>CM050510.1:6652500-7085000 GCA_027563665.1 Antrozous pallidus
AACATGCTTTGCCAAAAAGGCAAGGGTGTTATCAGCTTGACCTTCTTTCAGCCCAGGCATTTGTAGTGGTTTTTGATATGTAAATCCAGTCAAGCACCAGGAATGCTTGGGCCTACTCAAGAATGCAAATAATCTTTGTCTTGACTTTTGGTGAAACTTCCTGTATGTGGGGGTATAAAATAAACATGCTGCATTGGCTCTGGGTCACTGTTTCTCCCTCAGAAGAGGACAGCAGTCTCAGCTTTTTCCTTCCATTTTGTGTCTTGTCTCTTTCTTTTATTTCTCAATCTCTAGCTCCTCTATTCAGGAACTGGACCCACTAGCTGCGCTGGATGCAGAAAAGAGAGAAATATTTACATCACATTGGGAAAGGGCTTAGCTAATAGATGGCATCTGTGGTTTCCCACTGGCTTGGAGTCAGGTGTTGGCTGCAGTGTTATTCTCCTGTAGGCTTAGCTGTGGCTAGAGGATCCACTTCCAAGTTGGCACTCTCACGTGGCTGGTGAGTTCATCGGGCTATTGGCCAGGGGCCTTAGTGCCTCTCCACAAGGAAGCCTCACATGTAGTTAGGGCCCAAGAATTATTTTTTGAATGACACCTGAGAGACTTACACAAGCAAGAATCAGCACAAACCTTGGTGTTTCCTCTCCTCCTCCATCCTGAAAACCAAGGGGCAAGTTTTCTTCGAAAGGAATAGTGTGTCTTCAAAGCTCAGTGTGTAGGAATCTGGTGAATTCTCACAGCACCGTGGTGAGCTTTCCCCTTTTCCCTGCTTACCTCGTAGGGCACTCAATCACAGAGCACACAAATGATTGGCCTCGGGGCCTCAGCGAGGAATAATGATAGGTTTGTGGGGTCTCTGATGCAATTATAAGTAAGCTGATGGAAGGAGATTAAGGTGGCAATTTTGAAACATAAAAGGTTAATACAGGCTAGATGTTTTGGACCTGAGTTTGATTTCTGGAATAGCTGAGCAGTGTTAAGTTCATATTACTTCCAATTCAGAAGTCGTGGTTTCATCGATGCTGCCTGAGGCTCCTGTCAGCTGCCCTTAGGCCAGCTGCTCCTCAGGAGCACGCAGTGAGATGCAGGCTACTCCACTTCTTTCTCTAGTGACAGAGGCCACTATATCCCAGTCCTAGGCTCATGAGCTGGTGGCTTTAGAACTAGTTTTTTATAACATTATTCCTGAGAGGCTGGCTGGCTGAGGGTCCCAGGCCCAACAGCAACAGCAAAAGGCTAAAAAGATGCTGTAGAACCTTGTCCATCCATGTCATAGAATCTATTGTTAACATTTCTCAAGAGAAAATTTCTGGTCCCCAAACTGGGCAGAGGGATGCCTCTATTAGCTCCCTTCTGCTGCACCACTGAGGTCCTTGGGGATTAACTATCTCCCCCTTCCAAGGCCAGGCTGCCTGGTTTGGGCCCCAGTCCCATTTCTAGCCAGCCAGGTGACATTTGGCAGCTCACTTTACCTTCCTGAGTCTTATCTATGAAATGGGAACAAAATAACATCTACCTTAGAAGATTGCTGCATAGATTAAATAGATATTGCTAAACACATGCATGCACAAACACATATATGAACAAGTATTCTATCTTAAGATATATATATAGTGCCGAGCACATTGTAGGTGTCCAGTTAGTCTTGGCTATGTCCTGATAGTTGATTCTTGCACATGACCACCTGTCACCATGCGTACCCACTTGGTCTTGATGGAGCTGGATCTTGATTTATCCTAGAAAAATCCCCTTGGCTAACTCTATACACATCTGCTGCTCTTGTTCTCTTGGCTACAAGGCCCTGGGGTCTTTGTGAATGGGGGCCTCTGGAGCTGTGTGACCTTTTGTCATAGCTCTGCGCTGCCTCACCCTTTATCAGCTGATATCTCATTCTCTGTCCCATATCAAAGCTGTCTTAGGTCTAATGGCTGAATTGGGACTTGATCCATTTGCCATGTTCCTGAGGGTTGTGGTCTCCAACCAGGCGCTGGTTGCTGCTACATTATCTCCTCTTTGTGTCCACTTCCCCCTCGCTCCCAATGCTTTACCAAGAGCAGTGCTTTAAAGAATTGCTTTTAAGTGCCTGTCTTGATAGTCTCACCACAAGTTCTCCAAGGGCAGAGGTCATGCCTGTTTTTTTCACTTTTGCATTTGCCATACATACTAACCTCCGTGTTTGGCATCTGAAGGTCCTAAATTCATATTTAGTAACCCTTTGATTGGGGCTATGCTCAATCCTGACTGTGCATTAGGTACTGATAACACAGTCAGAATGAGGAAAGAACAAGGAAAATAGTTAAAATTAGAGAAGTTCAAAGTCATATGTAATTATGTTACTAGAAGTTGTGCAATCTTTCTAATGGGGTCTCATGAATCCCTCCTGAGGTAGGGACCTACGGAAAGTAGTAATGACTGTGGTAACTTATTAGCTAGTAAGCATAAAATATTGAATGTTTTAGAGTATAAGCATGGACTAAAATGATGGATTTGAGAATAGAATTAAATGAATATATAAGAATGAGAGTTAACACTTTTTGAGCATCTTCAACATGCTCACATTCTTTGCTTGTAGATTAACATTATTCTTGTATAATTTTACATATGTTAAAATAATAAAAAAATGAGGTTAATTTATGTTAAAATGGGGGCAATATTGGTGAAAACATTTATTAGTGAACTGAACCTGGATGATAAGGTTAGGGTTGATGATGGGCAAGGATCAGTACCATGGAGAGCTCCAAAAGGGGTGAGGGGCATGTAAGCTGATACAGAAAAAAAGTTATTTTCTCTCTGTTGGCCTGGTGGGAACTGCAGGTGTTTGCCCTATTTTTCCCTTCTGCACTGGCTTCCACACTTTAAATGAAAATTTCTTGGAGGAAACAATCTTTAAAGTTTGCTTTTCATTTGATCTGGAGATGCTGTAGAACCTTGACTGTCCATGGCATAGAACCTATCATTAACATTTCTCAAGAGAAAATTCCTGCCTGTCTTTGTCTCACTGATGATGGAAGTATAGATTCTGACTATGTTCTCTGCTAATTTCTGTCCCCTAGGGGCTCAGCTCACAAATCCCAACTCATCTATAGCAAATAGGTAGGACTTTATAACTGTATTGTTTGCATTCTCTTTCTCTTCCAAATTCATTGACTTTTCACTTCCTATAATTCATTTCTATACCAATTAACATTGCTTTCAGTCCTAGTTTCAAAATTTATATTTAACAATTTTATTTTGTGTATTTTGTAGTAACATTCTCAAAGCTTCCATGGAAGAAGTTGGGCTCTAAAAAAGTAAATAAATAGGCAAAAAATGTGATCCTTCTCATGAGAGGAGAAAGTGGGGGGAAAATGAGGCAAAGGGCCAGGAAGAGTATAAATAAATGAATAACAGAGCAGTCACCCATCATGTGAAGCAGAATTCTCTCTGGGATTATCCATGACAATTCTCCAAGTTTCTTGACCCTCATCTATCAGCATAAAGTCTTCATTTGTGTAACCTGCACCTCTGATTTTTAAAAAAATCATATTTGTACATTAGCTTGATTATTCTGCTTAAATCTTTGGATTCTGCTTTTGCCTTTCCATTCACTCACTGTTACTGACCTATTACCAGCTCATCTTCATCCCCTGAGCCCATGTTCATACTTCCATTTTGATCCAGGTCCATATTTGGCTCATGTGTGGTCTCATCTCCTCTGATCCTCATCCACACCTGCTAATACCTTCTTACTGTCCAAGACTCTAAGGTTGGATTTCATTGCTGGCCATCCCACTCCTGGCTACATGTCCAAATCCATTTCTACATGGCAGCCTGACACTGCTCTAACCAGGAAACCAGCAGAGGGTGGCTATTTAACTCAAGAGAATGAAGTTGGTACTTTAAGATGCCTTCTGACTTTGAGTTTCTATCTTGGGAGAGTAAAAAACAAGTAATACCTGTAGCTTTAGAGTATCACTTAAAATTTTTATACTACCTTGAAGTTTCAGAATATTGAAACAGACAAAATTTGATCCACCTGTGTAGTAGGCATTTATAATCCCATATTAGTCACGAGGGAAACTCAGTTCCAGAATTCACTAGACACAGGTAGGAAGTGATGAAACCTCAGCACTTGAGCACTGTTCTGTTCCCAAAGACCATTGTCTTAACATTGTATACATAGAAACATCTTAAGAGAAGGAGAGAAGAGATATTTGGGGAGATCTTTGTTCAAGTTCTCTTCCCTGAAATGTAAGAGATTCTTTAAGATATTGTCTAGCTCCAAAGGATAGCACATAAATACCACATTTAAAAGTGGGGAAAACTCTGCATCGCCTGAGGCTGAGAAGGCTTACTTACAGAAAAAGTTTCTGCTCTTCTTTAATTATGCTATTACAATAAAAGGATAAGCACATATTATTACACTTTTGCCTATACTGGCAATTAAGATTGTAATCTGGATGACTACTAGAGCTTAAAATGAGATTACAGTCCTCTATTAAAACCGTGATCCAGTGGTATAATAAGGAATGTTTCAGTTCTACTTAGTATGCTATTGGTCTTGGGGGAGGTGCTAAAAGGCACTAGAAAGCATTGTGTAAATTTTAGAAATTAACCCCTTATCAGATGTATCATTGTCGAATATGTTCTCCCATTCAGTGGGTTGTCTTTTTATTTTGTTGATGGTTTCCTTTGCTGTGCAAAAGCCTTTTAGTTTGATGTAGTCCCATTTGTTTATTTCACTTTTTTCCCTTGCCTGAAGAGGTATATCAGAAAAAAATATTGCTATGAGAAATATTTGAGACTTTATTGCCTGTGTGTTCTAGGATTTTTATGGTTTCCCAACTTACATGATGGGAATTTATTTCGGATTTATTCTTGTGTATGGTGTAAGAAGGTGGTCTAGTTTCATTTTTTTGCATGTATCTGTCCAACTTATACAACACAACGCCAAGAAAACAAATACTCAAATTAAAAAAGGGGCAAAGGACCTGAAAAGTCACTTCTCTAAAGAGGACATACAGATGGCCAGTAAACATGAAAAGATGCTCAGTGTCACTAATCATCAGAGAAATGCAAACTAAAACCACAATACGATACAACTCAAGCCTGCCAGAATGTCTACCATCAATATGTCAACAAACAACAATTATTGGCGAGGATGTGGAGAAAAGAGAACCCTCATGCACTTTGGCGGGAAGGCAGATGGTGCAGCCACTATAGAAAGCAGTATGGAATTTCCTAAAAAAAAAAAAAAAAAGTGTAACTGCCTTATGACTGAACGATTCCACGTCTGGGATATATATCTTTTCAAATTAGTACCTCACTACAAAGAATAATCTGGCCCCAAAACATCCATAGTGTTGAAATTAAGAATCTTGTTTAACCACGCAACCTCACCTCCCCACCACCACCTCTGCACATTGACCAGGAGAAACAAGCAAATGCTTAGAGAAACATGCTTTTCAGTGGTGGAAGCAGAGCTCTCAACTTTTCAACTTCTCATTTCTGTTGTCTGACAAATGACATTGTGCCATGGGAGGTCGTGCTTTAAGGAGGGAAATGGTCACGTAGCTTTTGACTTTGTTTCTCTCTTTCTTCTCTCTTTGTTCAAGTTCACATGCATTGAGTTTACATGTGACCTGTTCTTTCTTCCCCAAACTTGTCACTATTCATGCTGGAATGCTGGCTTCCTAATACATTTTAGTCTTCAATTCATTCACTAAAGACCAAGTCTGTGCCAGGCCCTTCTCATAGACACTCAGCGAGTCACAGAAGCGAATTTTACCTATTTGATTCTCAAGTTATGCACACAACCTTATGTCATAGTTTGGCCAACAATGCCCTGTAGTATCCATCAAACAAATGTTCTAATTTCCTGGATGAGGATAAGGGATTGAGATCTGGAATTTCGATAAATTTTGGGGATATAAGACTTTGTGTATACACTTTATATGTGTAAGACTTTATTTTTCCCCTCAAGGAGCTCACAATTCAGTGATGGAGACATACACGCATAGGAATTTCAATGGTTACACGTTTCTATGATAGCAGTATGTACAGACTCTTACGATAATTCAGCAAAAACTATACCTAGTCCAGCTTGGACTGTTAGGGAGAATTTGTGTAGGAAGTGATATTTGAACTGGGTCTTGGCGAGATGAAGAAGGGGCAAGAGAAGATTTTGGGGGGAGAAAACTGTATAATCAAATGGAAAAATGGAATGCAGAAGACAATTAGCACTTCTCGGCCTCTTAACAACTTGAATAGAAGGTTGGTTCAAAGATAGGCCTGCCCTATCTCGTCAGTGTTTCGGGAAATTTGGGTCCCATTGTATATGCATATTCTATGGGAGCACACACCATTCCTCCCTAGAGGGTTCAAGATTCTCAGGGAAATTTAATTTTCTCTTTTCTCAGATTTAGCCATATTTAACATCTTCTATGAGCCTGTTACTTAGGTAACTAGTTCACATTCATTATCTCACTGGGCTCACATAACAACCCTCTGAGTTATATCTTGGGTTAGAGACAGCTAGGTATCCCCTAATATCTACTTCCCAGCTCTATACAGTGGTAAAGTTTCTTATCTTTGGCACATACTTGTCCAATTTTTTTCAGCCTTTCTTGCAGATATATGTAACCATGTGACTAAGTTCTGGCCAGCAAGATATATGCTGAAATATTCTCTGGAAGCTTCCAGGAACTTTCCTTACTAGACATCTGGTATGATGCTTTGCTCCCTTTTCTTCATACAGTTATTTCCATTGGCTTGGATTTATATATAAAGGCTGGTGTTGAAGCAGCCTTCTTAGACTTGGAGGCAATCATTGGAATAAAGTCCCCTGGCATGGAGGAAAAACAAGATAGGAGGAACCTTAGCTCTAAAATCTCCATGGAGCACAGCAGGCATAGTCCTTGACTGTATCCACCTCCAGATCTTTTACAAGTTAGAGAAATGAACTTCTATGTTGTTTAGACCACTGTTACTGCTGACTCGCTGTTACATTCAGCTGAACTGATCACCTCCATTTTTCAGATGAGGACAATGAGGCTCAGAAAAATTAATGTATCTGTCAACAGTGCCTACAGGCATAAATTTTGGTGATTTGGGCTTTCTGATTTTGAGGCCAAGGCTGTTATCAGTATTCCAGACTGTTTTACTTGCTTCGATCCGATCCCCCTCCCCCGCTTCTGCTCTAATTAAATTATGATTGCCTGGGGCCGGCCCTCAACATAGTTTGACCCAGAAGTCCTTTAATGTTGATGTGACTTAACTCTAATTTTCAGGAAATGGCTCTTGGTTTTCTTTACTTCGGAAATCAAGGAGCTGAAAGATTGGTAGGGCAATGAGATAAAGAATGTTCATTAGGCACAATGACAGTAAATTGCACTCTCTTCATTTTGTAGTACAATCTATTGCCTATCCAATCATCTTTTAATTAATTAGCAATTAAGGTTGCTAAGGATGTGAAGATGCCCATTAACAAAGGTTGGCAAATTACTCTCAAGATCTGAGTGAGGAAAGATGAATTTCAGTGATCTCTCTCCTCTCTCTCTCTCTCAAGTCAAAATCAGTTACTGTTTTTATTAAAATGTATAGTTTATTTTTGATGGTAGTTTTCAATATGGCAAATAAGTTGGACAAAGAGCATGAGACCTATGTCACAAACCTCCTTTCTGATCTTGAAAATGTGCTAATCTAATTGGTCGTTAAGATGAGTCCCACAATAACTGGGTAGTCAAATGAGATAAATTATTTTATCCTGCCTTAGAACAAAATAATGTATGTGTAGAAAACAAGGACCTAAGAGGTTTTTTTCCTCCCTAATGTCCACATTTTGGAGAAATATAAAGCAAATAAAAACACAAAGAAAGAAAAAAGTTGAATGTCAAATATTTCAACGGGCTGGCCACCCAAATTGTGCTGCTAGTATATTTTAGTTAAACTGCATAGACATAAGTCTGTTTTTCACTTTATTTAAGTAGGCTCTAAAATGCATTTGACACGGGCTAATGGAGGCAATTCACCATAACAAATGAGATTAAAGTGTGTTCCATGAGATGTCATAGGTTTCCTTATACAAAGTGTGTTGACCACAGCATGGATCTCGCCTCTCAGAAAATGTGCACACCTATTAGAATGGTGAAAATCCAAAACACTGACAATACCAAATGCTAGTAAAGGTGCAGAACAACAGGAATTCTCCCTCATTGCTGGTAGGAATGGAAAATGGTACAGTTTGACAGTTCCTTACAAAACTAAACACACTCTTACTGTATGATCCAGTAATTGTTCTTCTTGGTATTTGCCCAAAGGAATTTAAGCCCTAACCAGTTTGGCTCAGAGGATAGAGCGTCAGCCTGTGGACTCAAGGGTCCCAGGTTCGATTCTCGTCAAAGGCATGCACCTTTGTTGCAGGCACATATCCAGTAGGGAGTGTGCAGGTGGCAGCTGATCGACGTTTCTCTCTCATTGATATTTCTAACTCTCTCTCCCTCTCCTTTCCTCTCTGTAAAAAAAAAAAATTAATAAAATATTTTGAAAACTTATGTCCATATAAAACCTGCACACGGATGTTTATAGCAACACTATTCAAAATTTCCCAAACTCGAAAGCAACCGAGAGGTTCTTTAGTAGGTGAATGGATAACCTTTGGTCCACCCGGACAATTGAATGTTATCCGGCGTTAAAAAGAAATGAGCTATCTAGCAAAAAAAAAAAAAAAAAAAGGTATGGGGCAAACTTCGATACCTATGGCTGAGTAATAGAAGCCTATCTGAAAAGGCTACATGATGTATGGTTCCAACTATAAGCCATTCTGGAAAAGGCAAAACTACAGAGACAGTAAAAAAACCAACAGGTTGCCAGGGAGAGGGAGGGGGGAGAGAGGAATAGGTGGAGTGCAGAGAAATTGGGGGCAGTGAAACTCTCCTGTATGACATTATAATGACAAATACACATCATCACACATTTAACACAAGTATGGAATAGATAATCCTAAGAGTGATCCCTAATGTAAACTATGGACTTGGGGTGTTAATGATGTGTCAACGTAGGCTCATCAGTTTGAACACATGTAGTGTTCTGTTGTGGACAGTGGAGAGTGGGGGAGCCAAGGGGTGTGGAGAGCAGGGGTGTATGGAAACTTTTTGTACTTTTAACTCACTTTTGCATTGAATTTAGAACTACACAAAAAGCCTTCCTTCCTTCCTTCCTTCCTTCCTTCCTTCCTTCCTTCCTTCCTTCCTTCCTTCCTCCCTTCCTTCAGAGAGGAACGGAGAGAGAGAGAATTGGAAACATCAATGAGAGAGAATCACTGATCGGCTGCCTCCCACATGCCCCCCAGTGGGGATGGAGCCCCAGAGCCCAGGCACATGCCTTTGACCGGAATTGAACCCAGCACCCGTCAGTCTGCAAGCTGATGCTCTATCCACTGAGCCAAACCAGCTAGGGCAATAAAGGTCTATTATTTGAAAAAAAGGAATTAATATTTTTTGCACCTACGATGTTCCAGCATTGTGGTGGGCACTTGGCACACACTATCTCATCCATCCTTTCGCCAGCCTTGAGCAGCAGATAAAAGAACTCAGGCTCAGAAAGTTGAGGCAACTTGTCCCAGGTCATAGAAACACAGGCCACCGAAAGGCACATCTGTCAGGCTCTGAAGTCTGTGTTGTCTCCATTCACTCAAGGCACCCCTCCAACCTCTGGGCAAACATCCCTCCAGCCCCCACGCTGCTCCCTGCCAGTCACAGTCTGCTTCACACCAGGAGGAGGTGGGCCCACTGTCCAGCTTGACTCACGAGCAGCAGCCGGAAACAGGTACCTGAGAAGTCTTATAAAAGTCAGTCTGGCTCTTTGCTTTCCTCATCACTGCAACCGGCATAATTACAACAGCCTTTTGTCTGTGGAAACTGACATCAAAGGCCCTGACAAAGAGGATCTCCGGTGGGAACTATTATTATCCCCATTTTATAGCTGGAGAAACTGAGGAATGGATTTGGTAAGTGGCTTGCCCAAGGTCAGCTGGTGAGTCAGGGAATTAAGTCTACATCTGTTGGACTCCCCGGCTATATAGAAGCCCTTGCACCATAAAATCCTGGTCTTGGATGAAAACATCCGCCCTGTTCATTAGCCTAATATTACTGTTCCCTGGGTAAAAATTAAAGGATTACATTCAGCCAAATGACAGCATCTGTATCATTGTGAGGTCTATAGGAAAGCAGGCTCTATCTCTATGGGAAATGGGTCATCATCAATCCTAGGGTTTTTTTTCTTGAGCTTCCGGAGTAGGGATCCTGAGAAAGAACTCACAGCAGCTCAAGAAATCCTCAGCCACATAATCAGTGGCCATTTTCACCCTCCAGAGAGGTTCAGCGTGCCATCCTTTCGAGCCCTATCTTTGACTGACATACTGTGCTTGGGAAGCACACTGAGTTTCATGGCTCCACGTAGAGAGGGAGAAGCAGGCGGAAAGAAACTGCTGTGTTTTGGAAGAGAAGCCAGCTTCACAGTCTGTACTCCCTCTCTGGAGTTGTGTTTGAGAGGGGTCACTGTGACCGGCCCTGCATGGAATTTGCATATCTGAACATTAGGGAGGCATGTGTATGTTGAGTGGTTGAATGTGTTCATTCATATAGAATTCTATAGCTTTGGTCCTAAGAAAAGTTATATGCTAGAAGTTTGTCTTTAAGACTCAAAGCTACATAAACTCTATTTGCTGGTATTCTGTTCTTAGCTGAGGAGGAAGCATGCTAAATCAGCCTGGTGCCATCCTGGACCAAGGGGTGAGAACAGGGTTGTCCTGGTCAATCCATGAGTCCTGGAGACTTAAGTGGCCCCGTTGGAAAGGGGTTGGAAAAGGGTAGTCTGAATCTCCTAGGTATGAGATTTCAGGTGGCAATCAATTCCTGTTGCTACCTGCTAGTTAAATGCGCTTTCAGTCTCTCCACCTGCACAATTCTACTCAGCTCGCAAATGAAAGTACAGCCTTTGCTTCAAGGCAGAGTTAGGCACTCCACCTCCCATTGCCCCTCACAGGACTTTGTTCTTGCCAGTGTTGCAGGGCCTATCTCAGCCCTGCATTGCCCATCTATGACACCTGTCTCTAGTGTAAGACTGTAGCTCCTGAGGTGATATGCCCGCGAGGGCCAGAGAATATGCAAATCAATAATCTGTGTTGTATCGACGGGGTTGAGCAAGAACCACATGGGAGATCTTTTAAAAAAATTTTATTGATTTTTTATAGAGAGGAAGGGACAGGGATAGAGAGTTAGAAACATAGATAAGAGAGAAACATTGAGCTGAAACCGATTCAGAGGATAGAGTGTTGGCCTGCGGACTGAAAAGTCCCAGGTTCGATTCCAGTCAAGGGCATGTACCTTGGCTGCAGGCACATCCCCAGTAGGAGGTGTGCAGGAGGCAGCTGATCGATGTTTCTCTTTCATCGATGTTTCTGACTTTCTATCCCTCTCCCTTCCTCTCTGTAAAAATGCAATAAAATATTTTTTTTAAAAAGAGAGAAACATTGATCAGCTGCCTCCTGCACACCCCTGACTGGGGAGATGCCTACAACCAAGGTACAATCCCTCGACTGGAATCAAACCTGGGACCCTTGAGTCCGTAGGCCGATGCTCTAGCCACTGAACCAAACTAGTTAGAGCTGGGAGACCTTTAGTACTGTCAGCCTAAACATGAATCTGATCTTGCTTTACAAGGTGTATATCATGAACATCTTAGTCCTTACTCCTTGGATATTTGTTGGTTTTTCCAAAGGAGAAGGGAGCCCATGCTAAAATTTTGTGTCAGGATTTCAGAATGTAAGTAAGTGTACGTGATTGCTCATTTGAATGGAGCTGAGCTATTGTGCTACCTGTTCACTTGTTCATATCACAAAGCATTTGACACACACGCAAACCCAGAGGTCAGTGGGGCAGGCACTATACATGATTATACACATCGGGGCAGGGGTGGGTATCAAGGTCAAAGGTTTGTCCAACGTAACACAGTTGCTGAATTACAGTGTTTAGCCTAGCACTGACTTCTCCTTCTCCTGCCCACTGCTACGTCCTGCACGTAAAACTGCCGGAAATTATTAACTACACTTAATAAATACAGAATTAAACGAGTTTACCCAGCATGGACAAATATGGCATAGGCTGAACTTCAGGGAACTCATCAATCATTCTGTAAATCGGCAATCCTTCCCTTTGAGGGCCTTTTGTGTATGGAAAGTACCTCTCATTAGGCCCTCCAAAGCCCCATTTACTTAACAGCTTTCTCCCAATCTCAGACCGTCTGACTAACACCCTGATGAGAGACATCATGGAAACACAGAGCAACAGGAAGAGGTGACTATGTACACTGGCTCACATGGGGTAAATGATACACTAGAGCTGCCCTTTCTCTATTTGCTTGGAAGTTCATTTCTGCGCCTGATTCATCTCGTAAGCGCTGTTCCATTTTAAGGCCATCTTGGGCAAGGGATGGCGTGGAGCACAGTGACATTTGGAAACAGGCTTATTTCTCTAAAATAGCATTTCCCCTTTAGAACAGAATGGAGTGCTTTTGAGGAGTCATTATCAACAGGGAAATTGAAATTCCCAGAACCTAGGGCACAACAGGTATTAGAGCTTATGTAGAACTCGGTCAAGAAGACATTAGGGAATTTACTGTAAAATAATAGCCTTCGATGTGCGTATCTGTTTTACTCTGGCTCTCTCTTCAATGCTTCCTCTCCAGACATCTCCACCCGTGGTCGGCAAACTGTAGCTCGTGAGCTACATGTGGCTCTTTGGCCCCTTGAATGTGGCTCTACCACAAAATACCCCCGCCTAGGCGAGTGTATTTTGAAGAAGTGGCATTAGAAGAAGTTTAAAAAATTTGGCTCTCCAAAGAAATTTCAATCGTTGTACTGTTGATCTTTGGCTCTGTTGACTAATGAGTTTGCCAACCACTGGCCTACACTACATACCCCTCTGGTCTCCACTCCAGTTTTATTTGCCCCAATTGCAGGCACATGTAAAAGGCTCTATTTTTCTCTCATTGCTTTATTTTAAATATATTTTTAATTATTTCAGAGAGGAAGGGGGAGGGAGAGAGAGACAGAAACATCAATGATCAGCTGCCTCCTGCACACGCCCACACTGAGGATGCAGCCTGCAACCTGGGCATATGCCCTGATGGGGAATTAAACCATGACCTCCAAGTTCAGTGGTCGGCAAACTGAGGCTTGCAAGCCACATGCTGCTCGCAAGCTGCGTTTGCCGCTCTGTTGACTTATGAGTCTGCCGACCACTGACCTACACTCTTGATTCCAATAATTACAGGCTCCTATCACAGTGGTCGGCAAACTCATTAGTCAACAGAGCAGCAAACTGTGGCTCTTGAGCCGCATGTAGCTCGAGAGCCTCAGTTTGCCGACCACTGTCCTAGTTCATAGGTCAATGCTCAACCACTAAGCCACACCGGCCCGGCTCCTTGTTTACTTAATTCTATAATTAACTACACTCAAATGTTTAGATAAGAAAGAATATTTGAGCTGAAGGAACACATCTCTTCTCAGAAAGCTGCTGCCACCCCTCTCGTGTCGCACGCTCACCCCTGAGTTCATTATGCCACTGCCTTTCTCTAGAGCCGTGTCCACTACATCTAATCCCACTTCCCTGTGCATGTGATGCAACCCACATTCTATTTTGTCGCACTATTATAGCTATATCTCTTCAGAATTATATCTTCTACCTCAATGTCACTGGAAAAAAATGCACTTTTCCCTTGTCTTTTAGACTCTTTTTGCTTATAAACTCAGACCAAAATGTTAACCTTTCCACAACAAATAATAATTTAATTTTAGTATATTATATGTAAAGCACAAGTTAGCATTTCATTTTTTGGGAGGATGAAGAATATGAGTTTCTTTGATAGACAACTGAATTATGTTCCCACAGTATTAATATGCTGAAGCCCATGTGATTATGTTAGACCTAGGGTCTTTAAGGAGGTAATGAGTTAAATTTTGGTGACCTTATAAAAATCTTTCTCTCTCTCTCTCTGTCTCTCTCTCTCTCTCTCTCTCTCCCTCCCTCCCTCCCTCCCTCCCTCCCATGTACCAAGGAAAGGCCATGTGAACAAAAAGCAAAAAAAAAAAAAAAGGCTGTCTGCAAGCCAGGCAGGATCTGTAAAAAATCTTGAATTCTTTTAGCATATTAAGATTTTCAGGCTGCAGCGTTTTTATTTTTACTTCTTAAAATGCCTCATACCTGGCTAAACTATGAAGCTGGGAATTCATCTCAGGTGGAGGCAGAGTTTGAATAAGAGATACCATATGTCGGGCACATGCTAACTACTGTGCTTAGCATTTAGAATGCATGATTCAATTTACTTTTATGACATTGCAAGAACATAAGAATCATTACCCTCATTGTATAGATGAGGAAAATGAGGCTTCGACAAGTTGAACAGGTGGCCTGAGATCACACGGGCCGTGGACGTATGTCTGTATACCTGTAAGACCTACACTTTCCTACGAGATTGCCCCTGAGTGGCAAGGAGTCCTCCTTGGACTTCTGAGTATGTCAGATGACATCCTCATCCTGTTTCCTCTTCCATGACACTCTGAGGTTGTAGGACAAATATAGGAAACGGTTCCCCTTGGTCAAGTGGTCCCATGAGCAGAGGGGACAATCAGAAAGAGAGTGTTGGCACTATCTCATTTGGGCACCCTTCCCATGGTGATCCCGTCTATGTTAATCACTTCCTAACCCCTTTGTTCTTGAGGTGAAGAAGATATCAATGATGTTTGGGAAAGTGAGGGAACAACTAACACCGACCCATGGTGTAAGCCCAAATCAGGAAATTATCTTTCTCTTTCTATCCTCTTCCGCATAACTCGATTATCTCTTCTCCCGCTGGAGATGATCCTGCTTGGAGAGGGTCCAGGCCTGGGGAATGGGAAACATGGCAGAGATGTAGGCATAGTTTCTCTTGTTGGTAGGTGTCCCAGGGCCAAGGGTCATGTTGCAGGGATTAGTCCACGGTCTTTCATGTGCTATCATTCTTGTCTCTGGTCCCGCTGCTTTTTCCCCCCAATGGCTGCCAGGACAATGACCGTGAGTAGGAATCTTGGTTTGCCTGGGACGAAGAAGCCATGAAAGTCCTTCCATGGGCCATGGTTATACCTTAGACCCCCATGTAGGGGAGGAAAAGCTGGAAACTCAACTCATAGTCTCAGAGCCTTCCACAAAAGGATCAGCTATTCTGTGTCTAATTCATTACTGAACTTGATGGGACTGACAGCCCTCATAGTTCCACTGTCTTTACCCGTTGGGATGGTTGCATTTTAATTTCCAAGATGCCTCAACCTGAGAACTGGATGGAGCAACCTCCTAGGAGAGCCTGGAGCCCAAGACTCCCTTTCCCTTGCCCCAGCCGATAGAAATGTCACCTTCTCTGTGGACAGGGTTTCCCTGTCCTGTTTGTTTTGGAGCGCCTCACGGGCTCTCATGTGGCTTTCTCAGTGTTGTTCTATCAAAGGGCACTGTTTTATTTTCAATGACAACGTGGTAGAGTTGAAAGAACCCTGGATTAGGAATCAGGGAAAAGAAAAAGAAAAAAAAAAGGATAAAGAAAAAGCCGATCCTTGTTCCCTTTCACAAGTGTGTGTCCCAGGACCAGTCACCGCCCCCGACTGGTTCTCTATGAGAGCGAGTTAGCCCTGGGGAAACCGAATTCAGAGGATGTTGAAGAAGAATAAAGGATACTTTTATTAGCTAATGAGAATGAGTTCTAGGTAGTAAAACATTTCTCAGATTTTATTTTCCTTAAGTATTTGTTGTTGTTGTTGTTGTTGAAAAATAGGTATAAATCACAATGGCCTTTGTTTTTTTTTCTCCAGGAAGTGGGCCTCACCTACCCCAGTCCTCATGGGGGTATTCTTTCTCTGAGCCGATGAAAAGATAAAGCTCTATCTCTTTTGAATTGAGACACAATGCTTCTTTTGTTATTTCTATATTTATGCATTTCACGCATAGAATGAGGTCCCCACAGGTATCCGGTATGTCTTTGTTTGCCTTTCCTCTTGGCGCAGCGCTGAGCATAAAGCAGACACTTCGCGTTATTGAATTACACGGAATTTCCATTTCTGCCCTCACTTGAACCAATAAAGAGCATATAGCTCTGAGAAAATGCACTAATTGGGATCATGTTTATTCTGTTATGATCAACGAACATAATACATTTGTTTAAACTCGGAGCTTGGTAGTTTATGTCGATCATGAATGCATCTCGGTGAGATATGGTTGTTTATGGGTCTTTGCAAAGAATTTGTAGATTCTGCATTCTAAGGAAACCACAGGATTTTAGTCAAGCAAAAGGGAGTTTGTCCAGAGCCATGGACGCTGGTATAGGTGTGGGTCCCATCCTTAGTCAGGGACTGCTCCACATCTCCCAGCCTCCCTTGCAGAGGGGCATGGCCATGTGACTGAGTTCTGGCCAAGGGAAGGTGAATGGCCTCAGATGCGGCCTGCACCGTGTCCAGGTCTGGCTAGAAGCCTCTTGGGTCATCCCTCTTACTTTCTCTCTCTCTCTTTTTTAAATGTATTTTTTAAATTGATTTTAGAGAGGAAGGGAAAGGGAGAGAGAGAGAGAAACATCCACGATGAGAGAGAATCATGGACCGGCTTCCCCCTCATGCCCCACACTGGGGATTGAGCCTGCCACCCGGGCATTGTGCCCTGACCGGGAATCGAACCGTGACCTCCTGGTTCCTAGGTCGACGCTCAACCACTGAGCCACGCCGGCCAGGCTTACTGTCTCTTTTTAGTAAATGCAAGGGATTCAGTGGAAAACTCAGAGGAAAACCCTTTTCTCCTTTTCAAACGGTCAGATAATAAATATTTTAGGCATCTGGTCCCTGTTGCAATGACTCAGTCCTGTCATGGTGGTGTGAAATCAGTCACAGAAAATGTGTAAACAAATGAGCATGATTACGTTCCAATAAAACTTTACTTATAAAAAAAGGCAGCGGTTGGATTTGGTCCACAGGCCAGCATGTGCGACCTGTGACCTAAAGGATGGTAGTATCCCAGGAGGCAGGGGCCTGGGTCTTGTGACACCATTGGGACGTCATGTGCTCAAAAGCAGCTGCCCCTTCTTTCTGACTTTGGAAGGAGGGGGATATTATGCTTCTTCATTCATTATTTGAGGGAAGTGAGGCACAAAGAGATGAAACAACTGGCTTGTCTTGGGCACAATGCCATTGTGGGTGATGTTGCAGGCTGGCAGTAGAAACGTTAACACTCCCTTTACAACACATGGCATTCCAGGTGACACTGTGAGACGAGAGAAGGGCCCTGTGGTTTACCAGATGTTCCCTCCAGGACTCACCGACTCCCGCAGAGTAAGGAGACATGGCTGGAAGTGCTGCTTCAGGCATATGTGTTCCCAGCGAAGCCGGGGATCAGTGGGAGTGATGGACCGAGGATGCCCCGCTCTGGAGGTGCTGACTCATGGCTACATGGAGGCCTCTGCTATGGACTAAGGAATGTATGGGAGGATGTGGCAGCAGTTCCATCGCTGCTGGGATTCTATGCCTCTGCGGTTAATGAGGGACATCGACATCGGTGTGCACGGCATTATGGGGAGAAAGTAAGGAGCGTACATGATGAAATCTGCCTTTGCCCCCGAGGCTGACATTTACCATCAGGACAAAGCGGTCTGCACACAGCACTGTTGAATGCGGGGAGCCCCGGAGATGGCGGGCTGGTGGCAGTTCTCACCACAATAACAAGCACAAGCGGCACTGCCTTGAGCTGGCTTCTGCCATCCCTGCCTGGGGACCAGGTGGAGGAAGAGCCACGAGGTACCTACTTCTCTGGGATAAATAGAACAGTATTGATGTGCTCTCTCTATTGTGGCCCCCATTCTCCTGTCGCTGGGACTCTATCAGTCGACTTCTGCACACGATTCTTCTGTACACAGTGTCAGAATGTGATTTCCAGTTTTAACAGTAATAAATACTATCAGTCCTATGGTTTCTTCTTTTCCCCATTCACAGGCTGTGACTGGACGCTTGGCCTTGGACAGTCAGCCCAACACACTTTCCATCTCTACCCTGCTGATGCTTTTTAGCTTGAAGAAACTCTTCAGTACCAGTGAAGTGTTTAGAGGCCAGAGTGTGTCCTTGGGAGCTGATCAAGGGCCCATCAGCTGTGAGTTACCTAAGAGCCGAGGGGTTTCCATTTAGTTGAACCATTATTTACTGTCTGATTTATCCTTGTGCTTGTCCCTTCATGGGAGCTGCAAAGTAGAGCTGAATCACTCATGGCCTCTCCCGTAGGGGGGAGCTCACAGCCTAGTGAGCAGATGGAAACATGTAGGGGAAGAGAATATGCTCAGCTGGACCTGGCAGAGAGGCTGTGGGGCAGTCAGGAGAGGTCCTTGACTCTGGCTTTTGGGATCAGAGAAGGCTGTCTGGAGGAGGACATGCCTTCATCCTATCATCCATCATGCCATGCATTCATTAATTTGTTCATTCATTCCTGAGCCCTCACTGTGCCAAGCTCAGGGTTGGGTGCTAGGGTCATAGCAGCAAACATATTGGACACGTTCTCTATCTTCATGGTGTTTCTAGAGGAAACTAGGGGAAACTCAGGAAACTCAAGGAAGAAAGAGGTGATGGGGTGTGGAAGAGGGAATGACATTTAGCTAGGGAGAGCAATCAGATAAAATAATACAGTGCTCTTATCCATGTGGGTAGGGGACTACCGTGACTTTCAGGCAATACTATGAGTCAACAGACCAGGAATATCTAAATCTAGAATTGCTGTGACATGCAGACAGGTAAAGGCAGGATTTTCAGCACCACTAGATCAGATTAAAGACTTACTTTCTTGTTTCCTGTATTTATCCCTGTGTTTAGAACAGCACCTAGTAGGTGGTCAATAAATTCTTGTTGAACCATTCCATGAATTCATGTTGGGCATAGTTGAACAAAGTCTTTGAATAGGCAATGGAACTTCCAACTCCCACAGAACAGAGCCAAAAAGTCTTTAATAATTAATGAATCCCAGGGATGAACCCCTAATTAGACCCGGTATGAGCCACATGGCTGATGCCCTCCATTTGCATCTAGAATGCTAAATACCAGCAGAGATTTGTGGAGTTCCAAGGTGATGTTTATGGCTAGAGCAGATGAATGGGTCTGTGAGTAACTTTCTAAGATGTCTCCATGGTCCAGAATATTCAGAGAATGAACAAAAACTCATGTTGATATCACTCATTCATTCAACAGGCATTTTTGGAGAATGGTTGTCTAGATCAGTGGTCGGTACTCATTAGTCAACAGAGCCAAATATCAATAGTACAACAATTGAAATTTCTTTTGAGAGTTGAAAACCAACTTCTGTGCATGGGCCACAAAGTTTCATTCGCAATGAATGTTCGTGCCCACACATGGTATTTTGTGGAAGAGCCACACTCAAGGGGCCAAAGAGACACTTGTGGCTCATGAGCTGTGGTTTGCCGACCACTGGTGTAGACGCTATAGTATGTAGATCCTGTCCTTTGCTGTATTCTCTCTTTGGGAAGTTTCCCTGGACCTCTCACTCCTTCTCAACAAAGCCAATCCCTTCACTTCTGTGCTACTTCTGGGCTTGCTGTCAACTTTGATCTCTTTTGTAATCTATATTTTTTCTTCTGGGTCCCCTAAGGGTGTGAGCTTCTCCAGGGCAGGTTCTCCATCTTATTCAACTTAAGAATCTTCAGTGACTTGGCGAAGACTCCGCAGCCTTCAATAGAAGAGTCACAACTTGGCAGGCGAGACAGGCATTGAAAGCAACAACAATGCATCTGGATCTTCTCAGGGCCTTGTGGACTTCCAAGGCATGATGGGAACAGGAGCAGAGAATGACTGGGTAGTGAGTGGTGTGAAGGCATCACAAAGAGTTGGGAGAAGAAGAGGATTTTGCTGGGAAGAAAAGATCCCGGGAAACAAAAGGGAGTTTTTGAAGGTGTTCAGGGGTGCTCCTTGTACGCCTGCTGGGTTCACTCCCCCTGTTATCTGGTGGGTCTGGGGAATATGCTGGAAGCAGCAGACCTGGAGTTGACATGTTTCTTGCTCCCCATTATTTCTGACAGCCCATTTTACAGTGGGGACCCTGGGGCTGAGAAAGGGGAAGTACACAGCAGGGCAGAGCTGGATGCCAACTATTGATTTTGTGCGCCTGCCCTCAAATGTAACTGCCTCTTATTGCCTATGTTCTCTTGCCAGCTGTAGTCCTAGAGTTTCCTATAGGAAGAGAGAGGATTTCCTTTTGGATGCGGTTCAAATGGGTTAGACATGCTTCTTCCTTATCTATTGCTGATGTTGAGGACTGGCCAGGTGGGCCCGTGGGTTTCCAAGACATATCTGAACAGCAAGGGAAGACCGAGGCTCCCCTAATAATAAAGATTTTTCTCTCTTCCCCTCTCTCTTCCTTCTCAAATTTACATGAAAAGTAGACAAGTTTAGACTGAGTGAGACCAAGGCCTTAATATATAGTCAGAGAGACTGGGAATGAGGAGGATCAAAATGGCTGTAACCGGGAGAGTTATGTCTTCGAGCTGTTTATCAGGGTCACCGTTGCTCTTTACCCAAATGCATACCTTACCACATACCCACACACACATACTCTACTGCACCTGGGTTGGGTTCAAGGTTGTTCTTGAAAAGTAAATTAATATGCAAATGTAAGTTCAAGTTGAATTATGCAAACAGATATGAAGATAAAACAGTAAGAAATAATTTAATCAAGCATTCCTGCCCTCTACCCTTTATAGAGGTGTTGCATGAGCAGACGTCTTTGACTCTTGTCAAACACCAAATAAGAATCTTATTTTCAGGTCTTTCCTTCCTCTAGAGCAGTGGTTCTCAACCTTTCTAATGCTGCGACCCTTCAATATAGTTCCTCATGATGTAGTGACCCCCAACCATAAAATTATTTTTGTTGCTACTTCAAAACTGTAATTTTGCTACTATTTTGAATCGTAATGTAAATATCTGTGTTTTCTGATGGTCTTAGGTGACCCCACAGGTTGAGAACTGCTAGCATGGCTACTGTGTAGGTACTCATGGATGTCTGCTCTAGAGTAATTTTAAGACCCCAATGGTGGGAACATATTTTGGGAAATAAATTAAAAAGTAGAAATTGTAAGAGTACTTGCTTGCTAGAGTGACACCATATGAATCCAACTCCTGTGAATGAATGAACCTCTTTTTACTAATGTATTAGGTTTTTCACATGACAAAATGTATTCATAATGCCTCGTTTAGATCCCACAGTATCACTTAGATGTAGGTTTTACTATCTCCATTTTATGTGATAAGAAGAAAGGGCATTAAGAGGTAAAGTCAGGAAAATCAGGGAGGTGGGAACCCAAATTGGGGTTTTAAGATGCCCTTCTTCACCAGTCATCTCAAATACTAGAATGTTTTTCCAATCTGTCCAGAGCCATTATAACTGGGTGATCACAAAATAATCTAGTCCAAAAGCAGTCTGACCCTCCTCTTCCTGAGTGTCCAGAGCATTTTGATGGTCAGAGCCATGTGCTGGTAAGAGCAGACCCCAGGTTCAGAATGGGCCCTGCATTCCGGTCCAACACATTGGCTGTGTGACTCCAGGTAAGTTTATTCAACCTCTTAGACCTGGGTTTCCTCACCTGGTAGAGTGGAAGTCATCATACCTGCCTCATGTTTTGGGGCATGCATAAGTCACATATTGAGGATAAAGATCTCAGTCTAGTGGCTGGTGCATTACAGAAATTCAATGAAATGTGGAAATTTAGGGTAACTGTCTTGGGGCTGGGGAGGTTCCTGGGATAGGGACTCTTAGTGATAAAAGACAGAACATCTCAGACAACTGAACTCCTCAGTCGCCTGGGTGATACCAGTCATTGTAATTCCTGGAATGAGATGGCTGGGGTACATGAATGCTCCTATTCTTTCCTCAAAAGATTTGAATTAAAATAAGACATTTCTGTATACTCCTGGACACTGCAAGGTTTCTCAGCTAACTATGGATTGCTGGACCGCAGAGCCATGTGCCCGCCCCCTCCCCGCCCCGGCTAGAATCTGACATGTTAGCTGAAGACTCCCACTCAGGGAGCTGGAATCAGTGATGTCCTTGGCAGGTGTGGACGTTTCCTGACCTGGGAGCAGAACTCTGGACAGTCGTCAGGCTGCTGACCTTGATGGGTCCTTTTCCTTCTCTGAGTCCCTGTTTCCTTTTTGGAGAAAAGAAGCAAAACTGGGCAGTGATAGCAAGATATATTTCTCTTGTTCTTTTAGTCCTGGACACTTTTTTATATCGCTATTTCATGCAATTTTCACAACAATTCAATGGGAGGTAGCGTTATTCCCTTTAACATTTGCTGTTCTCAATTTATAGATGGCGCAAATGGGGCTCAAATGAGACAGAGCACCTTGCCCAAAGCTGCACAGCCAGGACTTGACCTTGTTAGAACTCAAGCCTAGAACTTCTGACTTTAGAGCTCATCTCTTTTCCAGGACACCCCTGTGCCTAGCTGAGAAGAAAGGTCCTTCCCTACTTCAGTCTTATGATACTGCACGCCAAATGTTCTACTTCTAGTCTAAGCAATGAAGAATCACATGACTAATGTCCTGAACTAGTGTTCCTGGGCTACATGTCTTTTGTGGGGGCCTCTCTCCATCCTCTGTCTGCTCTTTCCAGGCATGGGAGAGAATTGCAGGGGTTCCTCCCCCAACAGAAGGAAACACAAAAACTTCTCCTGCCTCTGGAATAAGGAAGCTGGATGGTTTTGTGGTCACTGGCTGCTCTGAGCTGAAGTTAGCAGGATGGAAACAGGCTGTGGACTGTGACTTCAGCAAATTTTTAATTTAGCAGAAAGCTGACTACTCATGTATGCATGGTACATGTTCCCTCTATTCCCAGCATGTGCAGGCATACACCCCCCCCACACACACTCTCACACATACACATTCTCTCTTTCTTTCTCTCACACACACATACATACAATCACACACATATGCACACACACACTCAAACATTCATGCATACATATTCCCCCCCCCCTCTCTCTCTCTCTCTCACACACACACACACACACACACACACACACACACACACACACGAAGTTAACTGCAATCCAAGGAATCCTCTGGAAAGCATGGTCAACTGATTCTCAAAATACCTCCGTCAACAAAAGCAGTGCCACACTTGCCCAGGATTCTGAGAAGTCAGCAGGAAGTCTTGCCCACGAATTCCCAGCTGCAAAGTAAACCCTTACTCCAGTACAAAACTTTTTATGGTGCCATAAAATGGAGGGAGGTCAATAGCTCGAGCTAGTATCAACAGAACCAAGAAAATGCAAATTCTACACTGTCTGAAGGGCAAGAGTACATGAATCCTTGCCCTTAATAAAGTTCTTGAAAATCTTAGGAGGATGCCATCTGCTTCTGCCCAAGAAAAACCTGCATCTGAGCTCTGTCTATGGGATTCTTGTTACTTCGCCTGGGAGGGCAAACCCTGGGAGCCCAGACAAAAAAATGTCTATGAGACAGTATGAGGTGCCTTGTTTCGTCCATTCTTCTCAACTACTGGACCTTTGAGATTCATTCATGGAACGAATACTTCCTTGTGCAGCTGGTATCCAAGATCCTAGCAGTTGAATCTGAACAGGGAAAGGGGACCCCAGCTCAGGTAAGGCTTTCTGAGCAGGACTCCAAGCTTGACAGGTGGGAACCACTTGTGTATCTACGACATTCCATTGCCACCGTCATGGCCATAACTGAACACATCACCATGCTTCCCGAGTCAGCTTCCGACTTTCATTCTCTCCCCGCTGGCAGAGGGATCTTTCCAAAATGAACATGTGGCCTGACCCTCTTAGCTTGAAACCTTTCCTAGTTCCTCACAGACTTCTTATCGGGGGGATTATTTTGTAAGTTAGATAAATGTCTAACCACTATGCTGAACTCCCAAAACTAATATAACATAATAGTGAATGTCAACTGCAATTGAAAAAAAATTTAAAAAGAGCAAAGCACAAGCTCCTCTACTGGCCTGTGCAAGTTGGCCGACACCTGCTCACCGGTCCAGCCTCATGTCCTCCTTCTCATGTCCCTTCCCGCCACAGCAGCCCTCCTGATCTCCTTGTAGCTCCTGAAATACATCGTGCCAGGTTCGCCCATGTACTTCTTCCAAGGGATGTGTCAGCTGTGTCCCTGCAGGTTACACACAGATGCCTTTGTGGCTGCAGGCATGGGCGTGTGGTGAGGAACAGGGCAAGGGACACTCTTCTTATCAAATCACTTCGAGCCAAACCTCTTTCCGCCTTCCAAAAAGTATTTCTTGATGCGTGTAACTAGGGAGGCAACTGACTTCATGCGTAGAGAAGTCCAAGGCCTTCCCTAGGTTGACTGCATTATTTACTGCTTTTGAGGCTGGGATGAACATGTCATCAATGATCACATTAGAATAGCAGTAAAAGCTGAGATAGTCCCAATGACTGGGAAAGTATGTCATCAGACCTCCCCTGCCCTCTCTTCCTCTCTCACTTTTCTGCCCTTCCCTCTCTCTTGTGTGTGTGTGTGTGTGTGTGTGTGTGTGTGTGTGTGTGTCTTTTTAAATATATTTTATTGATTTTTTTTTACAGAGAGGAAGGGAGAGGGATAGAAAGTTAGAAACATTGATGAGAGAGAAACATCGATCAGCTGCCTCTTGCACACCTCCTATTGGGTATGTGCCCACAGCCAAGGTATACGCCCTTGACTGGAATCGAACCTGGGACCTTTCAGTCCAAAGGCCAATGCTCTATCCACTGAGCCAAACCGGTTTTGGCTGTTTCTCTCTTTTTAATCTCTACCCGAGGATATGCTTAGAGAGAGGAAGGCAAGGGGGAGAGAGAGAAAGAGAGGGAGAGAGAAAAAGAGAGAGAGAGAGAGACGGAAATAGCAATGCACCAATGTTGCTCAGCACATGTGCCACAACCCAGGTATGTTCCCTGACCAGGAATCAAACCGGCAACCTTTTGGTGCACAGAACAATGCTCAACCAGCTGAGTCACTGTAGCCAGGCTCCTTGTGTCTCTTTGGCTGCATTCTCACTCAGTTAGAGCTCCCACCAATGGCAAAACCTCCTCTCACAACTCCTTGTGTACTGTGGCCACAGTGAGGGGTGTTCTCATTAGCCAGGCCTGGGTCCCATGTCCACCCCTGGAATCACCCTACCTGAATGACAAGAATTGTGAGTAGAGGTGCCATGGTTCCTCATCTGGAAATTTAGGGGCTTGTCCCCCATTGGAAGGAAAAGGTGCTGCCAGTTAAAACCATGCACGTGTGCATGCCTTTTACTAGCTATAAGCACGGATTGATGGTGAGGAATACCAAAAGGTATAATACAATTACAAACAAAATGCTGCACATTCAATGACTTCTATGAAATGGGAGTGTCTTTTGTTTCAAATAGAATGGTGCCTGTTATATTAAAAAACCAGCCACTGTTAACAATAGTGGAAACCTAGTGTAGGGTGTATAGAAACCGTACTATCTTGGTGATTTTCTTGTAAATCTGAAACTACTATAAAATAAAAATTTATTTAGAGAAAGTAGCAACCAATAGAAAAATGTGTCTTATTCCAGAAACTCAAAGGCATATCCCACAGTTGTCAGAGAAACAAAATAAAACAAGGAAGAGAGAGACCCTGTCCATGATGTTGACAATAAACACAGAGCAAACCACTTTTGTAGAGGGTAGTGGGAGCTAGAAGAACCTTACAAATTCAGGCCAGTTTCCTGGAGTGTAAGAAACCCTCCCTTCTGATTCTGCTCATTTGTACTTGTCAGAGCAGGCAAAGTAGGACTTCGGTACTTCAGTTTTCTCTGTGCATGAATGCATTTATGTCAGGTGCACTACTTCCTGCAATTATATTACTTAATTATTACATAACCTGATGAAGTAAGAGTGCAAAAAGAGAGTGGATATATCAATGAAATTTGAGCCAAATGCTCTGGAAAGATTTGATAAAGACAATTCGCTAATAACATTGCTGTTGAATTAGGTGTGGTGGAGATAACTGTGAATAAGTGGGGAAAATTTAGAAGGATGTACATGAAATCTGTACTCAGATTTCTTTCTAATTTTTCCACTCTGGGGAAAAATTAGGACTTGCATACAATGCATTAATGGACATATTATACAAGAAACAAGATTTGATTTCCGATCACTGAACCCACAAATGGAAAACCCTATCTTCAAAAGCTTGGTGACTAAATGAAGAATCCTATCTAATAAAAGCGTAGCATGCAAATGTGACCTACATTGTCTCCTGATTGGCTATGCTACCAGCCAATCAGGAGTGGGGGGCAGGGCCAACCAGTGCGAGCACCTGCCCTCAGGGGCAGAGATGAGGTGGCAGCAGTGGCACTGCAGCCAGAGCAGAGAAGACTGAAGGCTCCGGCCGGAGTGAAGCCTCCAGTGGCCAAAGCAAAAACGGAAGGCAACAGCCAGAGGGAAGGCCTGGGTCCCAGGTTCCAGAGGAAAACTGGTCCTGGCAGCCAGGGGAAGGAAAGCCTATTGCATGAATCTTCATGCAATGAGCCTCTAGTTATATATATTCAACTAGAAACAAACTCGTAAAAGCTTTTTATCCATTTTAACACATTCTTTCATCAACCAGCCAACTTTTGGATGAATTCATCCTATATAGTAAAAGGGCAATATGCAAATTGACCCTAATGGCAGAATGACCAGAATGACCACTCGACCAGTCACTACGAGGCACACTGAACACCTACCTCTCAGTCCCTTCACCAGGTCAACAGGCTCCCATTGCCCGATGGCGAATAGGGAACTAGGAGTGGGTGGCTGGGAATGCAGTGGGGGATGCAGTGGGAGTGGGGCCAGTGAGGGAGCGGGCAGGAACGGCTGACCTCTTGGTTCCTTCCCCCTGGCCAGCAGGCTCTGATCAACCGATGGCGAATGAGGAACCGGGGAGCAGGGGGGTGAGGGTGCAGGGTAATGGCGGAGGGTGGGGCCTGCTGCCGGCAGCTGGGGAACATAGCCCTGATCATAGGCCAGACATAGGAACCATACCCATGCACACATTTCATGGCCCAGACTTCTAGTATTGAATAAAAGGATTCTATTTTGGGGGTGAGTTGCAACAAATAAAAACTCATTGAATTCTTTCCAGCTTGCGAAATCTCTTCTAGACTCGGTGTATTTTCTCTGACTGCAATCCACTTAACGATCAGTGTGTTATTTTTTGATAGCCTGAAGCAGAAATTCAGAGAGCTACAGCAACTGTTGGCTTATAAACAGTACAATTCCACTTTTTTTTTAAATTCGTCCCCTATCATTTGTTTTTGGGAAAGTGCCTTGTTTCTTCCAAACGAGTCAATGGAAATGAGAAAACTAGATCATTTGAGCCGATGTGAATGTTCGAGACATATGGACATTTCAGAAAAATCTCCCTGCTTTTATACGATTTAGGCGCTTCCTAGCATGGACTTGGCTCTGAATTTTGAGCCACTATGTCCGAAATTTGTTCCATGGATCATTTACTCTGCAGATCACCTCAGGGACCTTCCTTATGCTCTCTCCTCACCCTCCTAAATAATCATGTGCTGACTCTCTCCCCGCACCCCCTCGCTGAGAGGTCCTCGGAGAATATGCACTTCTTTGAAGGGAGGTCTGGATTTGCTGCTGTGGAAATAATGGCACCTTTGTAGCACTGTTTCCTGTGTGTGTCCTGTTTGTTTGGTTACAAGTGTTTGCACACACATTATCTCATTGGAGCCACATACCAAACCTCTTTACTTCCCTTTTATAGTTAAGAAAACTGAGAGTCAAAGACAGGAAGTCACATGTGTTTGAAATTCCTTAATTGATAATCAGTAGACCTGGTATTTGGATTAGGAACTTCTAAGTTCAAGTCCATTGCGCCTTCTTGAAACACCAACACAAACATGAAGTATTCCAGGTTAATTTGTTCCTTCTGGGTGACTCCCATCGTCACAAATCTTTGATTGCCTTTTCTTAATTCATTTAACAAAGACTTTTTTGAGCATTAATTGTATGTGTGGCAATGGACTAAAAATAGATGTGGGCTGGGGCTCACCCTTGAAACTCACCCGATGTGCTTTCCCCATGCATCTCACGTAGCATTTGAAGCTCAGGGAAGCATAAATATCCATGTTAGCGTGCTGCCATTGGTTAAGGGCACAATTATTGTAAGCAATATGATGGTGTGAACATGGGCTCTTGATAATTGCTACCGTTGCCTGTAGAGTGAGGTGTATTTATTTACCACATTATTATTGCAAAAAATGCATGCTATTTTGCTGGAAACCATGTAATTAACTTGTACCTCATGGTGTTATTTTAGCTTGAGCTGCATCTGGCGACTTCTGAAGAGCTATTAGCAATGATGCAGAGCATTCCTTGTGGTTCTCTTGGTGAGAAGGCCCATAGGTTGAGCATATTTGTAGTTTGATCGTTTTGGTGCCAACTGTTGGTATTAATTTCAATTTGCAGTGGCCTTGTGCCAGAGAACAGGTGCCCCAATGTGGAACGTCACTGCTTTCTCTCCCGATTTTGCACACGTGCCTTCTGCTCACCCTTTCCGTCACCCCAGTCACCTATCCGCTGGATTTGCACCACATACAGCGCCAGCTGGACGTGTCCCGCATACACTTCACAAACTGTGAGGTCTCCAATGCAGCTCAGAAACATGGGAGGACTCTGTGGAGGAGCACTTTGCACATCCCATTTCTTAAAAGACTTTTTTTTATTGATGTTTAGAGAGAGGGGAAAAGAGAGGGAGGAAGAGAGAGAAACATCGATATGAGACTGAAACATTTATTGCCTGCCTTCTGCATGCCCCCAGTGGGGGATTGAGCCCACCACTTGGACATGTGCCCTGACCAGGAATTGAACTGGTGACCTTTTGGCACATGCGACGGATGACACTCAAACGACTGAGCCACTCTGGCCAGGGCTGCGCATGGTAATTTTTAAAAAGCTTCTGCATTCCCTATGTGACTGACTGAATCATTTTCTTCTTCTCTGAATGTACATACATCTGCACACACATATAAAACATATCTTTGTTGATTTTAGAGAGGAAGGGAGAGGGAGAGAGAGATAGAAACATCAACAATGAGAATCATTGCTTGGCTGCCCCCTGCACGCTCCCTACTGGGGATTGAGCCTGCAACCCAGGCATGTGCCCTTGGCTGAAATGGAACCCAGGACCTTTCAGTCCACAGACCGACGCTCTATCCACTGAGCCAAACCATCCAGGGCTCTGAATTTATATTTTTAATGTCATACTCTTATCATGTAGAACTTGGAAAACTTTATCCCTCATTTGGTTTTACTAACTCAGTATCCATTAACATTGGGTATATTTCCTTTCAGCCTTTCCCCCCCCCTTTATATATGTACTTAAAAATATATCAGTAACCACAGTAGGCAGAAAATCTGATACTTTTCCCCCCTCACTTTATGGTACATCTTTATTTTCTTGTGCTCCACAATAGTCTTATAAGAAAGGTTTGGAAATGAAGAGGGTTGGCTTTCCCCTAGTTTTCTGGGTGAGTACAGCTAGAAACTCTGGACCTTCTACATAAAGCAAACACAAGAGGACTGAAAGATGGAGGAAAGAGGACAGGCCGGCTAGAGACCTCAGGACTCAGTGCAGGGCATTCAGTGGTCCTCTGGGTTTTCTGTTTGCCTCACATCCCAGATTGGGTGCTAGAGCAGCTGGCACTCTACAATCATCCATGGGTACAACCCCAAAAGCCCCAAGGACTGATTGCTCTCTCTAGTAAGACAACCAGAAAGGGACAGAAAGTAGTGATCTCCGAAATGCTGAAAGACCAGCACTGCTAATCTAGAATTCTATATCCAGAGGAAGTATCCTTATAGAAGGAGGAGATGCTAAGGTGAAGGACAACAAGAAAACTGCCTAAATGAATTCCTCTAAACAGAAAGTAAAAGACAAAGAAAAAGCGATTCTTAAAATGTCAAGAAGGAAGAAAGAATAAAGGAAGGAGTAAAAAACATGTGTCAATGCAATAGAGTTCCCTTTTCCTCCTGAGATTTCTAAATTATGTTTGATTGTTGGCGCAAAAATTGTAACACTGTCTGATGTGGTTATCAAAGTATGTCTAAGCAGGAAGTATTTGAAACTTTCAGGGTATTGCCCTAGTCAGTGTAGCTCCGTTGGTTGGAGGGTTCATTCCCTTGTCAGGGAATATGTGGGAGGCAACTAATAGATGTTTCTCTCTTTCTCCCTCACATCAGTGTTTCTATCTCTCCTTTCTTCTCTCTCTCTTTCTAAAAAAAGAGAGAAAATTGTTATGTTATTGATGAGAGAGGACAAAATGAAGTAATGGTGAGGTGACTATGAAGGGGAAATATTTGTGTTGACGGAATAGGTCTGTACCCTCAATGCAATGGTGCTTACAGGATTCTGTGCATGTGATAAAACAGCATAGAACTTCCCACACACATTGCACTCTTCGATTTCCTAGTTTCAATAAAGTTTGAAATGGTTTGATATAGTTTTGTAAGGTCTAAGCTTTGAGGAAACTTCAATGAAGGATACATAGAACTTCTCTGCACTATCTCTCAAATCTGTCATTTAGATAACTAATAATGACAGATTGCAAATCTGTAATTATTTCAAAATAAAAAGATTTAAAGAATGAAATGAATAGCAAATAAACACAGTTTTGTGTATCCATACAATGGAATACTACTCAGCGGCAACTTGGATGAGTCGCAAATGCCTTATACTAAGTGCAGGAAAGCATGCACAGAAGTTCATTTACACCATCATTTCATTTATACAATGATCTGGAGAAAGAATCCTACCCGTGGGTTTCCAGGGGGTCAGGTTGGCCACTTGGGGGAAATTTTGGGGTGATGGGAATGTTCTGTATCAGTATTTGTAGTGATGACACTAACTGTAAACATTTTTAAAACTTATATGATGTAAAACTTACAATGATGTAAATTCCTCCTCCCTGAACTCAGTTTAATAAAGACTTAAGAGGAAGCATAATAATGCAGCCACAACAATGGAATATTCACGTTGTTTTTCATTTGTCACCCTCCCAAATGGCACTCATAAATACCTGACAGCAAACAGCTTTGCTTCTGCAGGCCCTGGGCATCGTTCCTGTCAACTGTGTTCCCAGAAGTCGAATTGCAGGAGTGGATGCAGAGGAGAGGAGGGAGACTTGTGAGGAACATTTTTACAGCCTTCCAGAAATAATGCCAAACCCACTTCCCAGAAGCGTGTTTCCTTTTGACCGGTTTATGCCACCCGGAGGAAGCACTTCTTCCTCCCCTCCCTGGTGGGACAGCAGCTGTCACTTGGTTCCATTTGTTTCTGGAATCTCTTGAGAATGAAAGGGCCTTATTTACTTGAGGCTTTGCAGTGACGGCAATAGGATTGGCTGGGCAGAGCTGAGCTTCTGCTATCTACAGTTCACTGAACGTCCCCTCAAATATGCACGCTCATGTCTGAGAGTGTGTGGTTCTGGTAATGGCCACACATTTTCTTCACCAGAATACAGCCTGGTTCTGGAATGGGATCCCCCCTTTTATCCATTTTCTTCATCCTCTGCCAGCTAGTCTCATATCACCATCCGATTGCATATACCTTCCTTGTCTACATTTTAACGATCCCTTGGATTTTTGGTTTGGGTTGATATATCAGGTTAATTTCCACTTTGTCTCAAATATGATTCAATCTACCACACACTACTCAAAACACACACTTTAGGGTCCAATATCTTCATCTACTCTTTTCCTATAGGTATGGGGATAGCTTTTCCTGCTTGCTATTGTTGGATATGGGAAACACCCTACCTCAAGGAGATATGGCTTTCCCTAATATTTTCTTCTTAACTGAATGTATTGGGGTGACATTGGTTAATACAATTATATAGGTTTCAGGTGTACAATTCTATAATTCACTACCCCAAGTCAAGTCTCCTTCATCTATCATCATGTATCCCCCTTTACCCTTTAATACCTTCCACCTCCTTTCCCCTGTTGTCTGTGTCTATGGGGCTTATTTCTTTTACAAAAATATTTTATTGTTTTTTTACAGTGAGGAAGGGAGAGGCTAGAGAGTTAGAAACGTCGATGAGAGAGAAACATTGATCAGCTGCCTCCTGCACACTCCCTACTGGGGATGTGCTGGCAACTAAGGTACATGCCCTTGACTGGAATTGAACCTGGGACACTTCAGTCCACAGGCTTATGCTCTATCCACTGAGCCAAACAAGTTAGGGCTGGGGCTTATTTCTTTATGCTTAATCCCTTCACCTTGTAGCTGACCACCCTTCTCCTCTCTGGCAGCTGCCATGCCAGTCTGTTCTCTGTGTATGAGTCTGTTTCTACTTTGTCCCCCTAATACTTTTATTGCAGAATACACCTGCTGCAGTAGCCTTTGGAAGTGGTTTGCGTCTGCACTGCAGTGACGGGCCATGTTTCCCAGCTTCTCCTGGCTTTTGGCTGAATGTGAACTATTCCTAGGTGAGCCATACCCTAGAAAATAAGCCCCTACTTGAGGAGAGGTCTTCTACTACTTTTCCATTTCCTCCCCTCCCCAACATAGGGGTATGTTTTCACTTTATCTCATTTCATGTTTAGACCATTCTTCAAGGGAGATGCGAACCTCCTGTTTGCAGGTACCAACTCCAATGACCTGGGGCTCCCACGCTGCTGGGAATTATCCGCTAAAACAAGGTGTGACCCAGCTCAACGGGGAGTTGCCAGGTGGGCCTCCCCTGCACTCAGAGGAGATCTCTACCGCTGTCCTGCTCTAGCCTTGCCTCACTCCCACATTGGATTTGAACCCAGGTCTCCTGGTTTTCATGCCTTCCTTCCATCACAGTAGCAACTATGGCAGGCCAGCTCCATTCTAAGCTTTCAGTTTGGGTTGTAACAGATTTATTCAAGGAAAAGACAGAATAGACCATGTATCACCAACATGATAAATTAATAAACTATACTGTATGTGAGAGGTGAGGGTCATAGAAAAAAATCACCGCGGAGAAGGGGCCAACAAGGGTGCTGGGGCTTGTGGTGACTGCCGCTTTCAATGGGCTGGTAATGATAAACCTCATTGAGAAAGTGACATGAGAGTAAACTGTTGATGTCTGTGTGAAGAGCATTCTGGGCACAGGGGACCTAAGGCATAATGTGAGCTGTTTGTGGCTGACTGTTGAGGGCAGGGTTGAAGGAGCTGCAAAGAGGTTAATAGGGAGGCCAGATCACGAGGGCTCTCTAGGCCACCTTAGGATGGAAATCCCGTGCCATTCCTCTGAGCCATAGCCAGCAAGTCCATGGTCACGAGCAGCTTTATGTACTATCCTTTACAAGAAAGCCATCATTCAACCAGTCAGTGTGGAAGTCGCTGGCCAAATCCTGCTGCAGAAATATTCTAGAAACCTTCAACCTCATTTCTAGCAAGACTTGGCATCATTTTGACACTGTTCAATGAACCCAGTCAATATGAATTAAACATTTATAGTTGTATTAAATATATGAAAGACAGGAGCCAAAACAGTCTATCAAGCAATTGTACATATTTGTGCATTTAAGAAATGCATATTCATGAGAGCTATGTAAATATATATTTAGTCATTTCCCTTTTCCATGTGAAGAGCCACTGGTGAACTGCAGATGGTAACTTTCTTGTATATGAATTATGAGAATGACACAATCAACCATTTTGAAATTGCTCTGAGGAAAAGAGCATTATCTGCTTGGACATTTCATGAGTCTGGTGCTCTTAGAACAAGGGAGAAGGAAGTTCTAGAATATGCCTGTCTTTGTGGCAGGAATTTGAGAAGGAAATGACAATTGTCCTGCAATTAAAATACTCCCCTGCATCAGTTTTGTCCACATGGAAGTGGCTTCCACACTATTTTTCATTAAGAATTGAAAAAGGGCCGAGACCGGTTTGGCTCAGTGGATAGAGCGTAGGACTGAGGACTGAAGGGTCCCGGGTTCGATTCCGGCAAGGGCATGTACCGTGGCTGCGGGCACATCCCCAGTGGGGGGCGTGCAAGAGGCAGCTGATCGATGTCTCTCTCATCGATGTTTCTGACTTTCTATCCCTCTCCCTTCTGCTCTGTAAAAAATCAATAAAATATATATATTTTAAAAAAGTTTAAAAAAAAATTGAAAAAGGGAAAGTGTTCTAGGCCTATGTGCAACTCTAATGGCCCCACCTTGGCTACACCATTCTCTCCTGCTCACACACTGGAATGGTAGGAAGCAAGAATATGATATTTTGGGGTTGATATTTAATTCATGTTAATTTATTCAAAAACGTGGCCAACTTCAGTATGGTATCTATTAATAGTCACATGACTGACACTCCATCATAACTGCTCATGACAACTCTTGTGGGTCCTTCTGCCACATTTGAGGACTGTCTGGATAAAAGAGATTGTTGAGAGAATATTCGTACTAATCTTGTCTTTGTGTATAAGATCTGATGTGGAAATCTTTCTGGGAATCAGTATTTTCTAAAGGGATCTCTATTTTCTAAGGTCTTAGTATTCATGCAAGCACTCTGAAAATATTCTGTAAAACCCAATGTATAGGGGTATGCACACTTTCTCTCAGAAACTCAGTCTCCTCCTGTGCCTCCTACAAGTATTTTGAAGAAAGGGAGATAGAGATAGATATAGATAGACAGATAGACAAACAGACAGACAGATAGATATCCTTGAACTCTGACTAGCTGACTCTACTGCTGTGCCTTCTTGACAGAAATAGGCAGAAATGACACTGTCTATCACTGGTTATCACTATATGGGACCTTAGCCATTAGGCTAATATTTGGTTAAGCCTTGAGAACTCAGGACAACTCTAGAAGCAGACTGAGCATGGGCTGCTGTCACTTGGAGTCCCTCGTTGGGAGATGAAGAGATTTTGGTCCTATAATCAGTGAGTGATAAGAAATCACTAGTGGAATGGGCGACCCATGTGGTTACTCAGCTTGAAGAAGCTTTTCTGGACCTTCCAATCTCATTCAAAGTACAAGCCAAAGTCCTCATGGTGACTTACAGGGCCCTCTGGGATTGATCCTCTGAGACCAATGACTTCATCTCTCACTGGTCCTCTGCGTAATTGTCTCCCCCGCGACCGGCCTGCTTGCTGCCTCTGAGAGCACCTCAGGTCCTTTGCATCTGCTGTTCCCTCTGTCCAGCGTGCTCTGTGGGGTCACTTCCCTTACTTCCTTTATGTCTTTATGAAAAAACGATCTTTTCAGTGGGATTGTCCATGACCATCCTAGTCAAGATTTCATTTCCCATCTTGATCTTTGCTTCCCAGCACTTACTGCTCTCGAACACACTGTACTTATTCATCTTGTTTAGGATCTGGCTTCCCACTGCAACGTACATTCCACAGGGGCAAGGAAATTTGTCTGTTTCATTCATTGCTGTATTCCTAGCATTTTGTATAGTGCCAACTGCATGGTAGGGTTCAATATTTCCTGGAGAAATCAATGACTGCAGGCCTTAAAGCAAGGAGACGTCATAGGGAAGAAGCAGAAGGAAGCACTGCTAATGAACCTAGGTTGCATTTCCTGTCCATGGTCCATCCCTGTAAAATCCCTCTCTTCTTAAGCAAGAGGGTTTGTCTTTATTACAACTAAAAAAAAAAAAAAATTAAGTCTTTAAGCAAAAGAAATAGAGTCAAACTAAGAGGCTATCATTGTTTTCTCAGGAAGCCTTGGACGATGGGGTTCCCATGCAGGGAACAGTTTTGTGGGCTCCCTTCCCTGCTTCCTTTCCCAGGCAACTAGGTCACAGACAACCGGTGTTTCCCCATGTGGCTGCGAGGAGCATGCCCAGGATTCCCCGCCTCCTCGAGTTCTGTGTGTGGAGCTCTGTGGAATGCCTCCTCATGATCATCTGCTTGGAGGTGTGCTGGCGCTTCCACTCTCAGAGAAGGTGGCGGTGGTGCCGGGGGCTGCGGCAAGCTCTGACGCCTGACTCCTGACATGAAGCATGCTTTGATGAATTAGTGCAACCTGGCCAGCCATTTATTGGAAATGTTACCCTTGGTTCTTCCCCGAGCAAACAATTAAGGAGCAGCAGTGGCTTCCTGCAGGGGAGACCAATGCCTTCTGGTCTCTGCGAGCAGCTTGGCGTTCTTCCAGGTGATGAATGGCACGGACCAGGAGCTCCAGGTGCCCTCATCTCCCAAGCATCCAAACAAGTCAACATATAAATGCATAAAATAAAATAAGATCAACTGAAATCACAAATGAGGAAATCCCTCCAGGTTACTCCCGCCCCTTCCCCAGTCCTGGAGGCTAGGGCATGCATTCTAAAACTGAGCAATGCGGTGAGCTGCAGAGCAGTGAGTGGCCACACGCATAACGGGGCCCAGTGACAAGGTACCACACCCTCCTCCTCTGGGTGAGCAGCCCCGTCCAACCTCAAAAACTCCTGAGTAAGAGAAAAGTGTCTCAGTAACAGTATTAAAGGACAATTTATTATGTGTATCCTTCCAAGGAAGCACCAATGTCAGCGCAGGCCCATTGCATTTGCATTATTTCCAGACAACAGTGGCAGCAGAAAGGGACGCTAATTTATTTCCCAGCAAGCACAGGTGAATTTAATGTCTCCTGGGACGGAGCCAGGGAGGACTTAACCCACGCTGGGCTCTCCGGGGCTCGGAATGGGACCGTGGGTGTTAGGAGAGGACTTGGTGGCTTCTTTGGTTAAAGTCAGCTTCCCCGAACCAGTGCATTCCATTAAAACTACCCCATAAAACACCAAATAGACACCCTTTGCTTCTGTTTCCCCTCCCTTCCTTTTCCTCTCTCCCTTGTTTGTGCAAAACTCTTTTGCGGTCGAGCTAGTGCCTTCTGGGCTCGGGAACAGGTGAGAAATGGAGGGAGAAGACTCGGTGTTTGAAGAGTTGGCGAGAAGAAGGGTTGCAGGTAGAAAGGTAATTCCAGGTGATCTTGGTGAACACTGCCTGCAAGGCTCATTGACAAGCACCCAACTGCCTGGAAGATGAGAGAGAGGGGTGGGGGGGGGAGAGAGAGAGAGCTCTGTCTTGGGCACTGCTCCTGGGAAAAGCCTTCTTTCACAGGATGTAGGCTTCCGAAGTCAATGCCTCCGCTTTCCCCTCTCTCCTTGGCCTGATGAATGAAAGATGAGCGTGACGCATCCAAGTGGAATTTGCAAATTGCCGATCCTTTAAAACTGACTTTTGTAAATACCAATAAAACAAGTCTGGACACTCATTCCTCAGCTCAGGGAACTCAGTCAACCAGGAGCCCCCGAGGAGGGAAGCTACTCCCTAAGAACTTTTGTCCTTTCTCAGCGCTCACCTGAAACTGAAACTCAGCTCCCCCAGTCTCCCCCCCTTCCCGGCCTTGTTTAGATTCTAAGTGAGTCTGTAATCTCTTCTGCTTTTCCTTCCTCTGCCTGCCTCCCCTTGGTCCAAACAGCAGGCTTGGTTACGCTTGCCAGAGGGATTATTCCACTCCAAAGTGTCGCAGTCTGGAAAGAATATCTTACAGGCACTCGGCAAGGATGTGCTCAGTGAATAAATGAATGGCAAGTAGCCAGGTTCGATGAAGAAATGAGTGAGTGAATGAATGAACCAATGGACATCGGCCAGGCTCAGACACAGGCTCTATCATTTACCCGTGGCCTGGTCTGTAAGAGAGGTATTTAACCTCTTCACCCCTAGGTTTCTTGTCTTTCCGAATTGTGTGTGGCAACTAAAAATGGCTGTGGACGGAAAAGGGTGGGGACAAACAGCAAATCATTCAAAATTCCATGTGCAAAAATAAACACATCTCGTCTATTCACTGGCTCTGTGGAATCTCTTTCATCCGGTTCATGTCTTCCTGTGTCGGAGGAAGCCGAAGGAAGAAAAGGCAACACAAAGAATTTTGCAAAGTCGCTGCCCTTGACTTGAATTTCTTTCCCACCCAGATTCTCTCTGTCCGTCCCCTGCTCTGCTCTGTAGAACATGGCCGGAAACTCCCAAGAACACTTTCTGCCGAGGCTTCCCTCTCTCTCACAGCACCTTTCACACACCTCCCAGCGACTCTCCCTCCATTGCAGACACGAAACCAGGGCCTGGCATGCACCCGCATAGATGGATGCGTGCTGATTAAGTGGGGTGGTCAGGGGTGGGTGCTGTGTATGCTGGCGTCCTGCGGTGCTTGCCTTACAAAGGATGCTCATGCAGGGAAGAAGAAGAGAGACCTTTAGGCAAGGACCCTCTCCTGTGCAGTCAGACCAATGCCCACTCTGTGTGCTTAAGAAGAAGAGTTTGCTGCAGACAAAGCTGCCTGTGGTGTCTTAGGTGGCTTTAAATTCCAGTTCGTAGAAACAGCTGGGTTGGCTGCCTAAGAAACTCTAGACATTCTGATTCACCAGTTTTGGGGTGGGACCTTGAAATAAAAAACATATTCTGTCTGTCTATCTATCTATCTCCTATCATCTATATAATAAAAGTCTAGGTGACCATTATAGCAGAACAACCAAAATTACTGGTTGCTATGATGTGCACTGACCCCCAGGGCCCAATACTCAATGCAGGAGCTGACCTCTGGTAGTCAGTGTGCTCTCACAGGGGAGTGCCACTCAGCCAGATGCTGGGCTCACAGCTGGTGAGCACAGTGGTGGTGGTGGGAGCCTCTCCTGCCCTTGCAGTAGCGCTAAGAGCAGCGAGCCAAGAGGTAAGGAGCAGTGAGTAGGCGGGTGGTAAGGAGTAAAGGGTCTTGGACGGTGATAGGGATGTCCCACTGCTGGATAGGGGGCCTACACTGGCAGATGGACATCCCCCAAGGGGTCCCAGATTGTGAAAGGGTGCAGACTGGGCTGAGAGGCACCATTCCCTACCCCAGTACATGAATTTCATGCACCAGGCCTCTAGTCTAATATATCCCATCTATCCATCTACCTATCCATCGATTTATCTATGCTTGCATGCAGGCATCCATCCACCCATTTACCCATCCATCTTTCCAGGTCATCCAAAAGTTTGGGCACCACTGTGGAGAGAAAGAACACTAGAACGGAAGCTTGGAGACTTGGGTTGGAGTGACAGAAGCCTGACCACTGACTAGTAACTGGAATAGTAACTTATCTTCTTTAAGTTGCAGGGAAACTGCCTGTAAAATGACCACAATGATCTACCTCCCAGGGCTTCTTCCCAGGGGTACAATCAAACAATATTTGTCAACAAGAGAGACACATAGTAGGTTCTCAGTAGATGTCCGTTGCATCTGCACGTGCCTGGCGGCAGAAAGTGCAGGGAGCCCAGGGTTTCGGGGCTAGTTGCTAACTAGGAAGAAGAAACGATGTGGATCCGAGGAGAATGTGATGACTCATTGGCCGGGTTTTAAGTTGCTTGGGGTATGGCAACACAGAAAGGGTTCCTAGCCAGCGAGTCTGTTTCCCAGGGGCATGAGGAAATCCTCCTTTGACAGTTGTCAGTCCAAGTCAGAGGTAATAGGATTGGCCCCCAGAGGAGTCGCGGGCAGAGAGACCCATAAACCCCAATGTGAGAAAGTCTTGTAGCTTGGGGAGTGGGAGGGAGACCACTCCTGGAGGTGCTGCCAAAAGGCATGTCCAGATTGTGCGGGGGGGGGGGGGGGGAAGTGAGGGGGGGAGGAGAAGGCAGGATGGCACACTGGGATGGCTGCAGAGAAACAATCAGATGCCTGGGATCCAGAGAACAGACCTCCCTGTCTGTGTCCCCACTCGGAGCTGCAAAGCTAGCCGTAATCGTATGATTTGCAAGAAACAAGTGTTCCATGGCGAAATTGATGTGACTCTATCAGCCAGAAACATTCATTGTGTGCTTACAATGTGCACATGTGAAAGGGACTCAGAGCTCATTAGCCTGGCCTGGGTGTTCCCCTGTTTGCCTTCCTTCGGTCCCTTCTGGCGAAGTTGGGCATGGCTCTTACCTCACTGGCTACAAATCAGTTGAGTTTGTCTTTTCCCCTAACCTGTTTTTGTTGTTGTTGTTTCAGTTTCTCCAGTACTTAGCACATAATAGCACTGAAGACGGTCAATCGAAGTAGCCTCGATGGAGCTAAACTGTGACTTTGAGCCAGGCCCTTTTAAACTTGGCTTACGCACCCCTGTGGCATAGCTTAGTCGCTGGGAATTATTTCATGTTCTACAGTCGACACGGACAGCGTTCCCAAATCACAACTGTTTTGGAAAAAAAAATGGTGAAGAAAAAGCAAGGAGCATAACCTTGAATGATAAGGAAATATGTCATAATCTTGAAATGAACCTTGATGCCTTATAGAAGAGCATGTCAAATTTGCATGAATTTGGAGATAAAACACAGGAAGTCCAAGTCCCCCTTCTTCTCCTATGATTGCTCGGAATTGCCGGATACTCGGTGTTTCCTGGATTATGTTGGCAACCCTGTGTGGGCAGCGATGCCAAGGCAAGGCCCGTGTTTTGCTCCCTGGTGAACCCCAAGCACCAGGCACAGTGCCTGGAACATAGCAGGTGTTCCAGAAAAAGTTGCTAATTATTCTTCATGCTCTCCTCTGTGCAAGTAGAATGCAAGTTCCCGTAGGATGGCCCAGTTAGCTTTAGGTCTCTGGTGGCTGGCCCTTAGTAATCTCTTGCTCCCTGTCATCCTATGCTTCACTGTATGTCCACCGGGCCTGGCACATCGCTCCGAAAATACCAGGCACTTGGTGCATATCATAAATGATGCCAGCTTTCACGTCATAGAGAACTGTGATCAAATCCCACCTCTGCTGCTTACTACTCTGCACACCTTTATACTTCATCTTGCTGAGCCTCAGTTTCCCTGTCTGTACAATGAGAACATCAATTCTTATTTCACAGGATGGCTGCCAGGTAACAATGATAGTTTTAATGTAAAGCATTGACCCATCACAAGTCTGCAGCAGCCGCTAGTCCTCTGCTGTCGTCTCTGACTTATGTCTAGACAGTTGTCTAGGTGCCTTAGGGTGGGACTTGAGAGGGCTACGTTTTGGTGCTGGTTCTAAGCTTTTGGCGCTGGTTCTGCAGAATGAGGTGCTTCCTGTGCCTGGTGCTGAGAAAATCGCTTCCTGCCTCAGAGGTTTAATTTTTCCATCTGTAAAATGGGTATGATGCTTGCAACTCATTTCTGCTGGGACTCTGGGAGGAAGGATGAGATAATGTCTTGGGAGGAGCCTTGAGCTTCAGAGATGAAAGGGGCTATATAAATTGAAAGCTCAGGAACTCCATGCTATTAGTCTCCAGTGGTTTGTTGGATTCAGGAGGCTGCCTGACCTGGAGACATCGTCGTCAGCTCTGTCTCCTTCCAGAAAGCCCTTTGAAATGATGTGAAGGCACCTATGAGTGGGATTGCTTTGTTTTCTTGCTCTTCCTCCCCCTCCCCCACTTCATCTGCTTACCTGGAGGTTATTGCTTTTGGGGTGGGAGGAAAAAATGAAGCAATCATTTATTGATTGATCATGAGGTCAGTAGAACTAGGTTCGAGTCCTGACTCTGATTCTCACTTGCCTTGGGTACTTCAAGAACTGTCTCTGGGATTGATCTGAGAACAAGGAGGTTAGACTAGATCAGTGGTCGGCAAACTGCGGCTCTTTGGCCCCATGAGTGTGGCTCTTTCACAAAATACCGAGACCTAGGTGAGTCTATTTTGAAGAAGTGGCTTTAGAAGAAGTTTAAATTTGAAAAAATTTGGCTCTCAAAAGAAATTTCAGTCGTTGTCCTGTTGGTATTTGGCTCTGTTGATTAATGAGTTTGCCGACCACTGGTCTAGATAATCTCTAGGTTCCTCACCAGCCTTAGGAATGTGACCCAGACGCTTGTCAGAAGAGCATATGAGGTGCGAAAGTGTAAGATAAATGCTGGCAGCACATAAACAGGAGAAGTTGTTGTTTAGGTTGGAGGAATGAGGGAGAGAGGGGCTGTGAGCAATCAGATTGGGCAGACCTTTAAAATCCAGGCAGGGGAGTTTATACCTGATGCCACACACAGACTTTTCTCCTTCTGGGAGCCAGATGGCAACTCAAAAAGAGCGACACTATGCCTCTGGAGCCACGCTGACCTCGGTTTAAGTTATGGCTTTATCACTAATTAGGTATGTCGTAGGACAGATTATTTCACCTTCAGAATCTCAGTTTTTACTTTGTGTATAATGGCAATAAAAATACCCACCTTTGGAGCTTGTTATGAGAATTAGGTGACGTTGTACATATGAGCCCAGTGGATTATTACTTGTGGATTCTGTTTCTGTGAATTTGCTTACTTGCTAAAATGTACTTGTAACCCCCAAATCCATACTGCTGTGTTTGCACTGTCATTAGTGGACAAGCACAGAGGGGTGAACAATTTGAGTGATTGAGCTGAGGTTGGGCAAGAAGACCCCCTGCCTTCTTGTTTTAACTCCCACATTGTAAACAAGCATCCTATTGGCAGTTTGCTTAGTGCCACAGTTTTTGCATTTTTATGATTGTTGTTCCATACCTAAAGCAATGCTGAGAAAAAAGAACAAAAAAGAAATCATGCTTCCTGACTTCAAATCATAATACAAAAAGTGACAATAATCAAATAGCATGGTACTGGAAAAAGACAGGACAATTGAGCAGAATTCAGAGCCCAGAAATAAACCCACATGTATATGGGCAAATAATCCTATATAATAAAAGAGAAATATGCAAATTTGACTGTACCTTCATTCCTGATTGGCTATGCTACCAGCCAATCAGGAGCGGGGGTGGGGCCAAGTGGCATGAGCACTGGGCCCCAGGGGTGGAGATAAACAAATGGTGGTGGCAGTGAGCACCCAGCCCCCAGGCACTGTGAGGGGAAGCAGCAGCAGCAGCAGCAGCAGTGGTGGTGGCAGTGGCAGGGAGCGCCCAGCCCCCGGGGCTGGGTGGTCACACACAGCCGGGACTGAGCTGAGCAGGGCGATGGCTGGGTGCCCAAGGCCTAAAGCCTTGCCAGAGGCTTTAGGCCTTGGGCAGGCTGGGGGTGTGCCACCAGTTGGACATCTCCTAAGGGCTCCCAGTATGTGAGAGGGGGCAGTTTGGGTTGAGGGACCACTCACCCCCATTGCACGAATTTCGTGCACCGGGCCCCTAGTATTCAATGAAGGGCTAAAGATATACAATGGAGAAAAGAAAGCCTCTTCAATAAATGGTTCTGGGAAAATTGGAAAGCCATGGACTGCTATTTGTCACCATACACGAAAATTAACCCCAAATGAATTCAAGACCAGAAATAAGACCTGAAATAATAAATTACATAGAAGAAAACATAGGTACCAAACTTATGGACCTTGGTCCTAGAGAGGATTTTATGTTTTTGATTCCAAAGACCAGGAAAGTAAAGGCAAAAATAAATGTATGGGACTATGTCAAAGTAAAATGCTTTTGCACAGCAAAATAAACTATCAACAAAACAAAAAAATAACTGAATGGGAGGAGATATTTGCAAATAATGCCTCTGACAAGGAGTTACTATCCAAAATATACAAAGAATTTAGACAACTCAACAACAAAACAAAGACAAACAAAAACCGCACATACAGTCCAATTAGGATTTGGGCAAAGGACCTGAATGTCACATCTCTCCCAAGACATACAAATGGCCAAGAGATCTATGAAAAGATGCTCAACTCCACTAGCTATCAGATAAATGCAAATCAAACTACAATTGGTCTTTGTGTGCTGTTCGAGAGATGCAAAAAGTGAGGCCTAGGGAAGGGCAATGAGTATACAAAATACATATTTATTTGGTCGTCTGGTGCCACGGCCAGGACAAGAAACTGGATGGCAGTTGATAACCTTACTGATCTCCCACTATATTCCAACACTGTCCTTGCTGCTGGGTGATAGAGAGATGGCGATCGTCTAGATTCTTTGACTGAAACGGGTGGTGTTTTCATTTACCTTTACAGTGGGTGCGGAGATAAAGGTAGAGGAAAGAAGAGATGAATCATGGCATAGCAAAAAGATAGCTGACTCTGAGTTCAGATAGATTCAATTCAGAACTGCTGTGGGACCTGGGGCAAATCACATGTCACTCTAGAGTCCCCATTCCCTCACCTGTAAAATAGTGCCAATATACCTTCTGAGTTACCATTGGTGATTCGAGATAGCATAAGGAACATATCCCTACATACCAGAGGCATAGGAGAAGAGGCTGCCATTGCTTTGAGTATGACTGTGATTTTAGACCCTACTGTTTGGGCATGACTGTCAGACCAATTATTAACTGGACAACCTTTACCATCTTCCTAGTTCTGCATGGACAGTGAGCAGAATTCTGCTCCCATTCTCTCTCCTGGCAAAGGAGGAGCTGGTGAGCAGAAGAGACCCATATGCCTGGACTATGAAAGCGGTGCTCCGGCCATGGGTTAGCCCCCTCCTTTCCTGCGGCAGGCACGGCCCCTCCTCAGCAAGCTGGCTGTTACAGGCCTCTTTGAACTAACCTTCAAGGCAGCTCAAAGGCAGTTTGGCTTTAAAAATCTTTATGGAGGTTTTCTTTTTTTCCGCTCGCTCTTTCATTATCTTCCCCTTCCTTCTTTTTAATTTGATACGGAAGGTTGCATAAATGGCTCACTATTCCTGTTTCGTGTGCTTACAACACACCACACACCACACACACACACTCACACACACACACACACACACACACACACACACACACACGTGTGTGTGTGGTGGGGGGTTGTATTTACAGCCAGAGAAAATTTCCTGGCTGGCTGGCTGGAGACGTTGACTACCTTCTAGGGCTGAACACAAGGTTTCTTCTTTGGCTGTTGATGAAGTTATTAAATCTCTGCAGAGTTTTTCTTGTTGTGGTTGCTTTGTTTTTTTGTTTGTTTCCGGGCCATGCACAACAGGGTGCGTTAGCAGTCAAGGTGACATGACAGGACTGGTGTGAGCCACCAAATGGGAGCTAAGTGACTGCAAACATATCCCTTTCAGGTCCCGGGTTGACCAGGAACATTTTCCCGTTTCCTATTATCAGCCAGTGGACACAGGCCACAGAACCATTTCAGACATTCAGGTGAAAGGGAACATACGAAAGTATATCATATCATCGCCGGGTCTCTGAGAGGCTGGACAGCCAGCCTTGAAGGCTCTGTGGACAAGGACCACTTACTTGCAGACTGCAGCACGAGAATGAGCTAGGAGAGCCCATCCCTGCCATTACCCTGGAGACCACAGCTCACATCCGGACTTCTGAGGCCAGAAATCGCACTTCTGCTGCTCCTGAAAGCCAGCCATTTCTAGCCAAACATGGGTTTCCACCCAGCCTCTGCCTTCTCGTTGCTTACTTCTCCACGGGCATGTGAGTGGTGGAGCTGAGGTGGAGCGGTCCAGGAGAGGGTGGGAAGGATGTGGGGAATGTCTCACACATGGGAAGCTCCAGATGTCTAGGATGATTTTTAATGCTGGATAACATTTAAACACACACACACACACACACACACACACAAGACCTGGGAAAGTGTAACTTCTGCTTGGGTCTGGCTGTGAGATGTAGACCGTAGGCCAGGGCACCTCAACCTCAGCAGCCTTGAGATCTGAGACCAGATAATTCTCGGTGGTGAGGAACTGTCCTGCACATTTGTAGCGAGTTTGGTAGTATCCCTGGCCTTTATCCACTGATGCCAGGAGCATCGTCCCCACTGTGGTGAAGCCAAAAGTGTCTCAGACACCACCAAATGTCCTGGGATACAAAACTGCTCCTGGCTGAGAACCACTGCTGTGAGGCATGAAATATTTGGTGCCCTGTGTGTATATTAGTATGATATCTGTGTGCATGCCTTTATGCTAAAAGCATTTTGGGGAAAGTTGATTAATTCAGATACGAGAGGCTATGTGGAATGAGAATGGGACAGGGGGAGACATCATAATTCTTCTACCTGAATATAAATATCACAAGTGTTAAATTTTGTACACAGCTCAGATCTCAGTGCCTAGAACACAGGAATGCTTAATAAATGTTTATTGAATAAATAGAAAACTATAAGAAATCCAAGATATCTTTTTTTTAGCACAATTTCAATGTAGATATTCTAACCTTTCATGAAACTAATATTTTGCTGCCAAAAGTACAGTTGCTCTGTCCTTAGGGTTTGGACTGGCTGAGGGTAGCGGCGGTCAGATGGGAGAAACCCAGGTGTCAAAACATCCTGCATGTCACCCACTCAGTACCTATAGGTTAACAATGGACACACGCTTCTTCTTCCTGTTTCCCTGCGAAATATGCATCGCATGCATCCTGATGCATCCTTTAGCTGAACTTGGGCAACTGTAGTCAAGGAGGAAGTGTGGCAGCCTGAGTACAGTCAAGGGCCCCAAGATGCCTTTTCAGGTTTATGTTCAAGCTGAACTGAAAGTCCCTGAGGATTTCGGGGGCTCTGCGTAGTCATCGAGTCAAATGCTGAAAACTCAGCTCTGAACAAGACAGACCCAGTGCCCATCCCCAGGGAACCTACATTCAGGCAGCAGATAGATTTGACACATAAGTAAATACATAACTAGGATAATTTCAGAATGCTAGGCGAAAGAAAGAGTACTAGGATGAATTTACAGGAGATATGTGCCAGGTGAGGCCAAACTACTTCAATGTACTATCCCAGTGGAGCCCCACAATGACCCTATGAGGTTGAGACCATTGCCATCTCCCAAAGTCTCACTGGGAGAAAGTATTCACCTGACTTATCCTCCTCGGTTGACATAAGCTACCAGAATATGTTTTATGTTGAAGGCTAGGTCCACTGAAAGGCTTAGATGGCTCTTGCCCTATTTCAGGAGGCTATGGTGGTTGATCCCCTTGGTGAAAATGGTATCTTCTAGCATTATATTTACATGAGGCCCTTATTTCTATGGTTGGTGCCCTGTGAGTGCCCAGGGCATTCATGGCCCTGATTGACAGGCCATGCCTGAGAGCAATGCCACATACCTTACCCCATACGTGATACCCAGAACCAAGTGCAGCAGTGGGAGAGTATGAGGACAAAGCTGTCCTGCTTGATAGGAAGTGAGTTTATTGGTATAGATTGCACGTTATGTTTACAACTACATGTGATGATTTCAAAGTGGAGAGGGGCCATCTCAGAGTGGCTAAGACACTCTGAAGCCAATGGTTCCATAAAGAGTCAAGTAATTCATATTTCAGGCTTTGAGGGCCAAGAGACCATGATGAGAACTTCATGTAAAGACTTCTGTGGCCACTTAGCATATACTCATTTAAAAATGTAAGAAATATTTTTCACTTGTGAGCCATCCAGATTCTGGATTTGGTTCCACGGGCCAATTTGTAGTTGGCTAATTCAGTTCTAAAGCAAGGTTACCTGAGCTCAAGTCTACTCTCGTGTTAGCTGGATGGCTAAACTTTGTTGGGTTATTGAACTCTCTGCGCCTCAGTTTCCTCATGTGCAAAATAAGGGTAATCATGGCAATTGCTGGGAGAATTCAAAGAGTTCATCTATGTAAAAAGCTTAGATGAGTTCCTGGTACCTCACACAGATGTTATCAGTTAGCTTCTTCTTCTTCTTTGATTGTTTAATAAGGGTATGTATATCGTAAGACAAACCAGTGCGTTGGACGGACGCCTTGCTGAAACATGAAGTGTGAGAATCAATGAAATAGATTGGCTGACTTTTTTACAAAAATTTTTAAATTAAAAAAAAATGATACACTAACACATTGTGGTCACAGATTCTCTCCTGATCTTTTATCAATCTATGTGCAAAAGGAAAAATCAATCCAGGGGTAAGTGAGGAACTTGGTGGGTAAGTTCTTCCATGAGCAAATGAACATTTCAGTTAGTTCCTCTCCCCAGCCTCCCTCCCACCCAAAGCTCTGAGAGCTTTGAGGCAGAGAAAGGAGAGATGTGGGGGAGAGACTCTATATATGTCAGGGAGGGAGAGGGGACACATCTTATCTAGCACCTGTGAGTTCTCAGAATTCTGCTAGGTGCTTTAAATATGCAGCCTCATTCCTCCCTTACTATGCAAGCAGCTGGGTGAAGTGGGCTTAATTAACTCTATATTACTAACAAGGGAGCAGAAAAACAACAAAAGATTAAATGACTTGACTAAGGTCGGAGAGCCAGTAAGTAGCAGAACTGAGATGCAAATCCAGGCTTGCCGAATTCCCAAGCACCCAGTGTATGCCTTTTCCAGGGCATGATGCTGCTTCCCGGGCAGCGGCCACAGGACCATGCTTTGGGAAGGTGCTCATTTCAGGTGTCTGGCCTCCCAACTTCCAACCACAGCCCTTTAATCAAACTAGAGCAGAGTCAAATCTTCCGCTGCCTGCACTGCTCAGAGGCCCCCGGGACCTCCCCACAGGGGAGGCTGTGCAGCATGAGAGGAGCAAGCACGAGAGAACCTCAGCAGCCTGTAACACCTGGAGTCTTCGGAAAGGTGTTTGGCCCACAAATTGGTGAAGTCCTACTGAGAGGCTGGAGTGGTCAATGGGTTTCTCTACCTTCCCCAGTCCAGGGTCTCCCTGCTGTGGGGTCTGGACACTATGAAAACACAGACCGTGTAGCAAACACTGCTCTGAAGTTACTGCCTCTTTGTAAATACAGCGTTGATGCAAACCCCTGTTCACAGGCCTCCTGGTTATATGAAACGGGGTTGCCAGCACCATTTCTATTGGAAATGGCTCTTCTGTGGATGCAACTTCTTTAAAGTGCCTGCTACAAATGTGCCTATGGCAAGACGTACCGTGTGCACGAAACCAAGGGCACGGCAGAAAACGTTCAGTGGCTGTCCCTTCCCTCTTCTCCACCCCATAGCCTCAGGGGGCCTCTCTCTGGGCCTGCTTTGCTTGTCTCACAATCAGATCTCCTTCCAGCCCATTGCAGGGATGGAATATTTATATTCTGATTATATAAATAATGATATACTGGTACATTATAGGACGTTTGGGGAAGAAATCAGAAAAAAATATAATAAACAAAATATAAATGATCTCTAGTCCCATTACTGAGAAGTAACCACTGGTAGGGTTCTCACTCCAGACTTTATGATGATCTCCTTGACTCCCATTATGCCCCTGATATATGTAATCCAAACTTCCAGGTGGTCCAGTCTCAACTCATACACAAAGCATCACCAGTCCATTAGCCACAGGTCATTACAGAGGGAAAAACAGAATTTACCTCTGGTTTTCAAATAACGTTAAATTGGATTCAATTCATAACCCACAGTGAAACTTCACATATTCTTCTACTTTTCCATATGCGGAATCTGTTTAAGAGACTTCCGATCCGATCAACCTCCCCGCGGTTTCCCAAATCACCCACAGCTTCCTTATCTCCCTCACATTCTTATCTTTCTCTCTTTGCAGACTATTTTGTATTCAGTCCACTGCAGTTTCTCTGATCTCTCTTTTTTATTTTTTTATAAAATTTTTATCTTCTTTGCTTATTACCTGGAATCTCCATCATAGAGGAGAACATGCACCCAGACCCAGCCAGAAAGAAATTTATCTAAAGTTTCCTCCCTTCCATCCCAATCTTTGTCTATCCATTCTCCTGATTCTGCCTCCCATAAATGCCGGAAATCATGGCTGGCAAGAATGAGGGCCATGGAGAGGTAGGGTGGGTAGAAGAAAGCAAGAAAGGGGAGCATGAGAAGAGAGAAAATGTAAACACAATTTGCTTTCGAAGGCATAGCACATAGAAATGACACTCTGTGTGCTCTGTTTTGAATAAAACTCATTTGCCAAGGTATCCGGGAACATTGCCCTTAAATCTTTGAAAATATGATTATTCTTGACTATATAGTATTCTAATATATAAATACACTACAGTGTACTTGATCCATCCTTATTTGTTGGCCATTTTGATGAATTCCAATTTTATGTTAATCTGAACACTGCATGACAAATCTCTTTGACTATATTCTCTGTTGTTGTTTTTTAAGGCATGTGTATGAAAAAATGGCATAAGGAAGATTGTGTGATGCTGACCCATTTGATAGTCTATGCCTTCTCCTACATGTGTTACAGATATTTTGCTAGTTTACCAATGTACATTCTCACTTATAATTTGCCTTCAAGTGATTTTTATTGGAGGTGCTATTAAAAACAGAATGATCTCTTATTCTCCATTTCCTGTGAGGATATAGGCATTTAGTTCACTCTATTTCTTCATGCTATAGCTAATGGGAGTAGGAAGGAAGAAAACAAGAGCTTTACAAAGGTGAAGAATAAGCTTTTACAACTTGACAATCTACTCTGAGCCTAGAACTTTCTCCCTAATTTGCAAAACCACATGAATTTCGGGAGAGACTCATTTGTTTTTTGAGTCATTGGCACTAAAGGAATATAAGTGGGTGTTGTAAGAGTTCAATAAGCTTTACAATCTTTTAAATACTCTCTGCTTAAAGGAGAGACGTGTTGAAACTGGTTGGTGGGTTATGGAGGAGGAAGAGAGAGGGGAAAGCAGAGGAAGAGGATGTGGGTTGTTGCCACCTTGAATTCAGCTGAAATCTGCAGGAAACTCAGGTAGGGACATTAAAGTTATGGGTTGATTTTGAAAAGAAACAAACAACTCTGGGATCCTGCAACATTTACTGGTACATGTCTCAAGAGGATAGATGGATGAACATTGAGAACAAATGCTGGCCTATTGGCCAAGAGCTTAAAAAGTCCTGTTTGAAAGCTTCTTCCTGGTTTCCCTCTTTTACAACTTCCTTTCATTCAACAGACACTCACTCATTCATTCATTCATTGGACACACTCTGTTTTAGGAGCTGAGATTCAGCTGTGGACATATCCTAGAAGGCCTCTGGTCTCCTGGAGTTTTCATTACAACAAGGGAGACAGACATTTCAGTAAGTAAATCAACTCTATGCAGCTAGTTAAGAGTGGATACATTTCATGGGTAGAGTAATGGGTTAAGTATAGGATTGCTCAGGAGAGGGAATCTGAGAAGGACCTTGTCACCTGAGCCCAGAGGCTGAACAATGGGGCCAGGAGTGAAGGTGGGGGTGATCAGGGAATTCTCAGCTGAGGGAACAGCAGGAGCAAATGCTCCGAGGTGGTGTCTTAGTTCTATTGCTACGTAACACATGGTCCCATAACTTCATGGCTTAACACTAGAAGCATTTATTACCTCACAGTTCCTGTGGGCCAGGAATCTGGGCCCTGGCTCATCTGGGAGTGGACAGCGGTCAGCATGTGCACCGATGCTCTGATGGTGACTCAGTGCAAACGGGATGGGTTAGAGGGGCTTTGGGTAGCCAGTGGCCTTTGGAAACCACCACGGTGCCATTTTATTCACTGGCTGAAAACATCCTGGCCATGTGCTTTCTGAGAGGGCTTAGATGTGGGGTGAAGATGAGCAGAATGTTTAACCAGATGGGGGAATATTCAAGACTACTGATAATATCTATCAGCTATGGAGTACACATCCTGTGCCTGGAGAAATGTACATTCATTTCTCAATCCATCCTCGTCTTCCAGAGCTGGGCCTCCACTGTCTCTTTCTCCTCAGCCAACAGCAACCTTTTCCTTCCAAAGACTCAGGCCAGGAAACTTGCAGTGCCATCCTGGACACCTTTCATCGCTCCCCTGACCCCCCAAACAATCCGTCAGCCAACTGTGTTGGTGCAATTCAAAAATAAAGCCCAATTCCCACCATTTCCTCCCCCCCCCCCATCTTTGTCACTTTCACTCTGGTCCAAGCCACCACCCTCTCTTCTTGGATAACCATTCTAGCTTTCTAATTGGTTGTTCCATTTCTGCTCCCCATCCCTTCAGTCTAGTCCCACACGGCAGCTAGAGTCAGCCTGCTCCACTGAAGTCAGACTGTGCCATTTGTCTATCAATGGCCTTCGACAATTATTCTTAGAAAAAAATATCTAAGGCTTGATAATGACCCCATAAAGCGTTTCATAAGTTTTCTCCACCCTCTGTGCCTCCAGTTATATGTCTAACCTCCTCTCCTATGCATTCTCCTGTTCTCATTCCAGTGCAGTCACAGTCTCCCTGATCCGGGACCCTCCCATCCTCTGGCCTCAGGGCCCTTGTTGCCTCTGCCTAGAAAGCTCTTCTTCCAGATATGGACAAGGCTGGCTCCCTCACCCCTTCGAGATGTTCACTAGAGGTCACTTTCTTGGTGGCATCTTCCCTGACTATCTTGTCTTAAAGTGACTCCCTTTCCCCAATATTCCCTACTCTCTCTCCCTGTTTTATGCTTCTTAATATTTATTACCTTAAAACATAATATATTTTACTTTGTCTCTCCTACCCCACTAGAACATATCCCATGAGGACAGGTGTGGGAACCCCTTTTCACATCCTGCTCAATTCAGGGTCCTCAGTTCAGGTTTCTGGAGGAGGCTGCCTACAAATGAATAAAGAAACTCAGAAAAATACATTTGGAAAATGGGGGCCAGGCGGTAGTTCAACTCCAGTGGCTGAATTCCCCTTGCTCTGGCTTTACCACTCCTTTTATTAGGATTAAAATTATAAGATACACCAATATCCCCCAAGCTAGAAACACCAGTAGAAGTCAATCAGTAGATCTTCTTAGGACTAACAGGTGGGGGCTGCTTCAACCACCGACATCCCAGTAACCAGCTCCAGCCCTCCTAACTCCCTGTCCACAGCTTTATATTATTAAAACACTAATTGGCTTCCAGAAGACAGGGGTCTCTGTTTTGTTCATTACTGTATCCCCAGAGCTTAGAACATATAGATGCTAAATACATATAAATAGGGTGAATGAATGAGCTTCCACATGAGGTAGATACAGTAAATCCTCAATGCAGTCCATACGTTCTGCAACTCTAAGTGGAATCATATATAAAGAAATCAACTTTACCGCAGGCTAATTGCTATAAACAAGAGTTACGTTCCGATAGCATCTCATTGATGTTACAATGAAACCATGCTATTCGAGAACCCACAGTACTCTCCTCCTCCAATTATCACATGTGAAAACTGAGATATGGAGAAAACACACACCTTATCTTGCCTGAGGATCACAAGATTGGAAAGTGACAGGATTAGGACTTGAATCCAGGTTTCTTTGACCCCAGAGCAGCCCTCGAGCTGTGTGCCCTCGGCCACCTGACACTGTGCCTGGAATGTAGGCCTCACTTTTTTATGCACAAAGAGGTGATGGCATATTTACCCCACGGCTTCCCTGTGAGCATCAAAGGGGAAGGCAAGTGTGGAAGTGTTTGCAAGCTATCAGATGGCTTCCTCACACGAACCACGTGTTTACTCCTAAGGTGGATATTTTGTGGACTACAGGGGCACCTTGAACTTGGAACGCTTCTGATCAGAATGTAGCTCTGCATCAGAGAGAAAGAATCAGGGAGGTTTGGGTGAAAAAAAAAAAAAAGAAAATATGGCTCTTGCCAGTGTTAGCTTGGTGGCTTGGGCTGCCTTTTCAGCCTATTTCGTTAGCTCTCAGAGGACGCTCCGCTGCTACTTGACTCTGGAGGGCCACTGCGAGGCAAGCATGGGGTCATGTGTGGGAGGCGGGCAGGAAGCCTTTTCCCATTGGGGCCTACACTTCCCTGGCCCAGGCACAAGGGGGGTGCTTTCCTGTTCCTCCTGGGCCTCGTGGGGATCTCACTGCTGGTTCAGGAACCAGGCTGGTGGCCCCAGGAGATTCTCTCTGCACCCCTGTCCTCATTCCTAAGGCCCAGAGCAATGGCATTTCTCGTCTCTTCTTTCAGAGTGAGCTTTCTCATTTGTAATCACTTCTCCATCAAGAGTTTTTTTTTTTTTTTGGGGGGGGGGGATGGAGGAAGAGGGGTACACTCTTATTCTTTTCTAGACTATAAGTCCATCTTGGAATAGATTCTCCCTGCCCCCAAATAATCTTTGACATTGTAATGCTTCTGCAACTATTCTACCTGCCCTCTGGGTGAGAAAATTGCCCCCGATCCCAGCTGCGACACTAAAGGGTTTGTAAAAGCCTAAATAAAATGCACCTCCATAAGAGAATTTGCCGCAATGATAGAAATCAATGCCTGGCAAATGCCCGAGCGCCAGCCAGAGTTATTTCTCCTGAAAATGGAAATGATCTTTTCCTGAGCAGCAGATGAAAAACTCATGGTAATGAGTGAAGCAGAAAGCCAGTAATGGGATTTGGGTCATTGACATTCAGGCTGGGCCCCGAGAATAAGGACATTGGTGTGAAGCAAGCTGGCCGGGGGGCCCCCTGCCTAGCTGCTCCTTAAAATGCATGAGGTCTCCCTGATGGCCGAGGGGACACTGGAGACTGCTCCTGAGTGCGCCTGGAGGTGAGGCAGGTGGAGTAGACCCGGAGGTGGGTCCTCTCCCCGGGGCCCAGAGGGCCAGGTCATGGTCAGAGGGGCCGGAAAAGAGGAGCAGCTGCTCCTGACCAGCACTTCCAGAGACGCTGATATGAATGCGGATCCGAGTGAGGCAGCTGGGGCATGCTGCTCTGAGCCGAGGACTGAGCTGTGGGTTCATATGCTCCTATTTCTTCATCTTGCCAATTTATAGAGCCTCGTGCTGGACCGTTTATTGTGGTGAGGAGTTATCTTGGCCTCGTAATTAGGCTGTTGCTGCAGCTTCTGCTATTCCTCCTTCTCCTCCTCCTCCATCTTCTCTTCCTCCCCCTCCTCCTTTTCTTCCTCTTTCTCCTCCTTTGTCCTCTCCTCCTTTCTTCTTCCTCCTCCCCCTTGTCCTCCTTTTCCTTTTCTTCCTCCTCCTCTTTCTCCTTTTCCTCTTCTTCTTCCCTCTCCTCATCTTCTTCCTTCTCTGCTTCCTTTTCCTTCTTTTCCTCATTTCCCCCCCCTCTTCTTCTTCTTCTTCCTCATCCTACTCCTCTCCTCCTTATCTTTTTATTCCACAAAACCTTAGGCTACAATTATAAACTGTTACATTGGAAGGGCCCCCAGAGAATATCTTGTGCAATCTCTCAGCATGCACGGGAGAAACCAACCTGATTCTGGCTCTGTCCACGGGCTCAGCCAGGAGGACATTTTATTCTGATGGAAAGGGCTGGGGACCCCAGAGGGTGCATCAATGTTCTTCCTTGGACAGGATGTCTGTGTCAAGGTGCAGAGAGTATCTGAGGATGGTGGGGAAAGCCCTGATCTGGGCAGAGCTCGAATGAATCAAAGAGTGAGAGTGAGGACAAAGGAAGACAAAAGCCTCATATTTCTCACCCCAAATCTGATTAAGTCCCATAATCTCATCTGCTTCCACCCTGGACTTTGTCACCATTATTAAAGTGTTGTTCCTGGGCCACTGCAGTAACCTGCCTAACTAAACTCCTTAATTCCCCTTGAAATTCTGAAGCTTATTTTCCACACAGCAACCAAGTTGGTCCATTTAAATACAAATCACATTGTGTCAAATCCCAGGTGCACAACAGATGGTGGGGTGGCAACCCCAGGGCTCACTGCAGTCACTCAGCTGAGAGGGTCTTGTCCTGCCCACATTGTTCCGGGCCTCAGTTTCCCCATGTGCAGAGGGCAGAGTAGCTCTGGCTTTTGTTGATGCGTTGATGTGAGGTTTCTTAGTAGGGCCAGGCTAGAGAGAAGCGATGGAGGCTCCCAGGATGACACATTTAAGGAAGCACTCATTCCCCGGTTCATATATATGTAGGATCATCACCTAAAACTAAGAGCCTCCTTTAGGTTTGTGCCCTAGCACTGCATTTATTTCACCCTAGTTCTTGCCCTGTTTCTTAGGAAATCCATTTGTCAGACAAGGTGGATTCTATCCTTCTCTTTGAATTCAAAGATAAGTTTTCCCTTATCTAAAACACCAATGAATTTCAGGTTCAAAAATGCACAAAGCTTGTTTAAAAAACAAAAAACAAAAAACAAAGGACTGCTGTTTGCACCAGGCCCATCCATCTCCCCAATGGTCGTTCTGATGACTTGGATGATATTTCGACACAATAGAAAAACATATTACCCATTACAAATGACATTGCATTATAAACTATAAATAATTGATAGGCAGTGATATAGAATAATAACCTTCCTGCAGAGCTATTTGTCTGAGACCTTAACAATTTCACTCTGTTCAGTCACAGACTAACCCTGAAGTGGCAGGTAGAATAGTACCATTGTGGCCAAGCAGAAGGGGAGAAAGGGGGATGGTGGGGACTTGAGGGGCTAGGTGAGGGAAAAAGGAAGGGGAACAGGACTACCAGATTTAGCAAATGAAAATATGGGACAAGCAAATACTGTGTGGAACATACTTATACTAATGAAACAATTTATTGTCTTTCTGAAAGACACATAAACTGGATGACCTGTATTGTACGTGGAAATCCTAGTGTAGTATTAATTTCTTATTGCTGCTGTAACACATTCCCATGCATGAAGTAGCTTAGAACACACATTTACTATATTTCTATAGTCCTAGGGGACTGATGTTAGCCAGTTTTCCTTGGCTAAAATCAAGGTCACAGAACACATTCCTCCTGGAGGATCTAGAAGAGAACCTGTTCCCTAGCCTCACTTCGCTTCCAGAAGCCACTTCATTCCTTGGCTCCTGGCCAATATCCCTATGGCCTTTGCATCCACTTTTACATCCTCTTCTCGGACCCTGATCCTCCTGCCTCCTTCTTATAAGGAGCCTTGGGATTCTATTGAGTCCACCTGGATAATTCAAGTTTCATCTCCTCAAGGTTATTTTTAATATATCTTATTGCTTTCAGAGAGGGAAGAAGAGGAAGAGAGAGAAATATCAAAGATGAAGGAGTCATTGATCAGATGCCCATACCAGGGATGGAGCCTGCAACCTAGACTTATGCCCTAACTGGGAACTGAACTGTGACCTCTTGGTTCGTAAGTCGATGCTCAACCACCGAGCCAAGCCAGCCAGGTGCATATTCCTAACTTGATCATGCCTGCAAAATCTCTTTTGCCATCTAAAGTAACATATTCACAGGTTTGGAACTTAGGACAGTGACATCTTTGGAGGGGGCATTATTCTGCCTATCACCTCTAGCCCAGCCCAGGCAGAAATCTCTAGTTCCTGAAATGTGGCCTCAGGATGAGTCCTCTTCACAAATAACATGAAAATGGTCCTCATGGAGAGAGCTTGGTTTTCGGAGTTAGGGCCGATCTGGGTGCAAATTCTGACTCTTCTTTCTCTCTCCATAACCTTGGTAGGCGCTCTCTCTCTCTCTCTCTCTGGTTGCTTGGAGACCCTTGAAAGTACAAACAGAGTCAGCAGACCCTGGGAAGAGCTTGTCAAGGTGCAAATGTGTTGGGATTTCCTTGGCGTTCAATTTCTTTTCCTGGCAACGCACCCAGCTGTTCCATAATCGGGAGAGTCATACTTTTCAAAGGAGTGGAACTCCTTACTGTATGACAACTACAGAGCCTGGAGGGCTGACTGGCTTCCTAATTGTTCCAGAGAAGTCAGTGATCATGAAACTGTCCTTACTTCTCCATTTGTCTTTGACTTCACAGGTTCATGGATGCAGACAGATTAAAAAGAATTGATCCTTTCCTTGGGGAGGACCTTTCTAAAACCTTTGATCTCCAAAGACAGTCATACCGAAAGGGTGGCTATTGTCTGGCTGCTAATGCATTCATTTACTCATTAATGTTTGGTTAGTACTCACTCTGGGCCAAGCACAAAGTAGCAGAAAATAAAACAGATAAAAATCTCTCCTTTAAAGAATTCATATTTGTCAGATTTATGAAATTATTGTAATTCAATTCAAATGAAGTAAAATTAGTTTTAGCCTGTCTAATCCGGTTCAATTTGATAGACGTTTACAGAATGCCCACTATGTGCAAGGTGATGTGCTAGTCATGCCCTCTCTTCACTAGGATTGCTACTTTCATCCCTCGTAGTCATGGTTTGGTAATTAGGCATCACACATTAAACCTTTTCATAATTAGGTAAATAACTATGGTAGGGAATAATACCTCATGACTCATGCCTTTACCATATAAATCTTATTTCTCAGGCCACTGTAGTCTTGGAAGAGTCAAGGGTATCCAGGACAAACACATTTCTGTTTTTGACTCCAATCTCCTATCGCCCTTTCATTTACCCATGTAACATGCCTTTTGCAAGCACTGCCTGGAAACTGAGAGGACAAAGATAAACAAGACACAGCCCATGCCCTCGGGTAACTGCCATGGAGCAGAAAGAGAGTGAAATCTGTCAACAGATCATTATTATCATATTAACAATGTTAACTATCCCCATCTTTCATTGACTATTTCCCATGTTCCAGATGATGCAAATGTCACATATGATCTTATGTTTCCTTTAGGAATAACTGGAAGAGGCAGGTATAGTTTCCTTTTTGCAGATAAGGAAACAAAAGCCCAGAGATCAAGATCAAACCTTTGAGAAGTCGGGATTTAAACACAGGCTTGTTTGATTCCAAAGCCCGTGGGTGGGTTGTTGTTGTTATTGTGTTTTTTTTTTCCCCTGCAGCTGAGTTTATATATTAAATTAAGGCCAGGAATGAGGAATGCTTTTCTTAAGGTCAACCAGCATTCTTTCCTTTTGTTTTAAAAGCAATAGTGTACCATTACTATTGTATATACCTTACATTACATTAATGTGTGTATGAGTGTTAGAGCTTCAGATAAGCACTTAGTAAGCAGTGATAGCATAGTGACTGGGCAGAAGTAGTTGGAAAATAAATTTAACAAATTGTTATACATATAGTTATTTATGGACATATAAATATAGTTAGCTTATATCCGATATTGCTCTAGACACTAGGGATGCTGTATGAGGCTTAACTTCTTATGTCAGGAGTTCATAGCCTACCAGAGGCTTTAGGTAAATAAACAAACAATCTTTATAACATGCTAAGTGTTAAGTTGGAGTGCTTTGGCGACTATAGGAACTAGCTTACTGGCATCAGGTAAAACTGGGGCATAGGGTGGCCATTAGAGTATTCTCTTGGGAAGGAACCATGAAGTGAAGATCTAAAGGATGGTAAAAGTTATCCAGGTAAATGGGAACGAGTGGAGTGAACATGTATTAGTCAGCCTAGGCTAGGCTAAGCTATGCTGTGTAACAAACAGCTCCCAGATCTTGTAAGATGTTATGTTTATTAAAGGTAGGTTAAGGTTTCTTTCTTTGTGATATTTCCATCATTGATCAGTTGAAGGTTTCACTTTAGGTCTCTTTACTCCAGAATGCAGGCTGAGGGAGCCTTTACCAATTGAAACGTGGCAAGAACAAGAGAAAGAGTGAGACAAAAATGAGCACTGGTTCTCACCACTTCTGCCTAAGGGTCAACCAATGCTTTCAACTTATATTTCATTTACCAAATCAAAATCGATGGTCACAACTCCATGGTCAAGTGGATGGAGAGGTGCAATTTTATCATATGCCGGGAAGGAAGGGAATCTGAAACCCGGCGAAGAGCACTGTGACCATTCCCAGGACAGCAAGAGAGGGTGGGCATTCCAGAGGAGAGATCTCATCCTTGGAACTGCAACTTCTCAGAAAGGTTGAAGCCTAATAACATGTCACCTGTGGATCATCCTTAGCATCCCATATACAGCCCATCATCTTCATCTCACTAATACCTAGCACTGTGTCTGCCACAAAATCCTGGAAACAGAATCAAGCATCTATAGTCAGAGTTGACTATGTCTGAGCCCAAGAACAGAGTGCCTGCCTTTTGCAATGAGGCCCACATTCATCATACAGGCCTCTTTCCTATCCCCCACACTTAAGTCAGGGCAAAAGACATTTACCTTTTTGGCCAGACAGGATGGTAAAATATAATTATTATTTATTTAAAACTCATTACTTTCAAGCCCTTTGCATGGAACCAATTAAGAAAGCTCTTAAAGAAAAATAAAATATTATCCTTGGTGTAACACAGTTTTTCTGGGCCCCTCTAATGTGTGAGAAATCCCCATAGGTCTTGACAACTTTTTCATCTCTCCCTTTAGAAAGTGTGCTGCTGCCAGGGAATTTGGCTGCTGGTGATAAACGCTGGTTGTGGTTTCTCCCTGAAATAAAATTATGGACACAGTGACGGTGGGGGTGAGGCAGGGAGTGGGAATTGGGAGGGAGTGTGGGCACTTATGTCAGTTCAGGTGTCAAATTTTACATGTCTGGGTTTTGTTTCCACCAGGCCCCACTGCAGTCACTGTTCTGTTATACCCGCTTACTGGAAGGGCTGGCTCCGCTTCCAAGAAATCTCTGAATCGGGGACATCAGATTCTGAACGTAGCCGGTGGGAGGGCCAGGTTTAGATGGAGCCAGCAAAGGTGCTATGATTTGAAAGAGCTGGGAGAGGAAACCACTCTCTCTTGGACTCAGCAGCCTGGAGATGGAGGCCCAGGGGAAAGGGTGAGCATTTGGTCAACCCTGGGTTCAATCCAGGATGGATCTCTCTAAGCTTTGCTTTTTGTGTCACTGATGGGACTCCATGACCTTTACAGATGGAAGTTTCCTTCTGCATAGAACATGCTTTGAGTGTAAGTACATCCTTGCAGACATACCAATGTGTCCCCCTTGATACACTGGACAGTCACCTGTGCAGATTAAGATCTTGCTTTCAGAGAGAGCGGCATTTATGACTAGCCTGCAGCAGCAGAGTGTACACCCCAGCACAATATTCCTCAGCAGAGCTCTGTGGGAACACAGCTAAGGTATTTCACACCTATCATCTCACTGTGCTTTCCACAGAGGCAGGCATATGGAATACCCACAGCTACCTGATCCTGGGACTGATGTGGACTGGATGCAAAAATCCAGACCCTCGGGCCCACGTCACACCCATGCAATCTGAACCTCTGAGGTGAGGCTTGGAATTTTCTGTCTGACAAGCATCTCAGGTGATTTTCATGTATAGTCAGTTTAGAAACCACAGCCCAAGCATAGCTGAACCTGGACCACTGAGTGGCATTCCCCACCGAGAGACGCAGGGTGGGGATGTGGGAGAAGCTGGGCCATAGAGGCCCTCTCTCTGGTGCCAATTGCTGACTCTATCCCTTGGAATTGTTGACAAGAAGCAACTCATTGAACTCCACCGAGCTTTGGTTTCTTCATCTCGAACATGAAAATCATAGCCCAGAGGGTTAGCTCAACAGTCATAGATGTTGACGCATGTAAAAGCCTAAGCACAAAACCTGGCCCCTGAATAAAAGTTTCCTTTTCCTACCAAATATTTTTGAAAGGACTTTCTTAATTGTTAGGGACAAGGCAGAAAAGAGAGCAATGGGCGCTGAACAGTGACACACATTACATTCTTTAAGGGGTCGAATCTTTGCTTTCTTGCGTCATGTCTGAAACCATCATGGTTTCTAAATGCCTCTAATGTCCCTTGATGATGCTGATATTTAAGTATTTCCACTAGTTTCTGGAATCGGCCATCTGAAACATAGTTGTCTGTAAATAAAAAGTATTTTCTAGGACACTTAAGTCAGAAATCAACAGAGAGGTAGACTTTCTCCTAAATATCCTAAAAGAAGGGAAACCTAAATGAGCCCCTTTGAGTTCTGTGCCCACTGCAGGGAGAGTCTGTGTAGGTTCACCATCCTTTAATGGGCATCTTTTTTCAGACCAAAGAGGCAAATCTGAGGAGCTGTAGTGGGTGGCGTAATGACTCCAGTTAGGTACAGATCTGGACTTCGTAACGTTTGTGGAAAATGTCATAAGGTTGCCCAGGTTGGAGAAATAACTCCATTCCTTATAAATGGCAATTTATGCTGCCATGAGCCTTTCACAGGAACTATACTCTGCTGAAAGGAGCTCAATTATTTTCTGGTTCCTGCAAAAATGACTTCTCATAGCAATAACATAAAATAAAATGTTTTCCAATCATGACTTGCTTCCCCTGCGACTTGGCTCCAGGAAAGGAATCACACCAGCTCAGACCACACCAGCTGAACATTTCAGTCTATTTCGTTTTCCTACAGGAAATGCATCAACTGACTTTCTGATATGTCTCTTGGCCTCGGATGAGCCGTGTCAGCCTGACCTCTGCCTACTGACAAGATGACTTTCTTTCCAAATATCCTCCCTGACATGATGCCAAGGTCTTCGGTTCACAGTCTCTCAAATGATCTCAGTTCTGGGCAGCTTGCATTGTGATATGTCTTGCTGGGGATAAGAAAGTAGAACAAGGCATGGTCCCTGCCTTCATGGGGTTTGTAGTCTTGTTGGAAAATAAGTATTAGCACAGAAGATACATTTCAGAATTGCACAAGACAAGATGCTGAATGGAATATATCCAAATGAGGCTGGGGAGGTACACTGGAGCCCAGGAAGGGGTTCTTGTAGAAGTGCGTGTTAAGGGAGAGGCCGTTATTGTCTGAAGATGTTTCTCTGGGATTGTCCTGAGAGTCAGGGAGGAGAGAAGATGGCTTGTCATGCTGGCAAATGACTCAAGCAGAGGGTGCAAGAGAGGACCTGAACTTGCAATGCCTGAACTTAGACGGAAGGTCCTCTCCTCTCTCATGGATAAGTGGGTAAGTAACATGCCTGTAAAATAATGGGTGGTCTCAAATCTGAATATGACATAGAGTCTTCCATGATGGTCAGGCCCTCAAAACTCTCCTCTACCCCAGTCTAGTATAACCTTCCCTAAGAAGCTGGGGAGCATTTCTCTGAGATTATAAGCAGGGATAAGCCATGTACTTTTCCACTCATAATTAAATAAATATTTGAGTAATTATTTGTTTAATGGCTGACTCCCCTACCAGACAGCAAGGTTTATTAAATGAAAAATAATTAGCATGGTGCCCAACTCCTGACAAGGACTCAATAAATGTCTATTTTTGCAACTTGAGTTCCATTTCATGAGTGCAAAGCCTGTTTTGTCTAGTCATCACTGCCTTTGCATGATGCCAGGCACAGGAGAGAGCTTTAAATAACATTTATTTAAATGAATGAATTATTGATTTCTCCCCCCAAATTACTTCTCCTATAGTCTGCCCAACCTCAATAAATGATTATTTCATTCTAGGAGTTTCTCAGGTCAAAAACCTGTCACCCCTGACTTTGTTCTGACTTCAGCATTTATCATTAATCAATGCCCTCTCAAGACTTCCTTTCCAACCGCAGATGTGACCACGCTTTCCCAGCTGTATTATCCCTGTAGCCTCCTAATGTACCCCCTGCTGCTAAACTGGGCCCTCTTATCTCTTCTTCATAGTGTAACTAGAGTCATTTCTTCTTCTTTTTTAATCCTCACCCGAGGATGTTTTCCCGTTGATTTTAGAGAGAGTGGAAGAGAGAGGGAAAGACAGAGAGAAATACTGATGTGAGAGAAACACATTGGTTTCCTCTTGCCCATGCTCTGATCAGGACCAGGGTGTGGACCAGGGAGGAGTCTGCAACCAATATATGTGCCCTTGACTGGAATTGAACCCAGGACCCTTTGGTCCACAGGCCAAAGTTCTATCCACTGAGACAAACGGGCTAAGGCTAGAGTCATTTCTCAAAAACTTAATTCTAAGCATGACATGCCTCTGTTTGCCATATCCCCAGTGGCTTCTTGTCTTCCTAAAAAAAAAATTCAAATTTCTTAATCTGGCCTCCAATCTACCCTCAGCTACTTCTCTGACCAATCAATGTCCCTCTTGCTTTCTCTCTTCTGGCCTCTGGGCCTCCTTACTGTCCTCAATAGGCCAAGTACCCCCCATTCCCTCAGCCTTTAGTTTTGCTATTTCCTCTATTCAGAAGGCTCCTCCCCAGATATCTATATGGTCCCTTTCTTTCAGGTCTCCATTCAAATGCTGCTTTCTCAGAAAAACATCCCTGACCTCTCTCTCTAAGCTAGTATGCCAGCCCCTCCAACAATTATTGCCAGGCTTTCTTTTTCTTCTCAGCTCATATTGGCACCTGTCATTATATATATTTGTTTATTGTCTGTCTTCACAGATGGCACTGTATCAGTTTTGCTCATTGTTCACACATCTGGCACCTAGATTAAGTCCAGGCACTTTGTAGATAAAATACTGGTTGAAAAACAGCTACACTAATAAAAGAGAAACATGCAAATTAACCATCACGCTGCTACACTCACAAGCCATGCCCACCAGCCAATCAGGAGCAAGTATGCAAATAAAGTCAACCAAGATGGCAGCCAGCTACAGAGCTAGAGCAAGCAGGAGGCTTGGGTTGCCCTGGCAATGGAGGAAGACAAGCTTCCCACCTACCCTGGCCAGCCCTGGCCTCTGCTCAAGGCTACAAAGTTTCAATTATAGAAGATAAATCAATACCAAGAAAAAATGGTGCAGCCATGGAGTTGGAGCTAGCAGGAAGCTTGGGTTGCCTCTGGCAATGGAGGAAGCCAAGCTTCCTGCCTGCTCTTGGCCCTGGCTTCTGCTCAAGGCTACAAAGTTTCAATTATAGAAGATAAATAAATCATAGATACTTGCTTCCAGCCTGCCCTGGCCTCTGCTCAAGGGGGTGCTAAAAAAAAGTAAAAGAAAAAAAGGAGGGGCTGGGACCTTGGGTCACTGGGGGATGATCAGGCCAGGATAAGATGGCAGGGGCCATTGGGGGTAAGCAGGCCATCAGTGGGGGTCAGTTGGAGGTGATCAGGACAGCAGGGGGGGAGTTTTGAGTGAGCAGGCCAGCAAAGGGGCAGTTGGGGGTGAGCAGGCCAGTGGGGAGGGAAGGGGCAAGCAGGCCAGCAGGGGGGACAATTGGGGGTGAGCAGGTTAGCATGGGGGGCATTTGGGGGCTAGTAGGCTGGCAGTGGGGGGAAGTTGTAGGAAAGCAGGTGGTAGGCAGAGTGGTTAGGAGCAATCAGACAGGCAAGCAGGCAGGTGAGTGGCTGGAGCCAGCAGTCCCGGACTGTGAGAGGGATGTCTAATTTTCGGTTTAGGCCTGATCCCTGTAAACTGGCAGTAGGACATCCTACGAGGGGTCCCAGATTGGAGAGGGTGCAGGCCTCGGCTGAGGGACCCCCCCATTCATGAATTTCATGCACTGGGCCACTAGCATATGAATAAGTGAATAACATGTGTGTGGGGGCATGTGCACACACACACACACACACACACACACACACGCGCGCGCGCGCGCGCCCTACATGTGTGGATGTATCTTTAAAAAGTAACCAACTGTGTCCCAGGAAGCATTCATTATAGGAGTGGGCCCTGTGCTTACATGATGTTTTTTATCCTCACAACAATCCAAGAACTTGGACATTGTTAACCCCATTTACAGAGGAGAACCAGAAGCACATTGGAGAGTCTAATTGGATTTGGGTGACCCCAGAGCCATAATTCTCACTGCTCCAGAGGTTTTGTCCTGATAGGAGCACTGAAAACATGTACTGCTGCCTTGAGGTCTCTGGAGGGGAGATTTCAGAGAGTGGTATTGAAAGAACACACTTGCATGTCAGTCATGGAGCGTCAGGCCGGAGCAGTATTTACTGCTGACAAGTCAAAACAGCTCACCCTCGGTGACTAAACAGAAAACCTACCTTCAGATTTTCCCTTTAGGAGGAAAAGGGAAGCAGAGAGTGAGGATGAGGGGAAAGCAGTGAAAGGTGTCTCTGGCAGGGAGCCCGACTTTCCTGTCCAGACATTTCTGACTCGCCCATTGTAGGAGTTATTACTCACATGGGGAAGGATGAGTCGCATGGCACAAACTCTTGGAATAATCCCAAGTGAGGAGCCAGGGGAAAAGGGGACAGAATCAGCAATGAGTAGACCCCAGGTTGGTTTGGAGAACTTAAGTTTTTTAATTACAGCTATCTTGGGAGGCTGCTCAGCAACTGACAATGTACTAGGAATCATCTACATTGATGTACTGAATTGGCCATTCCCTAATATGGGATTTGAGATGCTCTTCCTAGCCTCAAGTTCTCAGAAATAAAAGGGGGTTGGATTATGTTTCTGGGGATAACAAGATGCTGAGGGCTGAGTGATGGCTGAATCAGAGATCTGCTTGGGGTAGAAGTCGAGTATTAATGGGCAGTAGACTTCTGACCCCAGGAACTAGAAGAACTGCATGCCTTAGTGAGTCTAAGAGTTACACTACAACTGGCCACTGAGGACCCAGGCATAGAGGCTGAGATCTGACGGTGTGATTTGTGGAAGCACAGCAGGCAGGTGTCCCCTGAAATCTGACTGGCCTGTTGCTTGCCCCTTCTAACTTGGTTCAGGAAGTGTTTTGAGCCAGAGGACCAGAGGTTTGCAAACTCTTGGATGTTAACTCTGTGAATAGAGCTGCTTAGGATTCTCAGGGAGGGTAAGGTGTCCTTTGAACAAATGGACACAGTTTGGGCAAGACAGCCATTTTTGACTAGCTACCTATAATCATCCCAAAGTTGGTGCTCTACGTACATACGTGCTCTAACCACATAAGTTGAAAGAGCCAGCGCCAGATTCATGCTGTCTCAGCCTCTTTCGCAGCCGGGCAGTCATGTGACCAAGTCTGTCCAATAAAATGTAAAGGAATATCTTCCAGGGAATGGCAACAGAATGGTTTTCTCCTTTGTGAAAGGAGAGATACATGGGGGCTGCGCTTCTCCTGCACCCCAATGAATGTCTTGGCAATCTCCTGCTTCTTGCTTTAAGTGTGGTTATGTATTGTGATACCTATAGACGGAGCAGGCAATTTGATACCATGGGGAAAGACTGAGAGAAGGTAAGCAATGTCAAGCTAATGGTTTGCAGTCACAAAGCTACTGAGCCAGCCTGGAACTCCTAGCTCCAGACATGTTGCTAAATACATAATACCTTTTCTTTAGGTTTAAATCACTGGTCTCATTTTTCTTCCTTTGAACGATTTTCTCCTTAGAAGCATCCTCATCTTTCATGCAAGGATTATTCAAAACAGCTTTGACTGTGCATATTTCTGCTGGAAATTGGCACAGGTTAAGGGTTAGAAGTTCTCCAGTTTGTGCACAGAGAGGCTTAAAATTAATTATGCAAAAGCCCAAGTTGGGGAAGCACTGTGCCTTTACATTCCTTCTCAAACCCAGGCTCACACAAGGTTAAGGTGTATTGCAATTGGTCCCTTGCTGGGTCCAATAAAATCTGGTAGATTAAAAAATATTTGTGGTCAGGGACTGTGATTTAATAGTCTCTGTGTCCACAGGCCCCGGGGTGTTAATGTACACTCAGTAAATATTAGCTAAGAGTCACTGGTTTGGGGTTTTGGAAGTGTTGAGTTCTAGATCTAGTTTTATCAACTTATTTTCTGACCTTGGGCAAGGCACAAGAGTCTTCTGGCTTTTACTTATCTTCTTCAGGGCCAAAGAGAGCTTTGTGTGCGACTAAATCAGTAATCCTATGACTACAACCAATGAGAAATGCAGGTGCAGTTCAGCTCTAAAGGCTGATGGTCATCCACTCTAGACAGGTCAACATACTTTATTTTTCAACCATGTAGAATAGGCACAGTAGAAATCAAATTAATCATAAGATGAAGCAATGCATTAGAAGGTATAAAATGAAAACTTCATACGATTTATGAGTCATTGAAGAAAGCTATGGACTTGTCTCCCTAGAAAACACACACATACACACACACATACACACACACACATACACATACACACACACACACACACACACACACACACACACATCCACAATTTATATGCAATTTATTCTTTTAGGAAGGGGTCCCCAAGCAAAGGCATAGGTAATAATATATACTTTGTGGCCAACAATAAATGAGGACTTTTTCGTGAACTAGAGCTAAGGATCAACTTTGCCTGGTATCCTCAGAATGTTAACAAGGTACTGGACAGAGAAGGTTCTTGGTAAATTTTTGGTGATAAAGTGGGTGGTGATTACTTAGGCCTCATGGAATCAGATTCCAGACTCAAGGACCAGAAAGTGAAGTGGTTACTTGTGAGAGCACTAGGGCTGAATGGCCTGCAGCTGAATCTTGTCTCTCCTACTTGCTAATGTGAGACCCTGGCCCAATGCATTATTCATGCCTCAGTATTCTCCACTGTCAAATGGAATATCTTTTAGGGTTATTAATATTATTATTAATATATGAATTATGCTAGTGAAGTGCCTGGCATACAGGTAAACACTCAGTTTTAAAGATTAGTATTTTGAAGAGTCTTAGACATTGTGCTTGATGTCCAGCCTTTCATAATTGGACAGCCATTGGAATTGCTCACTTAATCACTGCCACTGAAGGTAAGATAAAGATTACAATTATTTTAAATGACTTCAGGGATGCAGAAGTAGTGCTGGGTTTGGGGGCTGGATCTTTATCCCTCAGATTCCAAGATACTTGATGGAGAGCTTGCTTAAATCCTAACTGGCGAATATATAAGGAACACTATAGACTTGTCTGGGGGAATGTATAGATTCAATAAAGAATAAGACTTCACACTTTCTAGACCATGAAATGACAGACATGCAATAGGGGAAATAACTCAAGGAAGCCAAAGTCAAGGGCAAAACGAGTAGAAGAAGCAATGAATGACAAAGACATTTTCTTATTTTCTACCATTTGGACCATCCTGAAATTGAGTTTGTCATGCTGCAATACTGACCCTGACACTTATTTCTTAAAATCTTCAATGTTTTTTCCTCTTCAGGTTTATGGGAGAGGTGTAAGCTCTGTGATACAGTAGGAAAGCCGTCCATGGTTGGGACCTGCTGACATCTCTAACCCTATTGCTGGCCACCCTCTGCTTCCGTCTTTACAGTTTGTCCTGGTGGAATGCCTGTGCTTCATTGTCACACTGGTCCAGCCCTGCCTTTGCTCATTGCATTTGCTCTGCCTGATTGTCTTTCCTAACTTCTTCAGCTTTTATTTACCATTTGAGTCTTAGCCAGGTGTCTTCTCAAACTGCGCTCAGAGTCCACAACTGGGCTCACTGTCTCTCCCTGTGTCCCTAGACTACCTTGTGGGCTATCTCTCTCAGCATGATGATCTGTGTGTGTATCCATCTGTCCCTCCAGCCGGGGACTCTGAGGGCAGGGTCCATGTTTTCCTTCAACAGGCACTCATCAAATGTCCCCTTGAAAGTGGACTGGGCTGGTAGATTTGCTTCCATTTTGGGTATGGCCGAATCTTTTGCTAGTTGCCAAAGCTGCAAACCTAAGAGTCATCCCAGAATCCTCGCTCTTCTTCACAGCCCATGGCATATCCATCAGCAGATTCTGACAGCCCCAGTGAGATGTGTCCTCAGTGTCACCACTTGTACCTTCAGATATACCTCTGCAGTCTGGTTGTCATTTCTTACCTCCTACTTGATCTCTCTGCCTCTACTTTTGTCACTCTCTTCTTTTCCCCTTCTTACTCCACCCCCTGCTGCTAAAAAATGGGTTATTCTGCACACAATCGATAATGATCCTTGTAACAAAGGAAAACAGAGAAAAAAACACAGACAACCCAACAGACCACACATTTCCTCTGCTCCAACAGTTTTCTGTTACTCTTAGAACACCATTCAAACTTTCTAGATCTTGACCTACAGGCTCCATAAGCCATGGAAACACCCCAGGCCACATCCTTACCTATGCCCAATATCTCCATCACAGCCCTATCGCCTTGTGCTATTTCATGAGCTGTGCCAAACCATTCTAATCTCAAGCCTTTTGCTCTGGTTGATCTTCAAGCCTGTGATATTATTCCCTCAGCACTTACCTGGCCCACTCCTTTTCATCACTCTGGGTCTTTTCTGATCACCTGTCTAAAGTAACATGCCCCTCTCCAATATCAGAACAATTTTCAACATACCACCTGAATTTGATTTCCATTTCACCACTTGCTGCCATCAGTGATCATCTTGCTTCTTTGCTAATGCATGCCTTATCTCTCTAGCACAGCACTAGCCTAGAGAACAGAGACTGCTTCATTGCTATGGCCACAGTATCTCACATGCAGGGAATGAGGAGATTGATAGGATCATAATTATGATCCTCCAATAGTGCTTGAAATTTCTTTTTGCAACACATTTTTTCCCCCATCTGAACAAAACATGATTAGCAAGAGTGCCATGGACATGACCGGCAAGCTAAGAGCTAGTGATTTTTCACTTACTGAGGTAGGATTTTTAAATCTTGAAAGAACATCCATGTCAGCTTCTTTTTTACACAAATCCCCCAGGTTACTCATTTAGGGAAAATTACCTTCATGAGGCATGTTGTTTCTCTAAATTCCTGGATCACTGGAAATGCCTACAGAGTGGAAAAAAAGGCAGAGTCAACAGGTCAATACTTATTGAGTGGTGAATCTGCAGATTTACATAGTGATGCAAAAAGTTCCACTGTCTGAATTCTCAGAGGGTGTGTGCTAACTCTATAAAACTCACACACAGTGGAGAGAAACCCACAGAGGTGTGAGTGGAGAGAGGGTCCTGCAGACTGGGTAGATTTTTGATTCAGGATATGTGGGGATAGATTCTAAATTCACTGGAAGAGGCACACAGGGTATATAAAAAAAATGAACCTTTGATGTTTCTAAAAGGGACTGTAAATCATAGAACGCATATTTTTGTTCTTATAATCTTATTACTGTAATGTTTATGATTAAATACATATATCATATGTACGCATATATACAATAAAAAGGGACTGAGTGATAGAAAAGTGTGTGTCTTTAAGTGGTAGAATCACAGAATCATGTTCAGTGAGACATGTAGGCTAGGAAGGGCAGATGCTCATTGAGACAGGCTGAGGTGGCAGCAATGGCATTGACCATCTCATGCTCTTCCAGAGTGGATGATCTCTTGGGGGAACCATGAGCTGAATCTACCACATTATTTAAATTGTTTTCTATTTGTTCTGGCTCCTCAAGTCTCATCCTTGAATCTTATTCTCTGTCGCCCATCTGAAGTACACGGTGTATATCATGAACCAGAGAGTTTGGGTTTTGAATGGGAAAGCTCAGGATTCCAGCCTGTGCTTTCACACCCACTTCTTGAAGGAGACACTGACCAGCTCTGTCCTAAACCTTTTCCTTTATCCTCTAGGACACACCTTCTCTGGGCCTCTTCCAATTGGACAGCCATGTGACTGAGCTTTCTCCAATGGGATATGAGTGGTAGAGATGTTGGCCACGTCCAGGCCTGGCACACAACCTTTCGTGTTCGACCCTTCATGCCTTTTCTCTTCTGGTTTGATGCTGATAATCGGATTGACCTTGGGAGTCACGTGCTGAATATGGTAGAGGCGGGAGTTGGAAGGAGTCAGGTTCCCTGAATCACCACTTGGAGGAGAGCCACCTGCCACTCAGGTGTTGGACTGTGTGAGTGAGAGATTAATGTATTTTGATTGAAGTCACTGAGATTTAGGGGTTCATATGTTATAGCAATTAGCATTGCTTTAACTAACACCCTATTGTGTGACTTAGTGCTAGCGATTTAACCCTTCTGTGTCTTGGATTCAGCATCAGCCAGGATCCCTCTGAAAACAACCAGCCAATAGACTTGAAAGAGGCAACTGAGGCAGTTCCATGACAAGACCATTTACAAAGATGCAGACAGAGCTAAGGGACACACACAAGGGACAGTGAAGCATCCCAGAGCTCATGGCAGCAGACAGCCACTATGGCATTGAGGATGAGGAGGGGAAGCACTTTCCTGAGTCTGGAGAGAGGTTACAGCTGAGGGAAGAGCTGCCTGGAGGGAGCTGTGACTTCCCATGGAAGACTGCAGCCCAGCCACGTTCTGGCAGGCAAGGATTTGGAGCAATAAAAAGCCAGATGTCCTTCTCCTCCCTTCCAATCTCCCTGCTGATGGCTCCTATTGACTAAATCCAACTGGAAGCCAGAAGGCGAGGAGCTCACTGAGGCAGTCCATAAACGTCAGCTTCCCAGGGTGGAAGCCAGGCGTAAAAGACCGAAGGGTAAGTGAGGAATTTCCAGCACAGTTTCCATATCTATCAGTTGGGAATCCTAATAGCCTACCTTCCAGAGGCTGCCCTGGAGCCGGAGGGGGTCTATCTAAGAAGCTCTGAATGAAATACTGCTCTTATTTCTTTTGACCATCTGCTGCGGAACCCACTGTCCACAGTTTCTTTAAAAAATTGATCTTTTTTTCTCGCTGGTTATTTTTGTCCACGGTATTGTTTGGTTTGTTTTAATCTTTCAGAAATGTTCACCCACTGCTTAATGCCAGGTGATGTCCGGCACGAACTCAGCTCCGGTATTTCCTGCATGTTGGCATCTTCACTTCTTCACAGTTTATTTTTGGTCCTAGGTGGGGCCTGGGAAAATATCCAGTTTCAGGGTCCTCGGAAGATTCTTCCTTCTCAGTTTCAGCCACTCATTGTTATTTTCGGGGCCATGTTGCCAAGAATGTTCTTGCTCCGCACCCCAGGCAACAGCCATGGGTAAAGCCCTCTGCCTGGGTCTCATCACAGCATGCTTCATGTCGGCTTTGGTTTACTAGATCGGATGAGGGAGGAGTGGTCCTTTCCAAGCAGGCGATGGGAGTTAGCATCTCCGTGAGGCAGGCGTGGGGTAAGGAAGGGAATGCAGCAGTCCTGGGTTCTGGGCCTTCCTCTGCTTCTGGCTTGCAATATGACCTTGAGGAATTCTATCCCTTTCTCTGACCTTTATTTTCCTCATTTGCAAGATGGGACTCATTGCACCTGTCTCACTCATTAGATGGGGGGGGGGGGGGGGGAGATAGTGAAATATGCTTGCATAGAAGCCAGGGCACTTGGCATCACACTTAGCGGGCACTCAGCAATTCTTATAGAAAAACATTAAAATCTTTACATTCCAGTGGGGATTCTCAAGTTCTGATTATACTGGAGCTAAAAAAAAAAAAAGGAGCTGAAAACATTCTCTGGGTTCACAAATATTCAGAGTCCTACCAGGCTAAAAGTATACTCTTTATTCTAGTTGACATTTTTTTTTAAGCCTTACTCCATTTCTTCTAGGGCAAATGGATTCCACAGATAACAAGTCTATGTTCTGAGATTCCCACAGTGGCAAGATGGGCAGTGAAGAAAAAGCATATTAAAATCCCATTTTAAAATCTTACCAACATCATATGAAAATATTAAGATATACTTTTGACTGAATATTGTTTTCTACTTCCTAGTCTTCCATGTCTGACATACGACATCAGCTTTTTCTTGAGTATTTTTTGGAATAGCTTGTCCTTTGGTGAGTCCGGGATCCAGAATCACGTTGGCTATTGTGAAATCCAATGGGGAGCAGTGAAAGAGTCCAAACGCCAGCCCTGCCTCTTACTTTGGAAACGTTACTCAACAAACCTTCCGTGCCTATGAAATCGACATCAGGATGCCGTCACCTCAGAGATTGCTGGGAGATTAGAAAAGTAATGTAAATAGAACCCAAAGCATTGCCTAAGAAAGGGTGCTCAATAGTGGTAGCAGCTAGTACTGAAAAAGGACAATTATCATGGCATTTTAAGATGTAGGAAAAAGGCTATGGAATCCATTGCCTTCACTTGATGTCTGAGGAAACAGAGGCTTAGGAAGAGAAAACACGACCACCCCATTGGTTCATGAAACCCAGGTTTCCTAATGTTCACTTGATTTCTTGGCTATGGCACCACCATTTCATTTAAAAATGTCACCAGCAGGCAAAGAGCAGAAAGTGAAGCCATTGGGAGATGTAGGCCCGTCTTCTGCCTGAGATTGACGCTGGTATGCCTGCCTACTCATGGCTCCCCACTGACTTTCACGGTAGCCTGAGGATTTGGTTGCCATTTGAATAATCAATTGTCTATGTTTTTGGTGATGTCCTCTCAGAGCAAATTGGGAAGGAATTCTTTTTCATCCTCCCTTCTATGTTCGTCCGGGTGTTGGGTCCACAGTGACTATGTATACATCCATAAATAAAAGATTGTGACTAGGTCCATTATTCCTGGGTGGGCTTAAGTTCCTAATGTTCATTATAAATCATGATTCTAATGTCAAATCTTAGGAGTGAATTTAAAAAAAATCAATATTCTGTTCTTTTAAAAATAAAGTATCTGGATTATGGATAATGGTTATTGCTCAAGTGTTTGTAGAAGATGCCAAGAAATGGAGGGAGACTGTGACTATGCTTTTAGTGGTCAAAGAGGTTCTGTCCCGAGACAAACAGCATGTCTTAAAAAAAAAAAACCTACCACCACCACCATTACCATCAAGTAGGACTCTAGGAGTAGATAAAAGGGAGGAAAACACAAATGTTTATTGAGAACTCACTACATTCCGCCCATTTTGCTATACTTAAAAAAATATTACTTGATTGTGTTTATTTTCCTCTAAAAGATCTGTGAGGGTAAGCCTTTGTGTGTGTGATTCTCACCAGTAACCAATACATGGCCTAAAGCATTGCTAAGTGCTTGTTGAATGAATAACTGTACTAGAGCTCTCCATCTATAATAATAGAAGTGTAATATGATAATTAGACCAGATGTCCTTCCAGACGACCTTCTGGATGAAGCCGGGGCTGCGAGGAAAGCCCAGGTCCTAGGGGCCAGAGGGAAGCCAGTGCTGGCAGCTGGAGGAAGTAAGGCCTGCTCTTATATAAAGTTTGTGCATTAGGACTCAAGTAAATAATATTTTTACATCTTCATAATCATCTTGTAAATTGGAAATTATTATCCCCACTTTGTAAATGAGAACAGCAAAGATTTAGAGAAGTTAAACAATGTCCCTTTTATATCAGCCACAGTTCTGGAATTCCATTCAAGGGGCCGAGATTACTGAGCCCATTCTGTTTTCTCCATAACACGCTACTAGGTTCTTTATGAAACACATCCCTACTTGGGTTTTATGCTACTGGCTGGTGGCTGTTTCTTTCCAATGTATGATTTCCTGTAGATTGAAGGGAGACGGCTCTACTATTGACAACATAGGCAGAGGTAACTGAGACAAAAGGAACTCCTTGACCTGATTCTTTGCTGGTGGTAGCCAGTGTGGTAGAGTGAGGGAAAGAACATGGCAAGAGGACTTAGCGGTGCTGGTTCCACCTCTTCCCTGACTACTTTCTTCACTGCTGGATGGGTGTATTAGTTATCGATCATGTGAAATAGATCACCCCAAAACTTAGTGGCTGAAAAAAACAAGCATCTCTCAGGTTTTGTGAATTGGCAATTATAGAGTAGCTTAACCGTCTGGCTTTGGCTCAAGGTTACTCATGAGGTTGCTGTGGAGATGTCCACTGGGGATGTGGTCATCTGAGAACTCGATGAGGGCTAGAAGGTGCATTGTCAGAAATGGCTCACTTACCTGGCTGTTGGAAATGGCCTCAGCTGCTTGCTGGCTGTTGGTAGGAGGCGATTTTTCTAGAGGGCTGTTGAGTGCTCTCACAATATATCACTGGCTCCCCCCAGAGTGACCTAAGAAAGAGAGAGCAGAGTAGAAGCCATAGTGTTTGTTATTATTGAATCTCAGAAGTCACACACTTTCACTTTTGTCATAATCTGTATATTAGAAGTGAGTCACTAATCCAGCCTGGACTCAAGTGGAGGGAAAGTAGGCTTCACCATTCAAGGAGAGGAGGACCATAGAAGGGGTGGATGTACTTAAAAACTACCACAATGGGTTAGGTAGGCCATGTTTTGTGTCTGCCACTCAAATACATTTCCATTCCTCATAGATATTGTCAAAAGTAAAGGGGCCTGGGAATCAGACAGACCAGTGTTTGAAACCCGGGTTAATGTTCAATATCTTTAAGCCTTGTTTCTCAACCATAAAATGAACATTATATCAAACCAATATCACAGGTTTACTGGGTGAATTACAGGTAATAGAGATAAAACTCTAGTACATTGCCTAGCACAAAGTAAGGTTTCAAGTAATGGGCTCATTTCTGTTCCATCACAAGGCAACACTCTCTCATAAATCTCTGAGTCAGGATACGGAAAACACACACCACACACACACACACACACACACACACACACACACACACGCCCGAGTCCATTCTGTTTCCATTATGCCAGCTTCTGTATGGGGTCATCTTTACGTGTGCACTGTGGAATATAGTTCCTTGTCACAAAATATTAGACTCCAGCATTGAGATATGAGTTGGAAATGGAGCTTAAATGTTCTCCAAATCTTGCCTAAATTCTCATGCTTATTTGCTGTTCTTGAGTGTTTCCAGTAAAATAAACATGGGATTAAATCTAGACTCTTTGATGTGTCATATCAATGGTCCCTTTTCTCTCTAAAAAATATTACTTGATTGTGTTTATTTTCCTCTAAAAGCTCTGAGAGGATAAGGCTCTGCCGGTGGTATTCTCACCAGCAATTAACACTGTCCCTAAAACATTGTTACATGTGTGTTGAATAAATAAATGTACTGGAGCTCCCAATAAATAATCTTTTCTTAAAGTTATGAGCTTCTTCTCAAATATGGTTGGAGGTTTAAGTCAGATAAAGTGGGTTACTTTCTCAATAAACAGTAGCCATTTCTCCCACTGTGTTAATGGTTAGCTTTAGTTTCTTTAAGGTCTAAAATATTTAAAGTACCATCTGGAAAAAGTGTGTGTATATTGGAGGGTGGGTAGAGGCATATGTGATAACTTTTGTTAAGAACCACAAAATGGCCAAAACTAGTTTGGCTCAGTGGATAGAGCGTCAGCCTGCAGACTGAAAGGTCCAAGGTTCGATTCTGGTCAAGGGCATGTACGTTGGTTGCGGGCACATCCCCAGTAGGGGGTGTGCAGGAGGCAGCTGATGGATGTTTCTCTCATCGATGTTTCTGACTTTCTATCCCTCTCCCTTTCTCTCTGTGAAAAAAATCAATAAAAAATATATATTTTTTAAAAAGAACCAGAAAATGTGCTTGACCATTTACATAGACTGTTTTATTAATTCCTCGCAAAAATAGAGTGAAGTCCGTATTATTATCCCCAGTTAGAAGATAAAGAAATAGAAGGTTAATAGGTTGGCCTGAGCCTCAGAGTTGGCAAGAACAGGTACCCAGACTTACCCCTCAGAAGTTATTTGAGACCTTGCTCTCCTTCATGGAATATGTTTGGACAATAGCTCACAGGGTGGCAGACTTTTGTGACTTGCATAATGCTCATTTGACTATATAATACAACTAAGCATTAATAACCCACAGGATCATGTTTAATTTACTATAGTTTAGTGCAATAATAACTTATGGGGATCCTACAGGCCAGGCACTGGGGCAGAGAGAGGTAAGGGGGTGCTATGAGGATACTGATGCCAAGGAGAGGCATAAGGCTCAAGATCATGTTTCAATTTGTCTGCACATAATGACAGACAGACAGATCACCCCAGTGAACTAGTTGATGGTTGGAAAGGTAGCTGATATCAGTAAATACCAAAGATTGGTGACCCGGGCTCTTCGACGTTGATGGATTCCTGAGGAAAATGTTGAGGGATTATAGAGTCGATCTGCTTGAAATGAAGAAATCACGGTGGAACAATTTCCGTGTCATTTATCACCATTGTTTGCCTTCATTGTTGGTATTAACATCAATTATTTATCATAACGCACATTTTCCTTCCGAGCCCTCTCTCCTGTCTGACATGTGAAATCTCTTGCTGTTAAATTGTGGGGCAGGAGGAACCATTAGTCCTTACATCACTGCTTCTTTTGAACTAAGAGCCTTTTCAGTGGGGGCAGGCAAACTGCAAAAAGCCATTCCGAGCTGAAGAAAGACCCCTCCTTGCTTGGGTTCACGTTTCCAGTTGTCATTTAAGTTGCTGTTCCTTTGGCCTCAGCTAGAACAATGACAGTTCCATGCAGAAGCAGGCAGGTGTGTGAAGTTGAAAGCACCTAGAACAGTGCTTGGAACGGCAGAAACAACTAGCTGCTTCTCAAGAACTGTTCTCCCTTTCAGCCTGAGTAGCCTAACCTCATGTTTCCCCGGATAGAGGGCCATCCAGCTAGAAGATTACATACATGAATCTGCTATGGCACTATGTGATGGCCAATGAAAATGAACAGGAGTGTAATGTGAAATTTGGGGGGAAGGTTGATGAAAGACAAATGAATTAGCTGGAAGTGCCCCAATCCATCCTACCCCTTTGCCCTTCGCCTTCTTCTGGCCTACCATAATGATGGGATGAGGGCACTCCAGCGGACATCCTGGACATTGGGATGGAAGCTGCAGTAAGTTATATGGCAAGCGAATAAGACAGCTTGAATCCCTGAGACCATTATACTATCCTGTGGAGCATGGATTTCCCACCTCAGGAAGATCGTTCAATAGTTGAGCTACTTAAATCACTGGACTCATTGGCTTGCTTATGTTTTCTGTAATATGTAGCTGATCTTAATCCTACCAGAAAAATGTGCGAATTAGGAGGTGGGAGGGAGGGTTGGAGATGGTGAAGGAGAGGGAAGACTCAAAGATGACTTCCAGGTCCTTGGCTTGGGTAACAACACTGTAGAAAAAGGAGATATGTTTGGTCTTGGACTTGGTAAGCCAGAAGGTATAGTAGTCTCACATGTAGATAGATAGTATGTTTAGTGCTATGAAGGGATATTATCAAGAAAAAGATACAGAATTGGCCATAACCAACATGTGTGTGATATACAGAGGCACTGGAGTGGCTTAGATTGGCCAGGGAGACCTGGATGGTGTTGACAATTAACACAGAGAGGGGGAGTGAGCTTTCTGGGGCACAGCTGAGGGTGATATTCAGATATGCAAACATCCAATGATGATTCCAGCAGGATGTGGAAAATGCACCATCAAGGATCCACTTTATGATTCCCACCCCTCCAGGTAGTCATACTTTGATAAAGTGCCAACTGCACAGAAATTTTAAAGCAATTAGTTTCTCTTTCTCATGAATCTAAGTCAGATACTGCTGCCAAGCAGAGGTTCCAATGGGTGTGAGAGAACTGGTGTTGCCAAAGCACGTTGGTAGAATCTCAGCCACATCAAAGTCTTGTGATATCTGGATGCATGCATCGTAATCACACACAGATAAGTGATTTTCCCAGGAGGGCTGTCAAATATTGAAACAGACTAATAGCTTCCCTGTGACACCTTCAAGAAAATCGTCAAATAGTGGACAGGGACTGGCCGGAGGAACCAGTCCAGGCTGGCTGAGTATGTCAGCTCCAGTTTCCATCTAGACCACCTCACGTCTCAGCTCCGTTTCCTGGGAGGAATGCCTGAGAAGTAGGAAATGACATATTCAAAGCACCAACACAGTCCCTGGCATGTAGAAGACCCACAATTTTTCACCTCATTGTGTCATCAGGAAACTGAAGCCCCTGAAATCTGGGGCTTGTTTTATAGATGCCTCCGGTTCGAAGGCTCCATTCCCATGGGGTTTAGTTGACCAGAAGCAAGAGAACTTGAATGAAAAGAAAATGTAATAAAATGTGACAGCTTGTCCAGCTTATCACCCCACAGGATGCCACTGAAACGGACTGTACGCTGATTTCCTAGTAGAGCTGAGCGGTGCACCTCTTTGGAGCCACCCCTTAAACTGTCCGATATAATTGTCTGGGGGGGTGGTCTTGGTTCCGGGGGTTTTCAAAGCTCTCCAGGACCGAGAGTCACTGCTGTAGAAACGAGGCAGGAAGGCTCAGAGAAGGCAAGTGGTGAACAAAGATCTGCAGTTAGAGGCTCACTTATTTTCCCAACCCCAAGTCTCTTTGCCTCCTCTGCTGTACCATCTAACTTCACTCTCCGCTGACAGAATTCTAGAGGAGCCGTCTAGACTGACCAAGTTTCTTTTGTTGTTGTTTTCTTGTTTTGTCCCCCCGTCTGGAAATAATCACCTTGATAGCCCCGAGTGAAGGGAACACAGGGACTGCATTATAATTGCTTGTTGATATCAAGTTGATGGCCGATGGACTTGCCATCTGCAGAGGGCTTGCCTTTAAGGGTCAACGCCTGGCGCATGGGGCTTGCAACACTCCTGCCGGAGATCAATATTCTATTAAGGAAGCAGCCGGCTGGCTGACGCCACGGGGCCTCACCTCTTGCCTCAAGGCGCACTGGCTCTACGAAGAACTCGGGTCAGATTCGTGAGGGCTATGGCTGAGGGAGCCACTAATGAGCCCACCAGAGCCCACACCGCCACCGAGGCAGATGAGCGTGCAGGGGCACAGCGGAGCAGCAGGTGCCCTGCACATTAAGGGGCCCTGCAGGCCAGGCTGTCTGTCTTCCCGTCTTGTCCACTCAGCCACATCCTACACTGAAGTCAGCCTCAAACTTGACTGCAAGAGACTGCTGAAATGCAAAGAGGGGGAAAGGGAGAGTTCACAGACACTACCCATTTCCTCTGCCTACCTCCCTCTCTTTCCTTCTTTCTCCCTGAATTTATCTCACCCCCTACCTCCCTCTATTTCCTTCTTTCTCCCTGAATTTATCTCACCCCCCTATCTCCTCTTTTTCCTTCTTTCTCCCTGAATTTATCTCACCCCTGCCTACCTCCCTCTCTTTCCTTCTTTCTCCCTGAATTTATCTCACCCCCTAGCTCCCTCTCTTTCCTTCTTTCTCCCTGAATTTATCTCACTCCTGCCTACCTCCCTCTCTTTCCTTCTAAAGACTGCTAAGTTCTCTTATTCATTTTCTCATCTAATTCTCACAACAACACTGGGCACTGAGGCTGGAGGAAATGCAGGATCAGAGAGGTGATGTGACTTGTTTGAAGTCACATATCAGGATGAGATGGAGCTGGGACGAACCTGGATCTGTCCCTCAGCCATGCTCTTTATTTATTTGTTCATTTTTTTTATTGCTTACAGTACTACATATAGTAGTACATATATCTCCTTTGCAGTTTGGTCTCCTCCTAGGAGAGAGACCGGAGCTGAGCTGTTCTCCGAGTCTCCATGGGAGAGGCAAAGTGCTGGGAGGCCCACATTGTAAGACTATGTGCATCTCACTGTAATGTTCCCTTAGATTTTTAAAAAATTGTGGTACAATTTATACCCATACCTTGTATTAGTCTTAAAGATACCATTTGATGAACTTCCTTTGCAGCTGTTTACACCTGTGTAACCACACCTCAGTTCCAGATATAGAACATTTCCATCGTTCCAGAAATTTCTTCAATGCTCCTTCCTAGTCAGTCTCCTCACCAAGAGATAACTAATAGCGTGATTTCTATCAGCATACTTCAGTTTGCCTGGTCTTGAACTTCATGTAAATTGAATCATGCAGTATGTACTCTTTATGTCTGGTTTCTTTGCTTAATTTATTTTGGAGATCCACGCATGTTGTAGCATACCAATTTGTTCCCGTGTGGCTGGATAGTATTCCATTGTATGGGTCCATCCCAATTTGTTTCCCATTATCCTGTTGAGCATTTGGGTTGGTTCCCCATCAAACTGTAAATTCCCATAGGGCAGGGCAAGATTTTATCTGCTCGTGTGCTCACTCCAACCCAAACTCCAACACTCTTCGCCATCTCACTCCGCCCAGTTGCTAGCACAGTATCTTACAGAGGGAGGGACTAGAACATGTTTGTTGACCAGTGGACTTGCTGAGTGAGAGTCTAGAGTCTTAATAAAGTATCTGAAACCAATGCTTGTTAAAAAAAAAAAAACTGTCAGTCCATAATGGCGGTTATAATATAACACCACAGACTAGGTGGCTTTATAAACAGCAGAAATGTATTTCTCAGAGCTCTGGAGGCTGGGAAGTCCAATATCAAGGCGTGGGCAGATTGGGTGTCTAGTGAGGGTCCACTTTCTGGTTCAAAGCTGGTGTCTTCTCTGTGTCCTCATAGGGAGCAAGGGGGCATTCTGGGGTTAATCCTGTTTGTAAGGGCTCTGCCTTTGTGACCTAATCTCCCAAAGGTCCCGCCTCCTAGTACCATCACGTGAAGGATTAGATTTCAACATATGAATTGGGGGGGGCGGGCAGCACATATATTCACTCTATGGCTGAGAGCATCCTTTTACAAATCTGTTCCTCTCAAGGTGAGCCAGGACATGGACCTGGATCAGTGGCATTCACGGCATGGGAGCCCAGGGACCTCTAATGGAGTCTAGGGACACATTTTCCTTGAGCTTTGTGAACTAGAATGAGTTTTTGCTGTTTCCTCATCTGGAAAACGAGGGTAATATGAACAGCTCTTCTCCAAACCACAGATGTCGGTAGAGCAGTGGATGTTAAAGCAAATTGCTTCCTAAATCACAGTCGACCTTTGCCGTTCATTAGTCTGATAAACTGAATCCTCAAATCTTCCAGCAAAGAAGCATTTCTCAAAAACACTTTCCTGGACATCTTCAGTGGATGGGCTGCAATCACATGAATTTGGGAGTTAGTTGCTGCTCAATAGAGGCTGCGCCAGGAGCATCCCAGTGAACACCAGTTACCATGTTAATGAAGGTGAAGCAATTTTCTCTTGGGAAGCAACTGAGCTGTGCATCTTCCATTCAACTCTCTGGATACCATCTCCACATGCTTCCACCTACAGATATTTCCCAGGAGACTGACTAACCTGTAGGGAATCAAAGAGCAGGTTCCCCTGCCCCTGGTGTCTAGGGGCTCAGACAGGCATGAGCTCTAACAGAAGACTGGAGGGAGATGGGAGAGTTGAGTTGTCTGATTTTCCCTCTGGCTCCCTGATTGCAGGTCCATCTTGACCCATTTGACCCAGGTTCCAATAAATATTCTATGCCCTTGAGTCTTCTGACTCTGGGGTGATAAGTCTATAATTAATTTGGGTATCTAATATATTCTAGAGTTTCTTGATACATCTTTTTTAAAAAATGTATTTGATTTTTTTTACAGAAAGGAAGGGAGAGGGATAGAAAGTCAGAAACATCAATGAGAGAGAAACATCGATCAGCTGCCTCTTGCACACCCCCCACTGGGGATGTGCCCACAACCAAGGCATATGCCCTTGACCAGAATCAAACCGAGGACCCCTCAGTCTGTAGGCCGACACTCTATCCACCGAGCCAAACCTGTTTTGGAGATACTCACATCTTTATAAACAGTGTCTTTTAAAAGCTCTCTTCAAAGTACCCTAATTTGGTTGTGCCCTCTATTGCCTGTTGGGACCCTGATTGAAACATCACCTTGTACAACTTGCAAAGCCCCATGTTTCCCAAACCTGCCTGATGATGACTTCCCTCCATTTTTTTTTATTAATCAAGAGAAGCTGATGAATTAGTGGGCAACTCTGGGGGTTACATTCTCTTTTCCCTATCCACCAACTCTAGTGTTTGTGAACCCAGTTTTTGCAGAATTCTTGAACTCTGTGAAGAATGGACAATAGTTTGTTATACTAAAAAGTAGAATACAAGATGACCATGGACTTTCTGAAAGCCTGCACTTGAAGATGGCCCTCTTGGTTCAGGGGTGGATTCCTACAAAGCATCTGCCCCAGGTGGGCTGAAATTTAGAACCTTGGCCTCAGGATTATAAGCTTAGAGAGCCAGGATGTAACCGTGTCTTCCTACAGCAAGGTGCGACCATTTCAACCATTTAAGGAGGTCAAAGCTCACATGTGATGAACCACAGAAATGAGTGCCAAGGGCTGGAGTGGTCAATCCAACCCTTTTAGTTAATGACAAAATCACCTTCACTACTTAATTCCATTTTTTTTTCCTTGGGGAGGGGTGATTTAAATGATAAAATCAGATATCTTCAGAAGAAAATGTTCCCAATCAAATATTATTTTGACAAAGTTCTTACCACAGATGGATGAGAGTATTCTGGCTTTTTAGAGAAAAAGGACTTAAAAATATTTAATTATATTAATAGAAGCCATCTTTGCCTTCTTTCTCCTTTTCTTCTATCCCCATTTGTAAAATTGGTCCCCAACACAAGCATCTTTTACCTTAAAAATGTCTTCAGCCTCTTTTATCATTGCCAATGGCCTAGGTCAGGACCCTAACATCTCTTTTAATTAATCTCCCAGTCTCTCTCCTCTAATTCATCCTCCTGTCACCAAGCATCTCCTAAAACAACCATGGCACACACCTTTTCAAACACTGGTGATCTAGGGTTTAAAATGGTTTCCTATATTCCTTATTACCACCTTAGAGGCCTCTTTCCCTGGAATGCTGCTGTCCTGAAAACAATTCCAGCCCTCTTCAGTCAGCAAAGAGCTGGGTGCATCTTTATTCTGTGACATCCTTAATTTAGGATAATAGACAAGATATAACCAGCACAGTGGGGTAAGACACATAAACACAGATACACCCAGCAAGCAACTATGCCATACATGGGGTCATGCAAGAGGAGAAGCCCATCTATCAGTTTAATGTTACTTATAAAAAGTTCTCAAAGTTATTCTGCAGTTTAAAGCAGAGGTATCTCAAGGGTGGATCTGCACAGGGAAAATCACATCCAAAAAGGTATCTGATAGTGTGAGACTATTTCCACCAAATAGCATCTTTTTGTGAAAAGTGTTATTCTCCCATTGAATCGATGAGGAAACTGATGTGAAGAGAGGGTAGAAAATCTGTGATTCTGTAAGCACCTTTGTAAGCAAATTCTAAATATCTCAAATAAACTGAGATTTTCCTAAGACGAAGACAAAGGGATCAGGGAGGAGAGAATAGCATCTTTGTTTCAGTCCTTTGCTTCCCTTAGACCTGTGGGGTGATTTGCATGCCATCTGGCCAATGGCTATTTGCATGTCCGTTTTCTGTGTGGAGTCCTGGCCAACCTGAAGAACTATTTAGCCATATGCATGCTGGGTCTCCAAACACAAGGAGACTAAACCACTCAGATGTTTACCTTTCAACTTGGGGCACAAGCACAGATGTTTGCGGAATGTGGAAGGCCAATTCTCGGTTGAGCTATCCAGGCCGGCGTGAACTTTCCAGTTCAGAACTAACATGTGAAGTCATCTGAAGTTCAGAAAATTCAGATAAGGCTGGTTTACGGAGGTGATGAAATCAAAGATAACATACTTTCCTCCTGGGCAAAGAAAGGCAAACACTTTCTTTACAACTTCCTGCTCTCGCCTGGCCCCTTCACTCACTATATATTGAGTGACTAATGCACACCAGTCTGAGAGCTGGCCACAGAGATGAAAATGGCCATTCATGTCTCTGAGGAACTTACTAGCTGCCCAGTGAGAAAGACACAAATGATTGTGATGCAGTGTGACTGGCACTACAACTGGTGGGCATATACGCTTCTCTGGAGTGGGGTTGGGGGAGCATAAAGGAGAGAAAATGGGTGGTATTTCTGGAATGTATTGAGTCACAAACACTGTGCTCCTTGAACTCTTGTTTAATCATCACAGGATTGCAGGAAAGACGATGCCATCCCCCTCTCCCCCCGATTCTCAGAGAAGTAAAGCAATTTTCCCTGAGTTACACAGCTAGGCTTAAGTACTCTTCTTAAAGTTGCATTTGTCTGATTTGTCTGCTTTAAAAGCTTTGGTTCTTTTTTAAAAATGTTTTTATTGGTTTGAGAGAGGGGTGGAAGGGAGGGTGGGAGGGAGGGAGAGAGGGAGAGAGAGAGAGGTATCAACAACAACAACAACAAAAATCCATCAGCTGCCTCCTATATGCCCCCCTCCAGGAATGAAGCCCACAATGTGGACAGGTGCCCTAATCAGGAATTGAACCAGCAACCCCGTGGTGTATGGGATGATGCCCAACCACATTAGCCAGCCTCTTTTGCCCAGCCTTGAAAGGGGGTGTGGAACAGCACCCATTCGTATGGAGACATCGAGCTGAAGTCTGAGCTGAGATTTACCAGCCTGTGAGGGGTGACAGGCATTCCAGGCAGAGCAGGTCCAGGCTGTGTGGAGTCAAAGAAGCCAGGAGACATGGAACCTTTGGAAAATGACCAGTCGTTCTCGGTGCCCAAAGAGTAGATCCATTAGAGGGAGATATGGGTGTTGGAGAGAGTGGAAGAGAAGATGTGAGGCAAAGAAGTGACAGTGTAGCCAGGTCTGCCGTGGCATCCTTCCTGTGCTAGGAAGGCTTCAGTCTTGGGATTGTTGTTTGTTTGTTTTGTGTTAGCAGTTGACTTGTTATATATACCTCCTGACATTTAACAAACAAGGATATCATAAAGGCCCAGAGGCCAACGAGGCAAGAAATGCAGCACAGTCGTGGCCAGCTTGGCTCCATCATTGTCTCACGCACTGAAGAGTTGCTGGTTTGATTCCTGATCAGGGCACATGGCTGGGTAGCAGGCTCAGTCCCTGGTGGGGGCGTGCAGGAGGCTGCCGATTAATGTTCCACTCTCACACTGATGTTTCTCTCCCTCTCCCTCTCTCTAAAAATCAATAAAAAAAAATCTTAAAAGGAAGAGAAATTCAGTACAAGGAAGCAGTCCCGATTTAGATTCATAGGATGCGGTCTTGTGTTTTGAGCCACCATATGGACTGTTGTGAATTTTGGATTGTTCTTAAAGCACTTTGAGCTTCAGTGTCTTTATTTGTGAAGGAGGGGCAAATCTTCAGACCTGCTAATGGAGCCAGGGTTTCAAACCGTTTCATCCACATGAAGTTGCCTTGCAAACTGCAAAGTGTTCCACAGATGCTCATCTCTCAAAGCCGGTCATCTCCTCCTTGAGTGGATTTCTACCAGAAGAAGAATGGAAATGGCTTTCCTATTTGACCTTTTTTCCAACTGTTTTTGCTAACCTTCTCTTTTACATTTCAGGCCAGTTATGGACTGCCCTGTGCATCCTTTGTGAGAGAGAAGGCCAGCCCTGGACTCCTCTGGTCCTTGCGTGGCTGCTCCCTGACATGGAAGAAGGTGAACTTGCATGGGCCTCACCCATCCTCTGAGAGCGGTGTGGGAAACCTCACCCCACACACCGGTTCCCAGAGAAGAAGCCATATGTCAAGGTCATTTGGCGAGTGAAGCCCAGAGTCAGATCTGCCAGGTTCTATTGCCTGTTCTGCTCATTACTGTAGGTTGCCTGCAGTGAAAGCTTCTCAGAGCAAACAGGGAGGGCTTTCAGTTAAGTTCAAGCCAGGGTTGAGGTGGAAATATACACACGTGCCCTGTCGGAGACTTTGCTGTGGCTTTACCAGTCAGCCCTCAGAATAAAACCCACCCAGAGCCAGTTGAAATCAGCCTGGATCATACTGAGCCAACAACCATGGGAACGGCTCTCTTGCTGGCACCCTTGACAGCAGAACAAGTCAGGAATGAAGAACCAGGAAGCCACTGGGAGAAGATTTTACCATTTCCTGGAATGCTACAGTCATAGAAGGTAAACCCTCATAATTTTTTCAGGTGTGAGAGTGGATGTGAGTGTGTGTGTGTGTGTGTGTGTGTGTGTGTGTGTGTGTAGCTTTAAAGAAAGTTTAATGAAGCACATCAGATTCAAGATTTAGGGGAGACATGCCTTCAATGCGGTGAGACCATCCTTGAGGACAGCGGCTGTCTTCTCAGTCGGAGGCGGCTGCAGGGAGCACACCTGTCCAGCAGGGATGCTCTGTCAAGATGCATTCATGTCATCTGGACTGATGTTGCCCACAGCTCCCTTCCCAGATGACAAAGAGGGGAGCTGAACACCTCCAGGATATCTTGGGAATGACATTTCAAAGCCACAGCTGTCCCAACTGAGCCCGGAGCCTGGCAAGCTCTTGGAGCACACATTATTTATGTCAGCAATCTCTGTCAGCACCACATCTGGGGATAAAGGATCCAACCCCGACACATGTAACGAAGGCTCATCACGTAGCTGAAATTGAGATGCGACACTAGGCAATTTGTAACAGTTAGAAAATGCCCTTCTAAGTCCCATCGAAGGCATTGGCTTCTTGGCATCTCCCACAGAATACTCTCACTAGATACACCCCAGAGAGAGAGAGATGATACCTTTTTGCGGTTTAGGGACCACATAACGATTGGTGATGGATGTTTTCCTCGGGGTGATTATGGCTCTTTAGTCGAATAGTTCTCCTATTCATGCCATATTAAGGGCTTAATAAGAACTGAAAAGGTGCTGGTAGCTTTAAACGCTAATGCAAACTCAAGGGCTGTGTAGCAAACATAATATCCCTGGGAAAATAGATGACATAAAACCATAAACAAAACCCCGCTCACCAATGCATTGATAAAAGCCAAACTGGTATTACCGCCTGCTGGGAAAGAAGGCTCATTCCTGGTAGTGACACTTGTATGTTTTGGGGGTAGGTCGGAAACCAGGAGCGAGAGAATGCCTTCTTGTTGGGACTTGCTGGAAGAACCTATGTAGGACATGCCAAACCCTTCCCTCATTAACTATTTGATTCTTCCTACATGCTCAAACACATTACCTGGGCAGTTGTAAAACGAGAACGGTGGTGGGACAAAGAACACATTGTGAAGTTGCAGTGTGGCACAGTTATTGCCTGGAGCTCCAGGTTAAAGGAAACTGACCCGGAGGATTGGCTGGCACTGTCAGTACACAGCGCCAGCCAATCACAGGCTAAGACCCCGATCCTGAGAAACTTGCTGGGTTCCTGCCCTTTGATTCAGAGAAAGCAGCTTTCCTGCTAGGGCAGACTCCCTCCCCCACAGAAAATAAAATAAAGTCAATAGCACATAAAAATTCTTTGTACTTTTTTCAGTGCCTTTCATCTGCTGAGCTCAAAGGACGATGAGGGTATTAACTCTGGCTACACCCCTGAGTTGTAGGTGGAGAGTTTACTCGTCCCTCTTTTTATGGATGGGGGACCCAAGATATGGAAAGGTGAAGCAATTTGACTAGGGTCACACAACTGGTCAGGGTGGAGCTGGGAAGAGAAGCAAAGTTTTCTCATTCCTAGTCTAGTGCCCCCTGCAGGCTATATTGAGAGATGCAGTTTGGTAAAAAATGGAGGATCTTGAGAACCATGGAAATGGCATCACCTATTATCACCAGGAAAATAAATTTGAAATCATTTTGCCAAAAGTCCTCATTACCTAAATGAGGAGATGTGGCTTGGGAAATTGATGTGATTTTCCAAGGTCAAATCTGTAGTTAAGGACTGAGCAGAGTTTAGAATCTTGGCTCTTCCAATCCAAGGTAGCTTCTATGTGCTATAGGCTCTCTGTCTACATCAGCTGTGCAAGCTTGAGTACCTACTAATTTAATTAGTATTCAAAAACGTTTGATGATGACTTCATGGTCTTGCAGTAGCTTTACCCTTCTCTATGACTTTGTATTTAAACTTAAAAAAATATGTTATTTAGTTATTTCAGAAAGGACGGAGGGATAGAAACATCAATGATGTGAGAGACTCATTGATCAGCTGCCTCCTGCATGCCCCTTACTTAGGATCAAGCCTGCAACCTGAGCATGCGCTCTGGCAGGGAATCAAACTGTGACCTTCTGGTTCATAGGTCAACGCTCAACCACTGAGTCACAATGGCCAAGTTGTCTTTATTTATTTAGTTATTTAGTTATTTAGTTAGTTAGTTAGTTTCTTTATTGATTAAGGTATTACATATGTCTCTTCATCCCTCCATTATGTATTTATATTTTAACATTCAATTTAAGAATGAGAGCACCCAGGAAATTCTATCTGATCACGTCTATGCAGCTCTAGCCTCTACCGTTTGAATCCTATATTTGCCCAGGGATCAGTTATTATTTCTTACTCTAAGTTCCACCTGTGCCTTTCCTTGACTCTCCAGCCTCCACAGGCTAGACTTCCCAAACCGTTTACATCGAGCTCTATGACAGCAGGTGAAACCCTTGGTCGTAACCCATGATATGCTTGTCTCTTTTCCTCGCCAGACCTTTTATATGCGTTGAATCATATAACTTTATAGTGATTTTGAGTTGCAGAGGTAAATCCCTTTTTTAACAAGGGAGAGAGATGAAATAATTTTGCCGGAGTCTCACTGCTGATGTATCACTTGGAGGCTGTGTTTTACATTACAATTCTGTTCCCTCCTACGTAGCTGTGCTGTCTCTTTTGAGGGCACCAACCATGTTTTTCACATCTGTCATCCACAGGGACTCATATGAAAATAATCGCTGATGACATATAGTTTTGCCATGCGTATGGCACTCTGGTTGTGTGAATATTCACTGAACTGTTCTATGTTGTGTTGTAGCATGTCAGGACAGTCTCCTACAATAACAGGGTACACGAAGGCTGGCACAGATACGAGAGAAAAATACACCTGAGAAAAAGAGAGAGAAGAACAAAGTCATTTATTTGTAAGGTAATGAGCAGGTTGGACATTTTTCTTTTTTGGAAGCTGCTGGTTTCCCAGGGCTAATATCCCACAGGTAGCAGAGCTGCAGGTACTGTTGGGAATGAAATATGATGCTATCACAACTATAGCTTTATATATGTGGCATATCCCACCAAGAAAGATATTAATGAGGTATTATACCATTTTTCCTTCCATTGCGTATATGGAATTACTGAGTCCAAATGAGATTCCTTGGGGGTTTGAAATTTAGGCTGGAGAAGAATTATCCACACATGCTATTATTTTCTGATACAAGTTCCCTGGTGGGACATCAGACAAAGTTTATTTAAAGAGTACACTTGGTCAGGTTGCCTTTTCTACAGTTAGATTTTCTTTCAATCAGTGAAATATTAACAACTCATTTCACTCTTCTGGGCCTCCATCTCTCCATGTAGGAACTGGGACCAGACGTGTAGGTAAGACTTTAGAAGTCTGTAGACCAAAAGTGGATAAGAGACCCTTTGTCATGGTTGAGTGTGGGCTACAGCGATTGGAGGGTATTGATCAGGTGGGCTGAGGCCTAGGCATGCCTTAGGCTTCTGCAACCTTGACTTTTAACTTCCTCTCTGCTTGGTGGTGTCACTAGGCAGTTCCTGCACAGGAGCTCCTTTCTAGGTGAGCCCTGAAATCAGAGGCCCCCCCCCCCCAATTTAACTTCCATGTAATTTGTCTAAACTCACTGTAAACACAAGAGTAACAATCTCTGTGAAAGCAGAGGTTCGACAGGCTGGAAACTTACTACCACATGTTAAAACAGAAAATTATTTGAATTTCAAATATTCATCCACAGAGTGGGAAATGGTCTTCCAGGCACGTTGGCCACTCCTTGGCAGATGCTTTGCAATGGCCCAGGCAAGAGAGGCATGGGGGATTATGAGGAGAGCAAATATTTGAGAGATACTTGTAGGGAAGAATTCAAAGGAGAGGAGTGAATAGAGATGGTAAGGGAGAGGTGGAAGTCACGAGTAGTCCTTAGGCAGAGGTTTGTAAAATATGACCCAGAGCATTTGACATTCAACCCAGTGTGTTGCGTATGTACGTCTAAGAAACAACAGTTTAGACCCGCTGATACTCTGCATGTGTCACCATTTATCTACCCAATGGGAAGCCTTATTAGAAAACCAAGTTTTGGGAAAGAGACAAAATCAGCATTTAAAAAATACTGAGAGAAAGAGAGAGAGAGAGAGAGAGAGAGAGAGAGAGAGAGAGAGAGAGAGAGAAGAGGGGAGATGTGTATAAGGTTAAAAACTTAGAAAATGCATTTTGGCAGAAGTGGAGGAGCAAGGAGTCTAGGGAAATAAAGCTCCTTTTAGCAGAACTTACTCAGAGCTGAGTTTATTCATAGGAAAGGAAAGTTCCTATGGAGAGAAACTGGGCCTCTTTCTCCCAAGTCTTACCCCATCCAACTTTCTGGGTTTTGGCAGTGGATGGAGAAGGGCTAATATTGGGGTGGGGGAACGTGTGGGATCAGAGGCATCTCCATCTATTAGCCCTGGTCTATTGACCTTGTAGTTTTTACTATCTCCATGATTTCTTCTTCTCAAATTGGCAGCTACAGGCAGCAGAAGGAAATTGGAGCCTGTGTGATTTCTGCCTCACTGGTTTCAGCTTTGACTTTATTTATGCCTTTAATTTTCTATTTAACAAGTAATTGTTGCCTTACACCCTGTTTCATGAAGCATCCTGGAATTGAAATTAGATTCGGCTCTTGGATATGCATCTCTGATTCCTGTTGACAGTCCCCATGATATCATACTCTGAGCTGAACCCTTTCCAGAGCGGGTCAAGCTTCCAGCCTCGAGTTTTTCACCCTTTCCCCTCCTTGCTGCCGCAATGCTCCTTTGGAAATCACAGGGCCCTTCCACCATTGCTCCTGTAACACCTAGGCTAGAACCTCAAGCAGTCAACCACTAGGAAGGCTGTGTTGCAGAGGGAAGAATCTAGGCTTTGGGTTAGCAACCTTGTTCAGTCACTTGAGAGCAAGAGGATGTTGAGAAATTATTTCATTGTGACGGTCCCACTAAAATGGGAATGAACAGAAATCAAATGCCTCAAAAGATTATTGTGTTGATTCAAAATGTGGTGTCTAAATAATAAAAATATGTGAAGGGTTTAACACAGTGTCTGGTATATAGCGAGTACTCAGAAACATTGGCCATTGTGAATTTTACAATTACAAGGACTTCAGAAAAAGGAGAGCACACTGCCGGGGAAGGGGGGATATGTCTGTCTTCATGAATGACTTCTTGGAGGGAGAGGAAAGGAATTTAACTTAAGTCTTAAAGGATAAGAAGACTTGGCTGAGACTCAATGGACCATCCAAACCTCCTCTTGGACCGAAGGCTCAGAGCACCGGGTATTCCGAAGCACCAGGTACAGGTCTGCCCTCCTCTGGGAAATAATTTCCCTTGCCTCTGCCATGAAGATAGGGGGCTGGGCTCTCATATGCGAGCCTTGAGAGGTTGGGAGCTGCATTGCTGTATCCACCTCTACCACCTCTTCTCAGGGTCCTCCCCATCTTCTCTCAGTGGTCCACACACCAAACTCTCCAGCTTTAAAATGTGGGGGTGAGATGTATAGTTCTTGCCTTTGCCATTCCTTTCATCTCTCTCTCACTTCCTATTTGTTCTCCTCCCTCCATTCCTGTCTTTCATCCTTCCTGGTACAGTGAACTTTTGAATATAAGGAGCCACACTGATTTTGAATTCTACTCTGCCACACATAGGCAATGACCAGATTTTCGTGTCTCCAAACATCAGTTTCCTCCTCTGCAAAATGAGAAAAATAATTATACCTACATCCTAGAAATTTCAGGGAGATTAAATGCGCTAATATGTGTTATCCATCAGCATTTATGGCCTTGAATAAAAGCTCAATAACGGTCTCTTTTAGTTGTTATTTCACAGACATTTGTTTAGGCGTGTGTATACGTGTGTATGTGCATACACACATCTATCTATCATAATAAAAGTGCAATATGCTAATTAGACCTGACAGCTGAATGACCTTCTGAACATCCTTCTGGACAACCAGGACTGTGAGGGCCTAGCCACGTGCACAAATTTTGTGCACTGAGCCTCTCGTACATAAATATATGTATGTCGATAGTTCATGAACATATAAATGTAATTAGAAAGACATAGAAAAGTTGGGGTACCAAGACGTTGAGATCCTCAAGCAATAAGCTCCAGAGAACAGAACCACCATGTGATTGATTGCTCACTGTGTGCCCACCCCATGAAATGCCATATTTACTGATACTGCTTTCTAAAACCCTACTGATGCTACATGGCCGCAATCAGCCCTGAAGCATTGCCCGAATCTTCCCATCTCCTGCTCAACACAGGGTCCTCACAGTGCCTGCAACAACAGAAACCCAACACAGTTTCCTCAACTCCATGCATGGACACAAAAATAATTAGGTGTCAAATTCTATAAGGCTTTGCTCAGCCAGTTCAGTTACAAGGCCAAGATCAGACTACTGTCTTCACATTCTTCAGCATTTGCCAGGAGAACTCAATCAAAGTTACTCCAAACTACAGAATGACTATGGTAGTACAGTTAGGGGACTATCTGCCAGGAAGACCTTTTAGTCATGGGAATGGTGAGATCAAACTAAAATTGGCAATGAAGATTGACCAGTGTTTTGTGTGAATGCATTTATACGAAGAAATAAGATACATTCCAGGTGTAGGAAACGACCTTGTCTGTCTTGTTTACTGCTGTATCCTTTCTGACACTCAATGGGCCATCAATAAACACTACTGAATCAATAAATGCAATCAATGGATGGCTCTAGAAAAAGGAGCCATCTTAACAAGAACTGCTAAAACTTACTGTTTGTGTGCCAGAAATTTTTACATATATTAGCTAATTTGACCCAAACAATAAGACAGCCTAGTATTATTATTATTTCCATTTCTGAGATGAGGAGACTAAAGCTTACTAGAAGTTAAATCTCTAAGTCAAGGCCATACACCCAGGTCTGGTGCTTCCCTCATCATAGTGCACAGTCTTAAATGCCTTTTTTGCACTGATCACATAAAACAGAAAAAGCAAATTCAACATTAACATTTCAATTTAGCCTAAGACAGTGGTCGGCAAACTCACTGGTCAACAGAGTCAAATATCAACAGGACAACGATTGAAATTTCTTTTGAGAGCCAAATTTTTCAAACTTAAACTTCTTCTAACGCCAATTCTTCAACATAGACTCGCCCAGGCCGTGGTATTTTGTGGAAGAGCCACACTCAAGGGGCCAAAGAGCCGCATGTGGCTCGCAAATTGAAGTTGGGTGACCACTAGCCTAAGACTTACTACTTCAGCAGTTCCACAACCAGTAGAAGATGGTTTCCTCCTCCAGAGGACTCCGGCTCAGTTTCTCCATTTGTAAGGTGAAAATGATGAAGCCTGCCCCTTTCTCTGCGAGGTTATGAGATTGAATTAGGGCAATGGTTATTAAAGTGCTTTGAAGTTAGAGAGTGCTTATTAACATCAGGGCTCATGATTGTGTTTCCAAATAGGATATCCTTGTCTTTAAAGCCAATTGCCTGGGATGAGCCCCAAGGCGGCCCGGAGGGAATGGTAGGGAGCATTCACGTTGGATGCCTAATTCAGCCCATATGGTTTTGCAGTGATTCCATAGAGTGGGGGAGAGCAAATAACCCTCCCTTTAACTTTCAAGTGTGGGAACATTAGAGTTTGCTACTTAATGATTATAACATTCAGGAATGTTGGCACCTGACTTCCTGACTTCACGTTATGAAACCTGGGGAGTGTTGAGTAACAGGATGTGCGTTCATGCCATTTTCAGTTTCTTTGGGGGTTCATTTTGGGAAACCTTCCTTCAAGCAAGAGCTTCAGTGGTTAGACATGGAACAGCCCTTTAACCTCAGGGCTGCTGCCTCCAAAGTGGTGTAAAGGTCCCGGTGTGTGGAGTAAGAGTTGGATCCTGTTCCCCATCAGTTAGGAGCCATTGTTTGCAAATGTGTTCCCCGATGGAAAAGGATTAGACTCCGGACAGTAGGGAACATTATGTTCATATTGCAAAATCTTGGTACGATCTAGTCTTGGGCTGGTGGGGATTTGATAAAGCGTGCTTTTTGGCTAAAATGAAAATGTCATCGTGGGGTTCAGAATACTAGTACAGCCCACCCCTTCACCATGTACGCTGCTATTAATCTACCATAAGTAGATTGATCGATCTATCAATAGATAGATAGATAGAGATAGAGAGATAGAGAGATAGATAGATAGATAGGGACATGGGGACATCTGGAAATGGGAGGCATGGTGAGCAAGATGTGAATTCCAACTCTGTTTGGCCCCAGGAAAGTTAACTTAACTTGTCAAAGCCCCAGTTTCTTTTTCTGAGTGATACAAGCATTAAATGAGATGATCAATGCTGTTAACACAAAAACCTGGCACATTGGAAGCACTTGACAAACATTAGCTCTGGTCATCACCCTCATTGTTAGGGGAACAATTAGAAAATGATGAGAGGTTCTAGACATGCAGAAAGTGCTATCTTTTCAATTTGCTCTTTATTTTGGCCCACAGCAATTCGGAGGCTTACACATTGTTTCTCGGGAAAATGAATTATTCACGAGGTTATTGGCCTCAGCACATTTCGTCCTCAGCAGGAGCAGGAGAAGCGCAAAAGCTGCTGGCTTGCAGCTGTGGCCCGCTCACAGGCTGCACTTGAGGAAATTCAGCACAGCCAGAGCCTGGCTGGAACTGTCTCTTGTGAGGTTAACGTCCTTAGCAGAATAGGATCAACGTTGAAAAGATGCCTGGGAAACGAGTCTCTGCAAATTGAAAGCTATCTTCTCAAGTTTCTTTAGAAATGTACAACTATGCTCACCTAGGAACTGGGACCTAAAATCTCACTGGGAAAGGAAGTTGTTATTTCCAATTGCTTTGTCAATGAAAAAAGAAAGTAATTGTGTGCTCATAAGATAAACCATCCTTACCAAAGAGCTACTAGGTTTTCCTTTCAATGTGGTGGTATCTTGAAGTCTAAGAGGAGTAATGCAGGGTGACAGAATATCAGAGTCCCCTGTGGATCCTTAAAATATGGAGGTGTCCAGCCTTACCCTTATTCTCTGACTCACAGGTCTGGTGAAGGTCAAGATTTTTCCTTTTGCTTTGTTTTAGCTCCAGCTGTGATTTTTATGTGCAGCTGGCGAGAGTCACTCAGAGGAAAGATAGTAGTGTCCTAACTGAATGCAAGCCAATGGCTAATAATTTAACTCTGATCCTCTGCATTGATTTACCCATGCCTTTTGGTTGCTCGGAGCTGTTTTTAGCTCTTATTTTAGAACTGACTCTTCTCTTCCTGCATAAGTCTATCCAAGCTAATCAGATGTGGTGGAGAAGAGAACAGGTGACCAGAACACAGAAATGGCAAAAACAGACAACCTCACTTGGAATTCACAGAAGAGATTAAGAAAAGTGGAACAAGATTGTATTTTTGGAACAAAGAAGGGGCAAGGGGTTCCGAAGAGTTTTCAGGTAATGAATAATATGCAGACCCTGGGTATGCAGGCTTGACTTACGAAATATTTTTGCTTTACTCATTTATGATTGGTAAGATCAAGTCCACTTAAAATAAAACATACAGCACCACATACTCAAAAGTAGTTTTCAAAAAGAGTAGGGGAGGATCAGGACCCAATACATGTGATTTTCCTGCAGAACTCAGTGGCTGCCTATTCATTCACAGGTGTCCTATGGCGGATGCTAAGATGGTGGCTATCAATGCTTCACCTCACTTCAAGAGGTGGAGCCTTAAATCCAGGCTGGCATTGATGATTGCTTAACTGATAGTCAAGGTCAGAAAAAGCCTTGGAATTTCTGCCTGAATCTCTTAGAATAGTCCCTCCGGGGGGGCCGTGGAACCCAGCTGCTATGCTGGGAGAAACCCAAGCGCCATGGAGATGACAAGGGTAGGTGCTCTGGTTTACAGCTGCCGCTAAGCTCTCAGTCAACAGCCAGCATTCACTGCCAGTCAGACACGTGAGTGTCCAACCTACACTCAGATGCCTGTAGTCACCCGACATCCTAGCAATGACCAGGTGGATCAGAAGATTAACCCCCCACCCCCATCAACTTCCTGAATTATGAGAGATGATCAACTATTGTTTTAAGTCACTAAGTTTGGGGCTGCTTTTGTTTTTAATACATTAATAGATAACTGAGAAAAAAATAGAAAAAGAACATGGTTGTTGCTCCTCTAGATTTGCCAGTAATGGGAAAATATGAAATTGGTTGATTCCATATATGTATCTATCAGTTGATCCATCTACTATTCATCCATCCAATCGTTCAGTCGCCATCCCATCCATCCAACTATTTATCTGCCACTTACTGAACATCTACTGTGAAAAGAACAGCGAGAGACACAGGTTTCATTTTTTTTTCAATCAACAAGTACTTATTCGGAATTTACTGTTGTCAGATATTAATTAAGGAGTCACAAACAGGTAGGGAAATGAATTGAAATCAAGGGAATAAGACAGATATGATACCTGGTCATACCTAAGAATGGGGGGAAGATGGAAAATAAAGAGATACATCAATAAACAAATGGTGCCATTTAGGAGAGTACTATCAGGGTATAAAACACCATTATGGGATAAAAGTTTGTCTGAGATACCAAGTACATATGACTATTGTATGTAAGGTTGTTAGGGAAAGTTCCCTAAGACAGTGACATTTGAATGGAGACTTGAATGGCCAGGAGACAGTTGTCTGAAGAACTGGGTTGAGGGGAGAATTTTCTCAAAGAGAAACAGAAGAAAGGTTCTGAAAGGGAAATACTATTGGTAAGAAGGGGAAACAGCAAAAAGACCAATGTGATTGGAACATTTGAACAAGAGGGAAAATAGAAGAGAAGATGGAGAAGTAGAAGGAAGCAAAACCATGTGGGGCACACTGGGAATTCTAAATTTAATTTAAAATATACTGGGAAATTTGTGCAAGGGGAAAAGTATGATATGAATGTATTTTCCATAGATCACTGTTGCTGCTGTTTGGAGAGTGAACTGTGGAGGAGGAAGAGTGGAAGCAGCGAGAGCCTCAGGAGGCTCCTCCAGTGCTCCAGGTGAAACTCGGTAGTGACATGAACTTGGTTGATAGCAGTGAGTGGGGGTGGGGAGAGAAGGTCCTATTTAGAATGTGTCCTGGAGACAGAATCAACAGAACTTGCTGATGGTTTTAAATGCGGAATGTTAGGGAAGGAGGAGAATACAGGATAATTCATATAATTATAGACTGAGCAACTGGTGAATAATGGCATCATTAGATGAGATGGGGTAGATTGGAGGGAAGCAAGTGTGAAGTGGGGGTGGGCAAGTTCTGTTTTGGCCCTAGGAAGTTCAAAATTATTAGGCATGCTGGAGAAGGCACTGACAAAACACAAGCCTGGAAGTCGAGGGAGAGTTCTGGGCTACAATCGTGAGCATACAGACCTTCTTTTAGGACGCAGTTGTGTGTCTCCGGAGAGAGTGCGGAGTGAGAGGAGAGCCCAGCAGGCTGCTCGATTTAAAAGTTGTGACCCAAAGGAGAAGCCAGCAAAGGAGATTAAGGAGCAGCAGTTGGGTAGGTTTGCGCAAAACCAGCAGAATGTGCTGTCTCAGAGCCAAGGGGCGAGAGCGTTTAAGAAGGGATGTGCGCACAATTAAATATTAAACATCACACGGAAGTTAGCGAGGTGAAAACAGGGAGTTACCCATTGGAGGAGGATGGTGAGCTTGACAGGCATCGTCTCAGTGGGGATGCTGGAGACAAAAGCCTGATAATCGGTGGTTAAAGAGAGAAGGGGGCGGGTTGAAGAATTGGAGACAGAGCAGAGTTTACCCTTTTAATAAGTTGGCATATAAAGATTTAAAAAATGGTGTTTTTTTTTCCCCTCAGAGGGGGACATGGGGTTAAGGGAGAGATTGCATTTTTAAGATGGAAGAAATGGCAGGGCCACCAGTGGATCAGTGTGTTTATTTGTTAATTGGGATGATCCAAGAAGAGAGGAAGATGTTTCACGTGAGAGGCAGGTGAGATGATTTCAAATGCGAAATCCTCGAATAGATAAGAGGGTCTAGGGTCTGGAGCGTAAGTTATGAGGCTGGCTTAGACAGGAGCAGGAACTGCCCATATGTGTTAACAGGAAGGAAGATAAAGTACATAAGAACAGAAATAAGCAAGTCAAAATCTAGTCGATGAGAAAACTTAGTTGTTCACACCTCATCTGATCTCTAGGTCCTCATGGCTTTGTAGGGGAACTCAAATCAGTTGCCAAGGAGATAAAGCATATAAAGAGGTTACAAATAAAATAATATGGAAATCAGGAGGAGAAACAGAGGTTTCTTCCAAAATAAAGTTTAGAAAATAGATTTTTAATTTCACAAGTTTCAAAAATGTTGCTCAGATTCAAAGGCCTTCAAATGAAGCATATCTGTAGTAGTATGTGCTGATTTTTCCTGCTTTCCCAACACACATATGCATACAGGTGCAGGTGCAAACACGTGCACATACGCACAAAAATTGCCTTTCTGAGCCCTGAGCTGGGCACCTGATCCACTCTGGGCCTTTGCGATGGAGCCAGGAATGAGCATCTGACCTAAGCTAGGCCAATCGTCAGCATCTTTTCTGTGGTATTTCAAAGAGGTCCGTGCTGAGAGGTTAGGAGTGAGACAGAGAAGTCCAATCTGGTCAGGGAGGGTCACAGCAGGGGTTGTCTTGTTATAATTTCCTCGCTGTGTCCTTGAACTGTGTCAAATCTAATGAACAAGTGCATCTCCAATGCACTGGGTGGAGTTGAAGAAGAGAGGCGGGTGCGAGCTTGGGATGAAGCAGGTGAGGAGAGAAGTGGCTTCCTCTCTGGCCTAGGTGGGGGTGGTGGTGGGGCCACCAGTGGATCAGCTATTTTTCATGGTTCGCCAGTCACAACGAAGAGGCAAGAGTAAATACATTAGAGCATCTGCTCTTGCATGTCTGTGAGGCAGCTTGGAAATTATAATTTCTGGCAATGAAGAGGCTGTGAGTCTGCGCTACCATAATTTGAGTTACACTGCTATGGATTCACCGTATTGATTTAAACCAGTGGTTCTCAACTGGAGGTGGCTTTGTCCCCAGGAGACATGTGACTATGTCTACAGATGATTTTTGGTTGTGGCTATGGGGGTTGGGGAGTGCTAGGGGCACCTAGTGGGTCGAGGGAGGCTGGAGGTGCTGCTAATTGGCCTACAATGCATAGGACGGCCGCCACAACAAAGAATGACCTGGCTCAAATGTCAGTAGTGCTGACTTACACAGTACCTGGCTAAAGAGACACTGAATACAGAAAGCCCAGAGGTCAAAGCATTTCCAACCCCCCTGGAACCATGTGCTTGATGACTGGCTAAGCCCCTCCCAGGCTGCAGGAGTCGGCTCTCTCTCTGAGAACTTGGCTCTCATGCCACAGCTGAATATAGAACCTGCCAAGGGGAGATTCAACCTTGTTTACGTTCCTGCTGGCAGCTAAGGAAGAAGCTGCTGTGTGCTGGAGCCATTATCTGAACCAAAAATAACATGAAAATGATTAATTTCACCTAAAAATAGGCAGGCGCTGGGGCTATGGCAGCCCTGTTACACCCAATAGAACAGAACCCTCGTTCCCCAGCTTATGCAAAGTTTCTTACTGTCTGGCCCCAATTTATCTTTCAATTCTCAGTTTCCAATTTCCCTCAGATGACCCTTCTGCTGTAATGAGGTCAGCAAATATTTGTCCAGGGCCAGTTGCAAACTAGGCGATGGGCTGGGTCTTTGCGTTGCAGGTATGCACTGAAATCAACACTCTCTATTCCAAGGGAGCCTACCATGGACAGGTGGAGAAAGACACACCATGACAGGTGAAGCAAGTATTAACATGTCAGAGATGCCAAATTTCCTGCCACACAAGAGACGGTCCTACTTGATTCTTTAGTGAAGAACTGTCCCACCCCAAATGCCAATAGCAGCCCAAGGGGAGACACTGATGGGGGCTACTGGGAACAAAGAGGAACAGGAGGGACATCTTGTCAAATGTGGGAATTAGAGATGGCTTCTTGGAGGAGGTGGTATTCATGCTGAGCCTTGAAGGATGACAATCTGGTTTGTAAATCGAATAGGGGAAGGCCTTCTGGGCAGAAGAAAATATACAAAAATGTGATTTCAGGAGACCCGAGTCTGCTCAGCTGTCTTTTCCTCACTTGGCCTTACTGAGGACTGAGTTTAGATACACCCATTCTCTACAGGAGGCTCCAGGTAGGTCTGCAGAAATGGTTCCCAACTTTCAATAAGTGGCTCATATCCTGTTTCCTTGACAAAGTCCTTTTACTGACTCAGTTCAGGGTGATTTCTTTTGACCCCAGAAATGCTCCTTGCCTTTACATGTTTCTTTCCTCCCCAACTTGGTTAAGGGAAGAATCATTTTATGCTTTTTGTTTGCATGTGGCAACTGATAAGTAATTCTGAATTTGGCTGATAATATGTTACATCGGCAAGGGCAATTTTTGATGTAAATATTTCTCTCTTTTCCGCATCCAGCGAGGCTAGAGAACAGGTCCAGTTCCTGAGTAGAGGAGCTGGGGATGGAGAAATAAAAGAGAAAGAGACAAGACACAAAATAGAAAGAAAAAGCTGGGAACTGGTTGGGACTGCTTCCCTCTTCTGCTAGAGAGACAGTGACCCAGAACTGGACCTGCTCTTATTTTATACCCCCACATAACAGGAAGTTTCACCAAAAGTCAAGACAAAGGAAATTATTTGCATTCTTGAGTAGGCCAGAGCATTCCTGGTGCTTGACTGGATTTACATATCAAAACCCACTTTCTGACACCTGGGCAAAGATAAGAGTCAAGCTGATAACACCCTTGCCTTTTTGGTAAGATGTGTAAGCAAGAAATGGTTTTGTCTGTCACCTTGGTTTCAGCCGACAATAATTAAAGAATACCCATGTGCCTTCCCAGGTGCTCTCTACACATTTTCTATCTTTTTAAAAATTGAAAATATACTTATTAAATTTGCTCCCACAATGTGCAGCTCAATAATTCTCATCTGGGGACCATTTTCCCTCCTAGGCGACATTTGGTAATGTCTGGGACATTCATGTTTATCAAGGCTGGGTAAGGCATGCTATCAGCATCTATAGTGTAGATATCAAGAATGCTACTAAATATCGTCCAATGCACAGGCTAGCTTTCTACACAAAGAATGATCTGGCCTGAGAAGTCAGTGGTGCTGAGGTTGAGAAACCCTGGGGTAGATTAATAAATGCAAGTGGCCTCCTGAAGGTTGTGCAGCCGAGTGGTGGCTGGTCAATCAGAACTTAGAGCATTACCAATGTGTAGGAGGAAAGGAAGAATAGACTATGGGTCAAGGTAACCCAGCTCCCAGTCTGATTAGTTTTCCTAGAAGGTTCTTGACTCACACATCGCATTCCTGCCTTGCCCTCCATTGCCTTAGTTGGATTTCCAATTGCCAAAGTGCTATTTTGTTTTTAACATTGGGTATATTATTTAAACCTGTTTATTTATGTATTAATAAACCTCCATCACAGAATAGTTGAGAGATTAAATGTCCTAGCAGACATGGAAGGGTAAAGGTAATGTTTATTAGGCATTCTACTATGTACTGGGTACAGGTTTAAGCAATTTGTAAGTATTAAGTCAATTATTCCTCTTAATAGGCCTGCGAGGTAGAGACTATTAATTCCATTTTATAGATAATGCAACTGAGGCTCAGGGTGGTCAAGTAACTCATCATAGTACCATAGCTAGTTAAGTGGTGTGGCTGGAATTGGAACTCACATGCTTAACCATGATACATACCACACACTACAAATTAGTATCTGAGTACCATAGTCTTCAGCCTGCCTCCCTCCCCCCATTGTATTCCTCTGCCACTATATGCTTGATGCTGCTGTGTGGAGAAGGTGTCTGGCTCACAGCCCACTTTTCTGCTTTGTCCACCCCACTTTAGGCCCAAGCTGGCTCTCCAGTTGCCAGGTCATTTCTACTCGGTCTCTATTCGTAAGACCCAGGTAGTGACCAGTTGCAGCAATCCAAAACCAGTCAAAGACAAATAAATGACTCGGGTCCCTCAGCCGGCCACAGGGGTTTTCAGGGTGGCTTCATCTTCTAGCGAAGCCTGCCCTAACAAAGTTCCACAAACTGAGTGGCTTAAGACAATAGAATTTGTATTGTTCCCCAGTTCTGGAGGGTAGAAGTCTAAAATCAAGGTACCCAGAAGGTCATGTTCACTCTGAAACTTGCAGGGGAATCCTTCCTCAACTCTTCCTAGCTTCTGGTGACATCGGCCATCTTTGGCACACTCTTTGGCTTGAAGGTGAACCATTCCAATCTCTGCCTCTATCGGCACGTGGCTCTGTCCCTGTGTCTCCATGGGAGCTCTCATCTTTAGACATGACTCATATCGGAGTAGGGCCTGCCTACTCCTGCATGCCCTCACTTTAATTGTATCTCCAATGACCCTATTTCCAACTAAGGTCACCTTCTGAGGTTCTGGGGTTAGGATTTCAACATGCAACTTTCTTTTTTTTTTTTTTTTTCTTGTAGGAGACAGAATTCAACCCACCACACAGGACAAACTCCTTTCTTTCCCTTTCCATCTCATTGAAGTTGGGTCCTGCTAGGGGCTTGACCACCTCTGAGCCTCCCTCTGCCTTCCCAGACTCTCTTTGGAGGGCAGAGAGTATGTTCCTGCAGCTTCTTAATCTTCAAGGAAATGAGGTATCATCTCACATCCTTGTCAGAAAACCTGCTATTTCATAAGTTAGTTGATCCAAATAAATGAGCCCTTGAATAAATACCATCTGGCCCTGCTGAATCACCCCCGTGGCCACCTCCCGTCAGGGGCATCCATCTCCAGCGATGCCATCATTACCAGCGCTCCCAGGCAGAGCCCAGCTTGGGTCCCATCCTGCATGGTAAGCTTGCAAGGTACCCTGAGGAGTTACAAACTAGTCTTCCTCGAATCCAGTGTCGTTGTTTGGCGTCCCTAAGAGTAATGCTACAGAAACCAGTCCCTCTTCTTATTTTTTCTTGTCTTCTTTTTGTTAAAAAATGTGGGGTTAAAAGTAACACAAAGGGTCTTATTACAGCAACTTTCAAGGAAATAAAAACAAATGTTTGTGCCAAAAAAAAAAAAAAAAGAAAGACAAAAAGAAACCCCATTTCCAAATTTTTAGTCGGATGCCTATTTTTATATGAACTGCAACCTACATAAAAATTCTATTTTATACTTTAATACTATTTTTAAAGGAAATTTTTATGCTCCAATGTGGTCATTTTAATGACTGCAAACTAGTTCCATTGGGTAACTTTACCGTAATTTAATTAATCAAAATGTTTTGTCAGGCTTTTAAGATTTGGGCTTTTTGTTTGTTTGGTTGGTTGGTTGGTTACTGTAAATAACACACTGTAAATCTGCTGCAATAAATGTTTTTTTCTTTCTTTTGAGTTTGTGCCTTAGAGTGAATTGCCAAGAGAATCTCTTTATCAAATTGCATGAGTATACTGACTCAGTTTTATTTTACTGAAATGATGTCTCTAATATATTTGTGTTCCTTTTCCCCTCTAGTCTTACAAGCACTGGGGCATTATAATTTTAAATTTTCTCTACAATTATTTTAGTGTGTATAAAATTGGCACCTTGATTTGCATATCTTTTGTTAGTAGTAAAAAGAAATAACCCTTACAATGCATTGTATTGCTGAATACTCCTGAAGCATGGAAGAGCTGTTGGCCTATGCTGCAGTACAGGTTACCTCTAGCAATGACCTCTGTCTATCAATCCACAACTGTGCCCAACAGAGCTCACAATGTCTCTCCCAGCCTCCTCTTTCTATTTCTGCCTTTCTAGCAAGCTCTTTGGGACCTCAAAAAGGTGTGGGCAGTGTAGTTGTATATGCACTTGTTAAGACTTTCATGGCCCAAAGGGACAAGAAAAAAGTAACTCATATTATTTAGCCTTTACTTCCACTGGAAGTGTTGGGTTATTCACTTAAGTTCCTTTTGCTACAGCGACTATAGGATATTATTAGAAAAGCAGATAGGAGTTTGGGTGGTTGGAATTGAGGACCTAACCCCACAGTATTAAGTGTCCCTAGGCCACAAAGCCAAAATACTTTAGCTTCAAAAAGAATACCTACAGGTTCCAGTTAACTGTATTCTGAACACAAACCTATAATATAGTTTCGCTGGGAAGGAAGAGGACAAAGAGAAAGAAAGAAGGTGTGAAGGGAGGATGAAGGCCTATAGGGAATTTGGCTAAACCAGGGACAGTGGATATTTCTATGAAGAGCCAGGTTGTAAATATTTTAGTCCTGTGGTGTGTCACAGCTCTTCAACTCTGCCCTTCAAGCACAAAAGCAGTCACAGTCAACTCTTTAATGAGTGGGTATGGCTGTGCTCTCACTCTATTTATGGACTCGGATATTTGCATTTCATCTGATTTTCAAATGTGACAAAATATTTTCTTTTGATTTTTATTTATTTATTCATTTATTTATTTTACTTTTATCATCTGAAAATGCAAAAACCACTCTTGGTTGCCAGCTAACAGGAAAAAGGCAGTGGGCTGGAGTTGGCCCCTGGGATGGAGTTTGCTGATCTCTGAGCTACAGCGTCAGACAAGAGAGGATGGTGGTGTGGCGTGATGTCCAAAGGTCTATGAGCAGGAGACTCATTGACCAAATCTGACATATGAAGTAGATGAAATGTCAGTGCTGATTGAGGAGCAGAGAGCCTGGAGGCTGCTTCTCAGCCTCCTACTTCCTCTTCCTGTGCTTCCTCTGACACCTAAGGCAACCTCTGGGTCACGTCCAGCTGATCTAAAAATCCTGAGACTGGATTTTAGCCATTCCTCTGTGCCTCGAAGCGCCTTGCATGTGATGGGTGGTTATTAAGTTCATTAATCTAATTAGTGGACAGGGTTCTGAACAGGCCGTGGGTCCCTGGACTAGTTCTTACAGCTTACAGTGGTTTCAATTTCATTACCTTTAAAAATCAAGTTGGAAGTGAAGAGGGAAGGGTGGAATAATTCCTGAGGTCTCTTCCAGCTTTGTTTTGATTTTAGGTTGTATACTCCCCAATATTAGAAAAGTCCTAGCTCATTAAATTTGATGTAATATAAAGCTTGGCCTTGGCTTCACTCAGTTATTCGGTACTATCTTTTCTCAAATCCTTGCTCATAGGTTGATTAAATGTAATTGGAAGTCATACAGGAAGAAATGGTGGGTGTGGTAATGGAAATGAATTGATACTGAATTATCTACATTTTCTATCTTGTGGCACTAATTGAAAAACACGAGTGTTTCCCAACTGGAATGTCAGTTCACTGAAGTTGGAAGTCCTTATTTTCAATCCTTATTTTTTTCTTTTCAATAAGACCCTGAGAAGAGTAGGTGTTCAGACTGTCAAACTTCAGAGGGAAGGTAAGGGAAGGGAGGGGTAAGGGGGAGAGATCCATCAAAGGACTTGTATGCATGCATATAAGCCTAACCAATGGACACAGACAACAGGGAGGGTGAGGGCATAAGTGGGGGGTTAGGGGGGCAATTGGGTGATAAGGATAAGCTTATTTCTGACTCAGGACCTTTGAGTCTCCTCTGTATGAAAAAGCAGATCCCTATGCCTTTACACAGCTCACTGTTTCTCTTTATTAGGTCTCAGTGTTTACAGCATACACTCAGAAAAGTCTTCCCTAGACACGACATAAATAAAGTCACCTTCTTTCCTTGTCACTACCCTGTATGGTAGCTAGCATCCAATGAACCCGTGACAATAACACCCAGATTGAATTGGGTTTGGTCTATATGAGTGGCTGCATAGGATGAAAGTGATGGTGCACCATTTATAAGATTAGGTTATAAATGGCTGTGGCTTCCATCTTGAGTATGTGCTCTCTCTTCTGGAGCATTTGCACTGGGGAAGCTAGCAGTCATGTTCTGAGGACATTAACACATCCTCTGGAGACATCCACATGGAGAGGATATGAATAGCCAGTGAGGAAGTAAGACCTGCCATCAACCACATGTGTGAGCTCAGAGCAGGATTCCTTCTCCGCCCCAGTTGGGTTGTCAGATGAGACTGCAGCCCCAGTCAACAGCTTGACAGCAATTTCATGAGCGAGACCTTGAGTCAGAACCATCCAGCTAAGCTGGCCCCAGATTCCTAACCTGCAGAAACTATGATGTAATGTTTGTTGTCTTAAGCTAAGTTTTGGGGGCTATTTGTTACGCAATAGATAATGTGCTATGATTTATTTTCTTTGTAATACTTTTTATTATTTGATATTGCCTTACTCACTGACTAAATGAGTGGGGGAGATGGAATCATAAACAAGTAATTTACAACACATGTAATAAGCACAAGAGAATTATTGTTGAGGGAAGTAAAGGCTGGCAGTCCTCAAAGTGTGAACCCTGGGCCAGCAACATCAGCATCAGTATCACTGGAATGTAATACAATGCAAATTCTTGAGTCCCACACCAAACCTGCTAAATCACAACCATAACTTGTTGCATTTTAACAAGTCCTGCAGGCTATTCTGATGCACAATAACATTTGAGAGCTACTGGTATAGTATTGTGGGGGCATGAAGAAGGGCAAGCATCCTGGCCTCAGGTTCAGGATAAAAAGAAGGGACCCTAGAAGACATCCAGGAGGAGGTAACACTTGAAAAAAGTATGTAAAGATGACTTCATCCTAAGTCCCTAAGGTGAGTGCAATAGCAGCAGAATTATAAAAGTGAAGAGTGCAGAATTATTTTTCTTAAAAATATTATAAAAGTGACTCTGTTCCCCCATATTCTAGGAAGTCTTCTTAGCAGAGTCGACTTCTGTGTACGAGTTTTCCAAGAGAAGGAAGTGAAAAGAGAATTCCAGGCAGAGGCAACTGTCTGCGAGAAGGCCCAGAAGCAGCCTGCTGTGATTACATCAAAGAGTCATTAGCTACAGGTAGTGGCAAGCGATGAGGCTGAAAATGTAGGTTGGAACCAAATTGCTCCAAGCTGGACAATGAATCTGGGGTGTGGACAGCAGGAGGCATATAGAATTCCCTGAATTCTAACACTGCGGGGCCAGATGGTGGGATGGCATGCATCTCCGACATGGCAGGGATGCACCTGTACCAGGAGGCCATCAAGCTGAAGGGAAGGAAAGGCGGCCTTTCTCTTCCCCTTCATTGACCGCACTGCCTCCGGCACTGGAGGCCTCCAGCTGGCTGCTGAGATGACAGGCTTCTCCAGTCCTTCGGGCAGGTTTGATCACAAAGGCCGAGTTGTTCTTGGAACTAAGCAAGACAAAGACACTCCTTTCATTGTGCCCAGGAGGCAAATCTTGCTTCTCACCCTCAAACTGCCCTTGCTTTTCTGTCTCTGCCAGGCAGGAAACCCTACCTGCCCCTTACACCCCTGCATTTGTGTGCAGTTTGCGTGTTGGGTGAGAGGGCTGGGACTGACTTCTCACAGCACGATTTCTGTTATGTGGCCCGTCCTCCTGTGAAATCACAGGGCTCATGTTGTACCCAGAACAAGGAGGTTTGAATAATCAGCCACCATAGCTGCAGCTCGACGTCCTGGACATGGCTCACAGCTGGCTTATTCCACTTTGGTTTGTCTTTCACACAGAATTGCATGTGGCCACGTTCTTAACGTGGTCCATGGACCTCTATGTGGTCACGATTAATTTCTGGAGACACTTTGTATTCCAGGAGCTTAGCCACACACTTTCTCTAAACACTTATTGAAAGAACAGCAGACTGAAGGACTATGAATGAATGAATGAATTAATTAATGCTATGGTAAAAATAATCTGGACTTTGGAGCCAGACAAAACTAGGTTCAAATTTCAGTTCTGTCGTTTACGGTACTTGTATAGATCATATTGGACGAGCTATTTTGCCTTCAGAATATCTACTTCCTTATCTGTAAAATGGGGCTCTCCTTTGGTTTGAAAGATTTTTATGGAGAGCAAAAAGATCAAACATACACATGAGGGTGCCAAGCTTAGTGCTTGGTCGGCACCACCAAAATGGTGGGCTCCTTGCCGATCAATCAATGGTTTTCAGCTGCAGCTGCACACTAGAGTCATCTGGGAAGCTTTTCAACTTCCGGACACCTGATCCCATCCTAGACCAAGTGAATCAGAATGTCTGAGAGGGGAGCCCTGGCATTTGTACCCTTTATAAGCTCCCGATGGTAATTTGGATGCGCAAGAGGGTTGGGCACCGTTCATTGGGAAAATTCATTGGCAATACTGGCTTCACATTAGAATAACCTCTCGAGCTTCTAAAAAATACCAATGACTAGGACCCACCTTCCTGAGAATTTAATTGCTCTAGAGTAGAGGTTCCAAGAATCATATTTATTGAAAAGTTCCCAGATGATTACAATATACAGCCAGGAGGTGTAAAGACCTATCTTCTTATCTATCTACCCTACTGAATCATTTTATGATTATAAATTAGGAACATTATTTACAAATCAGAAGTAATTGCTTCTTCATTTAAGCTCTCACCACATTATTTTCCCATTAATTGATTCAAATATATTGCACTCTATTGATTATATATCTAACCCCTACTAGAAGTGTGAACTCCTTAATGAAAAGGATGTATTTTTGTTTTCTAAGGGTCTGGCACGGCACCTGGATGAGTAGGTGCACATTTGTGTTTGTGGATGATTGGAGTTACACATAAGCTTCTGGAACTATTGTGGTTAGTTTATCTATATATGTAACAGGAGTTATAAAAATCTGAGCTTATACTAAGATCTATTTTCTAAAAAATGATTAATGAATCACTAGGACCAATGAATCATTAATGTATAGGTACACAAACAATTTTTTTCCTTAAGTTAAGTGTGTCAGATGACTTTTACACAAACACACACACACACACACACACACACACACACACACACACACATGCACAGAGTCTGGAAGTAGAGCTGACTTAAGACACAGCATTATTTAAAGATGCATATAATGTTTACCAGGACCTAGTCCTTCTCTTTCTCTTTCTAAGCTAGACTCAGATTCAGACAAATATTGCCCTTCTCATCATATCAAGATAGCTGTGAAGGGTCCATATTTTATAGCCTCTCATGTTCAAGTTAAGCAGAATGAGCTAGAGTCTCCCAGAAGTCTTAGGAAAGTCCTCTCCTATCACACTGGCTCTGATTAGAACAGATATCTATCCTTGAATCGATTTCTAGGGCTAAGATAAAGGAAGATTGTGATTAGTTAAGCTGATGAGTGTACCTTGTCCAAGGCACGTGGGCTGAGACTGATGAGGGCTTGTTTTCCTAGAGAATAATTAGCAATCAGAGCATGGTTATCTGAAGAAGGCCAATTGTGTGCTTGACAGTAGAAACAATACTCTATTGACAAAATATATTCTGTCAATAACCTAAAGACAGGTTTTAAATACAAAATAGAAGGTTTTTAAAATAAAAAAGTAAAATGTGTTTTTATCATTTGAATAGTCTCAGATATAGTTTGCATCCTAATGTTAAAGAAGAAAATTACTCACCTAAACACATGCCCATTTCAAAATGTTATGCCAATGTGAGATATTGCTGCTGCTGGTGATGAGGAACAGTATTATTTCCAGATCCTTTCTGATCACAGCTTGGCTTTGAGGGGAGCCAGAAACACAGTGTGGTTGTAATTTCCACAAAGGAAATATGCAAGAGAGAAATTTACCCATTCATCCACTGGTCCACCCATTCACTTACGCATCTACCCACCATCCATCCACCCACCCACTCATCCACCCATCTATCCACCTACCCATGTACTACCTATCCATCATCCACCCATTCGTCCTTCCATCTATCCAACAAACATTAACTAACGTCCATCCATTTAATAAAAACTACGTGTTTTAAGTACTCATCTTTCTGACAAGTAAGACAACATTCCTTCCCCTAAAGAACTCTGAGTCTCCAAGGGAGAGAAATTTGTGAACTACCCACAGAAGAGTATGACAAATGCTTCACTGAAGAGATGAACAAAATGCTGCAAGACACCGGGTGAATGGAGGACTCGGTGAACAGTAAAGAAATGTGATTCACCTTAAGCCAAGTGAGAGAGGAATTCATGACAGCTCTCAGAGAGCTTGATGCGTATTTCCAGGAGTTTGGAATGACGGACTCTCTCCAGGAACTCCAATAGAAAGAGAAGTGACCCCACTTTCCTGCACATAACCAATTTGTTAGGGTCAAAAGGTGAATGAGTGCCCTCTGGCTCAGACATGGGCACCGGGAGACAGCGCTGACCTCAAGCTCTTTTGCCACCTACCTGTGGGATTACCTCCATGGGAGTGTGTGGAATGGGGAGGATAGAGAATGCTTTCCATGGGCTAGGGTGAATCCATATCCCCAGGCCAGTGATTGGCAAACTCATTAGTCAACAGAGCCAAATATCAATAATACAACAATTGAAATTTCTTTTGAGAGCCAAATCTTTTAAACATAAGTTTCTTTTAATGCCACTTCTTCAAAATAGACTCACCCAGGCCGTGGTATTTTGTGGAAGAGCCACACTCAAGGGGCCAAAGAGCAGCATGTGGTTTGCGAGCTGCAGTTTGCCAACCACGGCCCTAGACAAACTCAGCTGCAGTAGACAAACTCAGGACATTTAGCCCACATTAGAGTTGGCCTTCTGTAAAGTATAGAGTTCACAGGGTTCATCCATTGGGCTCAAAGAGAGCAGGGCTCTTTTACACGAGTACCAGCTGAGGAAGGACATTTTGACTCCCCTTACCTCTCTGCCTCCATTTTTATACCCTCATCTGAAGGAGAAGAAGAATAAAAAAACAACTTGGCATATAAAAAAGTGAGAGGTGACCCTTCTCCAAGGCAGGTTACCTGCCGATCTCAGATTCTAACCATTGGGGTGGACCAAATAGAAGGAGTCATAGCCCTGAATAGCGATAGACATTGTGGTTAATATATTGGACTGGCTATTTTAATTTCTGAATGGAGACTTATGACAATGATCTGACCATGGGCTGACCTGAGGCGAGGGAAGGCTTATTATCCCATTGAGTAGATTTACGAGGGCAGTTGCTGGGATAATCCTCCCTTCCCCCTGTCCCCACAATTTTATGACTAAAGCCCATGAGTTCTGTGTGTTTAGTGATCTCATTACACGTGTCCTCATCCATTAAAAAAGGACCCAGAAGAGAAGAACTAAAGTTTCACTGGAAACACCCACCAGAAGGCCCATGTGTAATGACAGTGGGCGGGACTCCGTCTGGACTGAATTAGCTGAAGTGTGGGTCTGGGCTTTGGAGCTGGAAGTGAGTGTTAGGGCTGCTTCATGGGGCAGCTGTGCAGAGGAGGAACTTTTTGGGTTACCCAGTTTATCTCAACCCATTAAAAGCCAGAGCAGGTCTTTCTGGCCTGAAGGGTTATTTCTGACAATGGGAAATTCATAATTCATGCCACTTGCTCTCACCAGGCCTGTCCTGCATCGAGCTGGACAGGAATTATGTCTCTTTCAGAATTTGTGTGTGGCATAATGTACACAAAGACAGGGCTGCTCTCCCTGGGGTAAACAGTCTCAAATTTTAGGGTACATCAAAATAATCTGGGATCTTATTTTTTTAAGATGTATTTTATTGATTTTTTACAGAGAGAAAGGGAGAGGGATAGGAAGTCAGAAACATCGATGAGAGAGAAACATTGATCAGCTGCCTCTTGTACATCCCCTACTGGGGATGTGCCGGCAACCAAGGTATATGCCCTTGACTGGAATAGAACCCGGGACCTTTCAGTCTGCAGGCTGATGTTCTATCCACTGAGTCAAACCACTTTTGGTTGGGATCTTATTAAACAGTCTACCACTATGCCCCCAACATCCAATTCTGTTTCAGGAAATCTGGGGTGAGACCTTGGAGTCTGTATTAGTAGTCAAGCCCAGGCATTTCCAAACTAGGTGTCCTGGATATCATAGTTTGAAAAGCACTGCTCTGGAGTTTATATTCTGAAATAATGACATTGGCCACAGCACACCAGATCTGAGAGAACTCATGCATTCAAAGGTATCTATACAGTGGACTTTGCTACTTGTCTTATGACAATTGGTCCACTTAATCCTCTAAAACTCTGTGAGATGGGATTTACCATTCTTCCCATTTTGCAGATGAGGAAAATGAGGCACAACAAGGTTAAGCATTTGCTCAATGTCATGTCAGTAGCAAGTAACAGAAAAAAATGATTTGAACTCCTGAAGTCCTCTGCTTGTATTTGAAACCTTAAACATGGGGTGACATTGCCTCTCACTTAAAGAAAAATAGTTTATTGACATTTAGAGAGAGAGAAAGGGAGAAGGAGGGAGAGAAACATTAATATGAGAGTGGAACACCAATCTGCTGCCTCCTGCATGCCCCACACTAGGCATGTACCTGACTGGGAATGGAACTGGTAAACTTTCAGTTCATTGGATGAAACCCAACCCACTGAGCAACACTGGCCATGCCTCTCACTTTTTGTAACTTATCTCTAGGTGCTATTCTATAACAGAGTTCCAAACAAGTCGTATTTCTTATCTTCCTTTCACCTCCTACTCCCTGCTATCTCAGAGGGCGCAAGGAGGCCCCGACTCCCTGAGGGTCATTCCAGGAAAAGAAGCGGGGCTGGGGATGGGGTGAACTTCATTCAAGGCTGTACACACTCCACAGAAAAAGTGGCTCTTTCAAAAAGAAAGCTTAGAACATAGCTCAGCCTATTTGAAATCTGATGCATCATGGTAGTGATTTGTAGACTCTGCAAATGTTGAAATGCCTTCTCAAGGCAGACAAAATCACATTGAATAATGGTATGCATTATGATTATTACAGCAAATCTCTCTCTAGAGCAGGGCTCTGCAAAGTTTTCTCAAAGGGCTCAATTGTACATAATTTAGGCTCCATGGACTGTGTGGTTTCTATTCCAGCCACTCTGCTCTTCCCTTGTATTGTGAAAGCAGTCAAACACTATACAAAGGAATAGATGAGGCTGTGCTCCAATAAAACTTTATTTATAACATTATGCTACTTTAGCTTACTGTCCTTGATATAGAACTTACAGTTTACAGCACACTGTCCAATCTATTATACTGTTGGATTTAAAGGAAGAGGATTTCTAGAAAAGTAAACTACTCACTGTAAACCATGCCCAAGAGTGCTACTCCCAAGACCAGTCTTCCTTTAACTACAATCCCAGCTCCCACTGGAGATGGGTATTGCAAATACTTTTCCAATGGTTTTGCAGATGGCAGCCATCAGGACAGATACGCGATGGCCTTACAGTGAAAGATCTTTAATAAGCCAGGAGAGTTCATTGTCCTTCTTTGCTAGAAATTTGGTATTTACTGTCATAAACAATTATAATAATTAAGGCAGGACCCATTTGTGTCGCCAAAACCTAAAACAGAGATCTCAAACTGGAAACCCTACAGGGCCCAGAGAATTCACATTAATGAAGGAAGTAATGAAGTGGCAGGGGCATGGGCAAACTGGGAACACACAGCCCATTTCCAAGAGGCAGACTACCCAAATTGAGACAAATATTGTCCTGCAGAAATGCTGGCCCGGTGCTACTAAATAACATATTGAGTTTTCCAAGACATGCTAAAAACCTCAATGTGAATATCCTGAATTTCAATATTAGCAATTTGCTTCCGATTGTAACAAAAGGACAGTGCTGATCAACTAAACAGGACCTCTAAGGGTTATATAAATCAAGCTAAGGGTTATATTCCACTTGTAAATGATCAGTTTTGATCTCTGACCTTGCACATAGTAGGTGCTCTGTCAGTGTTGAACAAAAGGGGTGCATTTCCTTTTAGTCACTAGGGATATGGAATTCAGTGATTGTCTATAACATGGCTCAGAGTTCCTTCTGGTAATGAAACCTAGCTCCTAGGAGCTCCAGCGATCCCTCCTCCTCACCACTCTAGCTTCCATTGTTTTCTCAATCAATTACTGTAATCAGTCAGCTGCGACGTTTACAGGTCATGGGAACACATCAACCACTGTCAGGAGGCCAGACAATCATGATTCCCATTTGTCAAATGTGCTGTCTCTCCCCATTACCAATGCAATTCCATCCGCAAGTGCAGACTCTGACCAAGAAACAGCTGGTGCTGGCCCTTTAAGAAAACAACCATGAGGAATGATGGAAGTGAACCCAACTGGGAATCCCATGGTCACTAAGTCAGGTAAAACAATGCCATCTAATAGGACAATTGAAACAGGCATTGAGATAGTGCAGGAGCAACTGAGCTGACTTTGCATAGAAGAGAGATATCCAGTATAGAAGGCATTTACTTTTTATAACCCCCCTAAATGTGGTGGTCTCTCAACACCTACCGAGGTGGTGTGTACTGGATCCCGGGTTTTACCAACACTGAAGGCCTTTTTTAATCTAGTTCATGTATGAGAAGTCTGCAGTCTGTATTCCTCGCTGAGTGACAGAACATCCGGGAAAGCCATATGGTGATTATTAAACATTTATATAATGCCATCTGTATACTCAATGCTTCATGAATCATAAATGAGACAAGAGCCCTTCTCAGCACACTGAGCATTTCTGTAAAAACTAAGCAAAGAAAATGGAAGGCAGGCTAAGAGAGTAGTGTCTGTCTAGTGGGCCCGTTGAGCCAAAGCAGGAAGAAAAATGGGACTCCAGAGGAAATCTGAAAACATGGGGATCCACGTGACTTTGGTTTCAGCAGGGCCTGGGAAGCAGTCCCAGGAAATGAACAATGTAAGGAATAATAGTGGCCTGGCCAGTGTGACTCGGAGGTCGAGCATCAGCTGTTGACCTATGAACCAGGAGGTCAGGGTTCATTCCCAGTCAGGGCACAGGCCCGGGGTTGCAGGTTCGAGCCCCTGTGTGGGGTGTGCAGGAAACAGCCAGTCAATGACTCTCTCATCATTGATATTTCTCTCTCTCTTTCCCTCTCCCTTCCTCTCTGAAATCAATAACAAATATATTTTAAAAAAAGAAGAAAATAATAGTAATATTGGCAACTTTTCTCTTCTGAACACTTACTGAAGGCTCACTACCACTGTGTAAAGTAGGGATTACTGCTTCATTTCATAGAGGCAAACACTGAGATCAAAAAGCTTAGATGACTTGCACAACCCTAAGACCTACTGAGTGACAGATGGAAGTCGGGTCCAGGCCTGTGAGGACTTAGGTAGTTTCCAGTGAGTTTTGCAGGTCATGAAGACTCAAGAGACTTCTTAAGTCCTTTACCACTTGCTGGCTTTGGTGCTACGCCTATGACAGACATGGGAGAAGACTCTTGTTTGAATGTCACCTCCTCCTGGAAGCTTGCAATGTTTGCTTGTTTGTTTTTCCCCCACAGTGGTAGGTTATTGTCTAGCAGAATAAGGAGAAATGTTGGTAATGATAATTATAAAAATAATTCATGAAGTGCTGACTATTACCAGGCATTATGGTGAGTATATGACAGACATTTTCTTGTCTAATCTTCCTGATGATTTGGGGTAGGAGGGATAATTCTTTCTACATTATACCTGGGGAAATTCAGACTCAGAGGGAATAAGTAACGTGCGAAATGGTTTCAATTTAGGTTTACTCCACCTTCCACATTGGGCTCTAATTGGGATCAAAAGGAGGAGACTTAGGAGGCAAATAAGCCAATTCCTTCAGTATAGCTTGATATAGTCTAATTCATTTATTTTTGCCTTTACTTCCCTTGCCTTTGGGGTCAAATTCACAAAGTGCTCTCTGTGACTGGCACGTAAGGTCAGTACCGATGCTTTCTTCTACATAATTTACAGTTTCCGATACTATTTGACTCATTTAGAATTAATTTTTGTACAAGGAGACAAACCGTAGCCTAGTTTCATTCTTTTGCATGTGGCTTTCCAATTCTCCTAGTATCATTTATTGTGAAGATTAATGGAGGGCAAGGAATTAGCACAAGGTCATAGGTACAAAGATTTGGAAGTCAGACTGGATCCTGACTCAACTGACCTCGCTCCGAGTACTTCCCCCCGCCCCCTTTCACTTCCGTGCATTATTTTTCTTACCTGCTCCTGTTCTGTTATTTCTTTTGGGGAAATAAACTAGAGCCAAGAGCAGTTGTGCCATTTTAAACAAACAAATTTAAAAAAAGCACAAGAAACCTGGAACAAATATTTGTATCAAGACTTTGCAAACCACCTGATACTAAAAAAATTGTATCTGGGTGTAAAATTCACACTAGGTCACCTTTACAGAGGTGATGCTGATGGTGGTCACTAAGATGAGCAAATAGATGATTGACAGAAAGGAACATACCTGTTGGTTAAGTGGTAGCAGATAGACACAGCCTATGTCTGTCTGGTCCCCTTGGTGCATTTTTTTTTTTTTTGAGTAAGAAAGCCATCAACCCTAGAGATCTCCCCACCCAATATGAGGATTTCTAATTTATTACACACATATCTTAGGCTGGATCTTTAGAGCGATATGATTTTTTATTTATAGGGGAATTTAAATACAACATTTTTCAAAGTGTAAACTTCAGATCTAGCCTATCAGCTAGAGTCATAAATCACAGCTGTTTCATTTCCAAATCATTAGGGAGACTGAAAGCTTAAAGTATTTAATTTATCCAAACCACATGGGGTAGTTTATCATTGTGCGTGATGTACCACTGTTTTTTTTTTTTTATTTCAATGCTGACTAGTAAAATTTTGAACAAATCATGCTGAGTTTTGGGGGTGTGTGAAGGCAATTCAAATCTCCCAGATCTCCAAGGAGTAGGTAATGTGAGAAGCCCTATGAAAAATGTGCAGAAATGGAAGTTTATATAATTCTGACTGTATCTCCCTGATGTGAGAGAGTACCTCATGTTAGAACCCCTTTTTTTGCATGGATTAAGTGGCATGTTTTTTTTAAAGAGAGAACAATGTGGCAGTTTGATAAAAATGGATGATATAATTGAATAAGAGGTATGCAAATTGGGCTGGTCCCCTCTTGGTCAGAAAAGACATTTTTATCCCCACTTACATGTCTCCCCCTGTATGTCCAGTGAGTCCTACAGTGCCTGCCTTGAAAATTACCTTGTGTTAACAAGAAATTGCCTCAGACTCCTTGATGAGTAAGTCTTTTTGATTTGACTCAGAGTTTCATCCAGCCTTAAGACAAAGACTGGAATAATTGAATTACTTGAGCTTAGGTGGTATGTATCATTAGAATAACAAAGATTTAATATATTAACGATGCCAAAACCTGGGATTTGACCCCAGATGTGTTTTGGCTCGGAAGGCCTCAAGATGAAGGAATCTCAGTAGCACTCAGAGTTTTGCCTTCCAACAGAGCTCTGGGAGGGAGAAAGTGGGTGAAAATGTAAATTTCTCCTTAGCTTAAAATGGGTTAGCTTGTCCTCTATGTGTGACTCCACATTTACCCATTGTTCTCACTTGCATTGCAGCTTTCATCTGTGCCTGAACTTCCATATTCGATACAGCATTATTCATAATTAGAGGCCTGGTGCACGAATTTGTGCACCCCTGAGGTCCCTCAGCATAGCCTGTGGGGATCAGGCCAAAACTGGCAGACCAACATCCACTGAGGGATGTAGTAGTGTTCGAAGCAGCAGGCAGCTAGGGCAGAGCTCGAGCCGTGGCCAGGCGCTACACTGCTCCCACTCATCCTGGTCCTGTTGTGTCTGCTGCCACCACCACTCAGTAGGCTTGCTGCCGCTCCACTGTGGTCTACGCATGCCTGTCCTAGGGCGTACCAGTGTGCCCATGACCAAGAAGCAGCAGCAGGCTCACGCCCGGTCAGTCCCAATGCCAGTCCCTGCCAGTCCAGATCCCAGTCTGGATAGGGAAGGGGTGTGCAGGGTGTCTGTGGGAGAGGCTCGTGCCACTGCAGCTGTGCTTGCCATCCGTGAGCCCGGCATTTGGCGCCCAAGTCAGTCAGCTGAGCAGTGCTCCCACTATAGGAGTGCACTGATCATCAGGAGGCAGCTCCTGCATGGAGCATCTGCCCCCTGGTGGTCAGTGTGTGACCAGTCCAATGGTCTAATGGCCACTTAGGCTTTTATATATATATGGATAACCAAGCTATGGAAACAACTCAAGGGCCCATGACAAATGGGGAGATAAAGAAAATATGGAATGCACATGCACTGGAATAGTATTCAGCTTTAAAATGGAAGGAAACCCATTTGGGACAAGAAGAAGAACCTGGAGAACATAATGCTAAATGCAATAAGCCAGCCATAGAAGGACAGATGTCTCATTATTCCTCTCAAAGAGGAATTGATAGTAGTCAGACTCAAAAAAGCAGAGAATGCTGAAATGGTTGCTAGTGACTGGGGCTGAGAGAGATGTGGAGTTGTTATTCAATCAGCATAGACTTTCAGGGCTGCTAAGTGAATGAATGCTAGAGATCTACTGTACCACATACTGGCTGTAGTTAACAACACGGTATTGTGTACTTCAAAATTTGAGAGAGTAGATCACATGTTAAGTGTTCCTAACACACACACACACACACATACACACACACACACACACACACTGCAAAAACAAAACAGCAACAACAATAAATTGACATAAGGGAACTGGGAAGGACTGCATATGTCTAGTACCTTGATTGTAGTAATGATATCATGGGTGTTTGCATGTATCCAAACTAAATATGTATATTTTTGTATATAAATTTTCCTTCAATAAAGCTGTTAAAGAAGGAGCAGTTCCAGAATTTCTGCAATGATCTTGATCTTGTGCTAAGTGATGGCCATCCCATCCTAGTGCTGTCTATGTTAAAATATAAATATGGTGCGGGCTGGACCTGAAGTTATTTCTGAAGTTCATCCTATAACTTAGGCAAGTCTAAAATCTTTGCAAGAAAATATGTCCATCACTTTTTAAATTGAGAGGGTCATGAAACATTTCTGAACCTCAATTTTCTTATCTACAAAATGGAAATGATAATGTTTTCTATTCTAAATTGAGAAGATTTGAGGAGATGGGATCACGTAAAATACAAGGAATAAAAACAGTACTCATTATTGAGCTTAAAGCTAATGGCTAACTTTCATTGAACAACTTTAATTGATCAGAATGATCAATTATTTCAGATAATCTCCACTGGAGTCTAAAGAGCCAGATAATATGATTCTTACTTTCCAGGTGAGTAACCTGAGGCTTAAAAGAGATTAAGAACTTGCCCAAGATCATGGCCAATTGGACACCAATACCACATAAAGGTTCATGACTTTGCAGTCAAACTGGAGAGAATCTTAAAGAAATGTGGAATCTATAAGAAGACTGTAATCTTTGTACCCAGCATTGGGGCAGATTGAGTAATCCTCATGTTTCTGTTGGATATTTTAATCTTGGCTACATGTCCCCATACTTCCGATCTGTCACATCTAACTCAAAGTGTTGTCAATGGGCCACACGCGGCAGCCAAGTCTTTCACATCTCAGCTAAGGAAGAACTCATATCTAATAGGCACCTTCCACGTTCAAGGCTACGCTGAAGACTTGATGTATGTTATCTAGTTTCATCCTTAAGGCAATGCTCAGTGGTGGGCGCTTATATCCACATATATGGAATTGAAAATGGAAGTGCTGAGAGATTATTTATTCTCTGCTTTCCATGTAAAGATCATGGCCTGTGTGGCACCAGTAAAATACAGTTACATGCTCATTTAATAACAGGAAAATTAATAAATGTCCAACATCAGAAGACAGATGTATGAAAAATATGAGTAACAGAAGATGAAAACCAGAGGGTAAATTAGGATTGACGCAGAGATCACGGCTTCTATATTGTTACTTAAATTGAGCTTAAGACACAACTGTTAACCTATTGGTGGCCAAAGCAAACAAGGAAAAACAATTGGTTATATGACTTGTCTCATCGCTGGGGGGAGGGGGGAGAGGGGAAATACTTCAGTATCTGTTTTTCCTAGGAGACAAGATGGTTATTTGCACCAGATCACAGAGTTAGGAAGAAAATGAAATACTGGCGTTGGACCCTAAGTTTGCCTATCTCCCAGCCTCAGACCCTCCCGCTACAAAAAAGCTGTCTCCTTCTATATTAGCTTGGGATAAGAGTGCATTTGCTCTGGTTTCTGTCAGTACAGCCTTGCCTTCAGCACTCACCTTGCTTCGGTATAATTAAAGCATTTTGTCATGGGCGGAAGGGAACGATGTTAAATTTTAATTCCTTGTGCGGCATAAGTAATGTGGGTGGGTTTATTTATTTCCTCTCTAGTGAACACAAGCATGTGGAAAGATGGGGCTGGAGGACAGAAAGGGGATAAAGGAGAAGGAGGCACCCTGTGGCCGGTAGATGCCTTTATAAATGACACGGACAGATGTGTAGAAATAACCAGGGGAGCAAATGAGACAACATGCATTAGGGAAAGGAAATGACTAAATGAAATTGGGTGCTAGTATTTGCTGTGGACAGCTCTAGAGAGAGAGAGAGGCAGACTGTAAGCAGAGAGGTCTCTGGATGTAGATTCTAAATGGGGATCACTGCCCACCCTGGAACTAGGAAAGCACCGTTGTCCTCCATGAACTTGAGGGCATGGCGCCCAACTCTTTCCCAACACCTCTCTGCCTACCTTACTATTACTTAAGAGCTTAGCATAAAAGGAACCTCCTGATTCCAGTCCCATCTCTGTTGGTCTAGCCTCTGCCATTTCAGCTTCCTCTCTTATGGGGTTGGTCAGAACTATCACTTGGCTTCCCAGAAGGCTCAGTCCATCCATGTAAATGAAAGGCTTTTGGGAATCTGCACTTGGGAATGCCAATGTAGTGTACGGAATTCATCACTGAGCGCTCTCCGGGAGCTCTGCTCCCCATGAGAATGCTATAGAGCAGAATCAAGACTCACGACACTTAAGCAAGGAGTAAGCAAAAAAAAAATAGAATAAGACAGGCAAGTATTAATGACTCTCTTCTCTTGGGGTCCTTGCATTCAGGAGGTTGAGATCCATGTCAGGAATCTTACAGAGTTCATTCACCCTAGCAGATCATGTACTGTGAAGGTACTGGGATTTCCAATCTACAGATTAGGGAAATGAGGTTTAGAGAGTGGATATGCCTCTCTGAGGCTAATAAATGACAGAGCCAGGTTCTATCCCAGTTCGTGCCGTATGCTTCAAGACCTTCCAGCCCAAGAAGTCATTTGGAGATCCAATGAAGCTCTGGCTGCTAAGCTTTCCTAAATAGGGTTTGAGCTCTGGACTTAATATCCAGAGTGCACAAGGGTATAGTTAAGAGAAAAGAGACTGAAAAAGATAGGAGTTGAAAAGCCTCCTACTGGGATGTCCACGAATGTTCGAGGAGGAATAGGGAAGAATATGCAAAACCAAGAATATGAAACTTTGCAGGCTGTCTGCCCTCTTGGGATGGGGCTATTATTAGTTCTGTGAGTGGTAGGTAGATGGAGAAAAAATGAGAATGGTACTGACTTTTTATTCAGATTTTTGCATATATTAGCTCATTCAAACCTGCTGCTTCCTCTACACACCCACACTGCCCTACTTCAACCCTCACTATCTCTCACTGGGTTTCCATTCAAAACTCAACTTCTTTCTCATCTGAGGATGAGAGTGAGTGATCTCTGGAAGGGCAGATCCGACCTTGTCACTCTCTGATCTCATTTCTTTGATGGCTTCCCATTACTTTTGGGAGAACAGAAACAAGAGTCAAAATTCCTCTCATGCCATCCAAGGACCCACCTTACTCTTCCTGCCTCAGCTCAGGCACTTTCCCACCACACACTCGGCATTGTCTTTATATCACCAAGTTACTCACCTTTCGCTGTCATTCTAAGCACTTTTGCTCTTCTGGCACATGCTAAATCCTTCACAAAAGTAAACTATTATTGCCCGGGGATATGAAACTGCTAATTACTGTGACACAGAGGACTTTGGGGCAGGCAAGATCTTGCTCCTGCCCTTGGTTCTGCCATCTTGCCTCTAGGGTTGGGTTGGCATGAAGATTACAGACAATTTGTGCAAAGAACCCAGAACAATAACTGCCTAATATGTCACAGAAACCAACCAGCAGCAAATCCCGGGGCTTTGCTTGCAGGATATGTCCACGTTTTTGGCCATTTCTCACCATCAATGCTGTTGTCTCTAATCGCACCTGGCTATTGAAGTTGCCTTCTACCTGGTTTCTCCCCTCCACCCTTTCCCTGTTTCAGGTTCCTCTCCACTCAGCAACCAGAGTCAGTTTGGAGAACATGAGTTATATCGGGTCATTCCTTGTCGCTCTTCTTTCCATGGCTTTGTGATTTGCTCACAGTAGGAACTGAAGTTTTTACAGAAGCTTATAAAGGCCTCTGTGAGCTGCAAACCCCGTCTAACAGCTCTACTCATTACCCTTCATAGCCCAATTAATAGCCCTTCTTTTGGTTCATCCAACACTCCAGACCACCCCAGAACCTTTGTATTTACTCTTCCTTCTACCTGCAGTGCTCATGCCTCTGGTATTTGCAAAACCAATTCCTCACGTCCCTCAACTCTCCGCTCAAGGACTGCCTTGTTGACGAGGCCTTTCCTGACCACCCATGTACAACTGTGCAAGAGTTCCTTCACCACCATCACTGCCGCTGTGCTGAGCCCTCTGCCTCTCACTGTCTTTGCTCTATTCCATACTTACCACGAACTAACTCACTGGCTACATGAATAATCACTTGGTAGTCCTCATCACTTACTGTCAGCATATCCTGGGATCAAATTCTGCATTGTTGTTTTATGCAGTAAAATATGAACATTAATATGTAGGGTGTCCCCAAAAATATATACACACACTTTGAATAATTACAAAAGCAGTGCTGATTAAAATATATTTTAGTTTCAAAATTGAGCTATCAGCTATTAAAGTGTGTGTACATTTATGGGGCACCCTGTACATTTGTAAGTTTTGCATATTTTAATCTGATTGCCCCATTTTTGTCAGAAGTATATGTAACCCTGTTTCCAAACCATCTAAATAGGGTGGCTGACATGCACCAGGAACTAATGAATATTAATTGTCTTCCATTTGATTGAATGAATCCCATTCCATTTAGTCTGACAAGCATTTATTGAGTTGTATATTTAAGTTAAAAAAATAAATTTAGAGGCTCCTTCATAAAAGGCAATCATGAGAGAGAACTAGTTGTGAAAATGATTATCTTAAGAAAAGAGATCGCAAGAAATTACACCATTAGTAAAGCTGACACAATGCTCAAGAAATCTTTTAAATTTTAATAATTAATTTACTGTATGGGGCTGCCTACCTTTAGATTTCCCTTCCTGGTGACAAGGATTTCTCCATATTGTTTTCTGTGGAGGATACTCAATCTTCCTATGAGCAGGGTGACCTGGAATTGGGGGTTTATTTTTGATAGTTGGGATTCATAAGGCATATGATGTCACCCACAGGGAGCCATGCTGTGGGCAGCGCTGCTGGAGATTGTTTTCTTACAACATCACGTGCTGGTATGTTCCATTTTGTATGCCTTCCATCAGAAAAGAAAACCACGTGTGATGCATTTATAGTTGTGTCTGCTGCATTATATTCTCATAAGAGCTGCTCCGCTTCGACTGGCACCTTGGTCCTTCTCCGCGGCCACCTGGCCTTTCATGGAGGAACCACTCCCTTTTGCCAAATGGGGACTTGTTTCTCGTAGTCCGCGGTTGAACTATGAAGACTTGTCCTGAGGGGTGGAATCCTCAGAGGGATTATTTGAGATGTTGTTGTTTGAAAAGTTTCATAGAATCAAATTGTAATAATTTGCTCTCTCTCCACCAGATCCATAAAAAAGAATTATCTTGTCAATAAAATTTTATTTTTGGTTCAAAAACACTAAAATGTATAATATTTTTAGCTATACTGCTTACTCATATTAATTGTATTAATTCAATATAGAGGAAGACATTTAAACTCATAAATCCTAGTGATCACAGGAAATTTAATACACACACTTATTTACATTATCTATCTATCTATCTATTCTGTCTGTCTATCTATCTATCTATCTAGTACCTACTTAAATTAATAATTTTGTTGTAGACATGTATGGTGGAATTACCAATGAAAGACCCTAAAATATGAAAATATCCTATATAATAAAAGAGAAACATGCAAATTTGACCATACCTTCACTCCTGATTGGCTATGCTACCAGTCAATCAGGAGTGGGGGTGGGGCCAAGTGGCACCAGCTCCAGGCCCTAGGGGTGGAGATGAAACAGTGGTGGCAGCAAGCACCCAGCCTCAGGCGCTGTGCAGGGAAGCAGCGGCAGCAGCAGTGGTGGTGGCAGCAGCAGGGAGTGCCCAGCCCCTGGGACGCTTTGAGCAGAAATGGTGGCGAGCACCCAGCCCCCAGGGCAGGGTGGTTGCACGCAGCCAGGGCTGAGCTGAGCAGGGCAATGGCTGAGTGCCCAAGGCCTAAAGCCTAAACAGAGGCTTTAGGCCTTGGGCAGGCTGGGAGTGAGCCATCAGTTGGACATCCCCTGAGGGCTCCCAGTATGTGAGAGGGGGCAGGTTGGGTTGAGGGACCACTCACCCCCGGTGCACGAATTTTGTGCACCGGGCCCCTAGTACTATATAATATTCTTTGACTCTGGGAAAAGAAAATTGGAATATGCTTGCAAAGCAGAAAGAAACACAATTTCAGCTGTCATAAAGAAGGTTATATGCTATTGAAAAAGATTTGAAATAGATGATGGCTGTATCAAATCATCATCACATTTAAATTAAATTTAGTAGTTTTAAGAGTGATATAAATATTGAAATTTACAAAGTCTAAGCAATTACATCCTTTGCAACTCTAATGGAAATTATTTATCCCTAGAAAATGTGCAGGGACCAAATAAATTTTTTTTGAAATCTTGCATTAAGATATATCAGTAACACAATCATTATACAAAGAGAGGCAGATTAATTGCTCCCCAGATATCCACATCCCAATCCCCAGAACTTGTGAATATGTTCGGTTGAATGTCAAAGAGGAATTGATGTTGCAAATGAAATTAACATTGCTAATCAGCAATGCCGTGGAGAGATTAATTTGATGATCAAGGTGGACCCAAAGCAGTCACAGAGGCTTTTTACAGTGGAAGACAGAGGGAGCATAAGGAGAACCAGAGCGAAGTGACCTGAGAAAGCTGATGTTTCTGGCTTTGAAGATAAAGAGACCATGAGCCATCGTGGGCAGGTGCCCTCTAGATGCTGCAGAGACAACGAAACATTCTCCTAAGAGACTCCAGAAGAAACACAGCCCTGCTGACATCTTGCTTTCAGCCCAGCAAGACCTATTTAGGACTTTTTTTTGCCTCCCAGTGTTGCAAGAAAATAATGTTGTGTTGTTTAAAGCTACCAAATTCATGGTAGTTTGTTACAGCAACTGTAGAAAAGGAATACATCTATTTGGCAAAACAACGTGTATTATTACCATGTCCAATGAAAAAAAAGTAATGCTCTTTAATTTCACATTTCTCTAAGTCATTAGAATACGGATTTCAGAAAGAATAAAGGAATGCATATGCATCTCAAGTTCATGTGTGTAGCAGTCGGAATTTTCTAGAACAATGATCCTCAAATGTTAGCAGGCACCAGAATCACCCAGAGGGCTTTGTTAAAACAGAGATCGCTAGACCGAGTCCCCAGAGTTTCTGACTCAGCAGTTCTGGGAGGAGGAGCAGCACTCTTCCTTTCTAACAAATCCCCAGATGCCGCCAGCGTGAGGCCCGCAACCAGTGATGGGGAAGAAGGCCGAGAGAGAGAGGGAAAAGCTTTCTTAGGAAGCCAAACCTGGGGTAGAGATTCCATGCGTTAATGCCTGGATGGTTTCTTCACAAACGTCTCTGTAGCCGTGTCTGAGTGAGAGCCCCGTTTTCAGACAGAGTTGCTTTCTTATCAGTTTTCCTAGCTTATATCAGATGGTAAGAATAAACGGATAACAGGAGGCACTGGCATTTGCTGGAGATGACACCAATGGAGGAACACGGGCTGCCTGAGAGAGAGGGGGAGGGAGAAACCATGCAAAGCAGACCTACATGAACTTGAAATAGTCAAGTGCCTGCTCCCACCAATGAAGAGGCAATTAACCATTAGTACTTGCTTAGCTCTGGAATTCTGATGTCCAGTACAAAAGCCACGAGCCACATGCAGCGACCAAGCGAACATCTGCAGTGCGGCTGGTCTGGCCTGAGGTGTGCTCTATCGTAAAACGCAGGTGGCATTCTGAGAATTACAAATTAAAGAATATAAACGGCCCTCACCAGTTTGGCTCAGTGGATAGAGCGTCAACCTGCACATTGAAAGGTCTCAGGTTCAATTCCGGTCAAGGGCACATGCCTGTGTTGTGGACTCAAACCCCAGTAGGAGACATGCAGGAGGCAGCAGATCAAGGACTCTCTCTCTCATCGTTGATGTTTCTCTCTCTCTCTCCTAGCTTATTCTCTGAAATCAATGAAAATATTTTTTAAATCTATTTTACTGAATTTTTACAGAGAGGAAGGGAGAGAGATAGAGAGTTAGAAACATCGATGAGACAGAAACGTCGATCAGCTGCCTCCTACAAACCCCCCACTGGGATGTGCCAGCAATCAACGTACATGCCCTTGACCGAAATCGAACCCGGGACCCTTCAGTCCGCAGGCCGTTGCTCTATCCACTGAGCCAAACTGGTTTTGGCCATGAAAATATATTTTTAAAAAAGAATGTAAACTCCCTCATTAGTGATTTTTCAATAATGATTGCATGTTGAAATGATAACATTTAGGATGCATTAAGTAAAAATATATTATTACAATTAATTACACCTGTTTTCCCTTTCTTTAGGAAAGGTAGCTTCTAGGAAATGTAAAGTGGCTCATGTTACATTTCCAGGGGAACATTTCATTGTATGACAGCATTTGCAGTGCATTTGTACCATTCTGAATAACAATGGGAGGGTGGAGGTGGGTGAGTCCCTAGAAGGCAGAATGACTTATTTGCTCGGTCTACCCCAGCGCCAGAGCCTTGCATTTCCACGTGCATGGCCCGTGGGACGTGTTTATTTTATATTTGTTGAGAGAATGAGCGCATAAAAAGTGGATGAAACACTAGGAATGTTTGAAATATTCTGTTTATAAAACTGAGAGTACGCTTTCAGAAATATTGCCAGCAAAAGTAAATAGCATTTTGGAAATCTTAGCCTTTAACAGTTATAATAAGCTTCGGTTTTCTGAAAAATACGTTAAGGCGAGGCACCAGGTCTTCTAACAATTCAGGATGAATGATCCACCCCTAGTTTAGATTTTAAATGCCCCTTTCCCTCCGAACAATGCATACATACTTAGGAAACAATTGCACTGTGACTTAGTAGCTCGTGAATCATCTAGTGACTATGGGAGGGTTTGACATCCTTGAATTAAAACGTGGTGTGGCATAAAGTGAAAAGCCCTGGACTTCACTCAGAGGGTTTAGTCTCTCAAATCCCCCATTTATTAATCACAGAAGCACCCAAGTTATCCAAGCCGCATCTTATAAAAAGGTACGGGGTGCACTGTTCCACATTCAGGTATGCCATACCTGCTGCTATTTAGGTATTGCCACGTTCCCCCCCTTCTCTGCATGGAATCACAACGCGCAAACTGAAAACAGGAAGACAAGGGAGGGAGACGGAGGAGGGAAAGCTGTTTGTTGTTGTGTTTCTCTGAAGGTTCTGGCTGCTTCAGATTGCATCCGTTACTCAGCACCATGGGGAGGAGTCCCTCCTTTTCACATTCCAGTTAAAACTGGAAAACAACCGGGTGGTAGCAGCAAAGCATGTGAAATAGTTTAATTTAGAACTAAATATGTAAATAAGAATGAACTGTAAAAAGAAGTCAACACATTTCTTTCATTGCACTTCACGGTGAAAAATACGTTGAATGCAATAGGTAAGACATCGTAGAGTAGCTCTTGTTGCTTCGTCCAATATGGTGGCCATGACACATAGATTGGCCATTTAAGTTGAAGTTTGACTTGATTGAAATGAATTAAAAATTCATTTGTTTAGTCAGATGGCCCCATTCCAAGGGCCAATGGCTACATGTGGCAATGGCTACTGTACTAGACAGTGCATAGGACATTGGTGTCATTGCAGGAAATTCTATTGGCCAGTGCTGCCTAAGACAATAGATCCTTTTAATTTATCCGAGTTTGGTTTCCTCATCTGAGAAAAGGGAAGAATAGCAACTCAGTCATTAGTTATATCACAGGAGTCACAAAGGTGAGCTACAATCATTATCTTCATCAGGGGAGGAAAGTTGGAGGTGATAATTGATGGGACGTAGATGACTGGACATTTGCTCTTTATAAAAAATAGACCTTTTCTTGATGCACCTGCTATATTTTGATGAATATACACTGAGTGGCCACATTATTATTATCTCTGAACACATAATATTCTGGCCACTCAGTACACACACACACACACATACACACACACACACATCCTATCTAATAACAGAGCAATATGCAAATTGACCATCACTCTAACACAAAGGATGACTGCTCCCATGTGATAAAAAATGGCTACCCCCATGTGACATAAGATGGCCGCCACAATATAGCCAGCAGGGGAGGGCAGTTGGGAGGGACCAGGCCCGCAAGGGAGGGCAGTTGTGGGCGATCAGGCTTGAAGGGGAGAGCAGTTGGGAGGGACCAGGCTTGCAAGGGAGGGCAGTTGTGGGCAATCAGGCCTGAAGGGGAGAGCAATTGGGAAGGACCAGCCCTGTAAGGGAGGGCATTTGGGGGCGATCAAGCCTGCAGGGAAGGGTAGTTAGGGGTGACCAGGCCAGTAGAGGAGGGAAGTTGGGGGTGATTGGGCCTGCAGGGAAAGACAGTTGCGGGGGCAGGCCTACAGGGTAGAGCATTTGGGGGAACCAAGTCTTCAGGAGAGGGCAGTTAGGGGGCACCAGGCTGGCAGGGGAGGGCAAACAGGCTGGCAGGGGAGCAGTTAGGCATCAATCAGGCTGGCTGGGGAGTAGTTAGGAGGTAATCAAGCTGGCAGGCAGAAGGAGTTACGGGCAATCAGGAAGGCAGGCAGGTGAGCAGTTAGGAACTAGCAGTCCTGGACTGTGAGAGGGATGTCTGACTGCCTGTTTAGGATCCTATTGGGATCAGGCCTAAACAGGCAGTCAGACATCCCTCGAAAAGTCCTAGATTAAAGAGGGTGCAGGCTGGGCTAAGGGACACTCCCTCAACTCCCATGCATTTAGAGGCCTGGTGCATGTTTTGTGCATAGGTGGGGTCTGGCCAGCCTGGCCAGGGAGAGGGGACATGGGCGGTTGGCCAGCCTGCCTGCTGCTTGAACTCCTGGTTGAGGGGACAATTTACATATTAGCCTTTTATTATATAGGGTGTACACTGAGTGGCCAGATTATTATGCATTCAGAGATCATCATAATCTGGCCACTCAGTGTATATGCCTGGTTGAACTGGACACCTCTTTTGCCCTACCATACACAATTACACCCATCTCTTTCCGTATTGTCTAAGGGTACTTTTAAGCTTAGAAATATTAGAGTTGAGTTAGTGCAAAAAAGACCAGGTGGCCCACCCAGTCCAACATATCTACTATCTGGCTCTTTACAGAAAACTTGCCAATCATTGTGTTAGGCCACAGGGTGGTAAGAATCTAAACTTTCTATGTGTGCCATGACATAAAAAGTTGGGAAGGCCTAGGTCAAACCCCCACTAAATGGAAGCAATTGGTCTATAAACCAGGCCAAGGTGCAGAGAGAACAGGCAATAATGTTGACCCTTGAACATGTGAGTGCTAGGGGCACCAATCCCCCTGCAAAGTAAAAAAATCTCCATATAACTTTTGACTCCCCTCCCGAAACTTAATTATTCATAGCCAACTGTTGACTGAAACACTCACCAATAATAGTCAACTAACATCACATTTCTTATGTTGTACGTTTTAGAGACTATCTTCTTACAATAATGTAAGCGAGGGTAAAGAAAATGTGAAAAAATCATGAGAAAGAGTAAATATATTTATAGCATTTACTCAAAAAATCTGCATATAAATGGGTCCATGCAGTTCAAACTCATATTGTTCAAGGGTCAGCTGTATATAGATGACAAATTGCTCTGTTCCTCCCCCAACCCCCCTCAGATATTTGAGTTCTAATTAAGTAAGATGGTCATAATTAACACCTTCCTGAGAGAGAGTAAACTCCACGTGTCCATTTTGCATTGTATCTATATTATATCCTCAGGTCCTAGAATTGAGCTTGTGAATGATAAATGTCTGTGAAATTTATGGAATTCTCAGTGTATTACAGATGAGGAAAATTTTAGTCAGGGGAAAGAATTTCCCTTGTTGCAGCGAGAGAAGGTATGGTCACTGTCACGCAACTAGCAAATAGGGCAGCAGTCGGCAAACTGTGGCTCGTGAGCCACATGTGGTTCTTTGGCCCCTGGAGTGTGGCTCTTCTACAAAATACCGCAGCCTGGGCAAGTCTATTTGGAAGAAGTGGCACTAGAAGAAGTTTAAGTTTAGAAAAAACTTGGCTCTCAAGAGAAATTTCAGTCATTGTACTGTTGATATTTGGCTCTGTTGACTAATGAGTTTGCCGACCACTGAAATAGGGAGATGGATTCAACACTTGGGTTCTCTGCCCTGCAGCCTGTCACTAGGTAGCCAGCTCTTTCACCATCCTGTGACTTACTTTGCTCATCCACAAAATGGGTGGAGAGTTGGGAACTCACTGAATGATCACTGAACTCACCTCTTAATTTTTGAAGGTACTCAAACAGTAAGTTATTGTTTGCAGCCATAAACTGAAAAGACTGGTGAGATTTACTAAGGTGGGGAAAAAAATTTAAAAATAGGGGAAAAGGGAAGGAATTTCACAGTGGCTAAATAATGTAATCAAATGAGCTCTGTTTTTATAAGCTTCAGGCCTCCACACCACAACTAGGTCAAAAATCACTTGAGCAAGATTCAAAGGTCAAGTTAACCAGAAAATAAAAACTCAAATGGACCAAGTGGAAGAGACAAAGCCCCCTTTGCTTTCAAACTAATACCCTCTATTCGGAGCTGGAAAGAGCTTATCTCAATTGCTTCATCCGATGACGGCACTTTGTATGAGTTCTCTTTGGTTTTCCCAGTGCAGTAAATCTTATAATTTTTAACCCATGCTAATTTTTTTTAAATTAGCATTATTTTTTCTTTTAATTAGAAGAATCCTTTTCTTCCTCTGTTCATCTGAAGTTTAAAAGGCATGCTCTTTAAAATGTTCTACAGTCACCTTATCTCATGACCTACCATCTCCTCAGTTTCATTGTCCAAGCCTTAGTATGGCTTCAGAGCACAGAGTTTATTTTTACTTTTATGTCCTGACTTGCCCTGGGCCATAAGAGTCATTAAAAAAAAAAAAAAAACCACGATGGCCAGAGACATGCAGGCCATTCTCCTTCCTTTGTTTCCATAATTCATTGCTTTTTAATCAGTGGCAATGACTTTGGCAAATGAGCCTGCCAAATATTTGCTTACTCCCCTTATGAACAGCTCAGCTTTGGCCACTGAACCCACACACTGAGATGCAGATGTAAGGTGATGAGCTGGCTGGGAGACACCAAGCCAGATCTTCATCTTGCTGGGCTATGCAAGGCTGTGCCTGAATTATAGGACTTTCCCGATATACCATGGTTCTTATGCTAAAAAATTTGAATGCTTTTTAACAACAATTTTTTTGAATAGCCATTCATTCATTGTTTTCACCATTTAATATTGACTGCATTTTCTTATTTGAAGTGTTAGATTGTGCTTATGCCTTCATCGACATTCCAGGACAGAGCCAAATATACAAAAATGAGTGACATGCACATGAACAAATGAATAAGCAATTGGTAATAAGTGATAGGAAGGAAAGAAGGAGGAGGATGAAATCGATACATGGGTGTGATGTCAAAGGTAAGGAGGTCAACCAAGGCGTCAATGAAGTGGTGATATGTGAGCAGCTATTTGAATGAGAAGAGAGAGACAGGTATGTGAGAAATTGGTTGAGGGCGGGGTTGGGTGTCCAGACAGACAGCTATAAGATAGTAAGCATGTACACTGAAGCTTGGTGGGGGCGAGGAATACAATGGAGCCCAGTGTGGTTGAGTTGCATGATCATGAGCCATAGCAGGTCGAGATGAAATTAGAGCAGTGATTTTCAACAGGCGTGCTGCAAGAATTTGTAAAACAAGCAATACCTGACGTTTTAGTCAGCAGCACAGCACTGACCCCTTTTCCTTTCGACTGTCAAGTTAAAACATGACAAAAGCTAACACAATAGTTGTCCAGTGTGAATTAATAAAAATTACACCATTTTTTTTGTCAGATTGGCAAAACACCTGTTTCTTGCTGTGCCATAGAATTTAAATAATTAGTTTATGTGTGCGTGAGATTGAAGAAAAAAAAAAGGCTGGAAATTGTTGAGTAAGAGACATAGGCAGGGCCAGATAGTGCTGGATCTCGTCTTCTCTTGGGTGCTGGAAACTAAGCTGGGTGCTGGATGCTGGGTCTCTACCAATAAAGCGCATTTGAGGACCAGACCGCTGCCCCGAGGGTATCCCCTGATTGCATGTGTAAAGCTCCCCCAACCCCCGACTTGCATCACTGATGCTCCCAGACTTCTGGGAATTGTTCCATCACTCCTCCCAGTCTCCCCTTCTTAGTCATCACAAAGGTCAAGGCTACCAACTAGTCCTTTCCTAGACCTCACCCTTTTCCCACCTTTTCCTGCCCTCCTTAACCCCCGTGTCGCCCTGAAATTCAACGTGAGCCAACAACAAAGCCCCTGTGTTCCAGTCTTTCTCTCTGACAGGTTCTGTCACTTCCTGGTATAAATGGAGACTACTCTGTGCCCTGGCAAAGCTGCTCCACCTGCAAGTCCAGTTAGTGGTTGTTTCAACTTAGGGCTTAAGGGGAGTGAAGTTGCCTCCTCTTCCCATAGCGGTTTTTTCCTATTTCAAAAATCCCAGCTGCTTTGAAACTCATACTGTTGGACTTTATGACCCAAACTTACTAGGCACAGAGGAAGTGCTTCCAAAGTGTTGGCTTTCATTCTATCTCTCTTGATTTCAGTTTTGTTTTTTAGAGCAATAGGGGAAATGTGTGGTTAAGGACATAAGCTTTGGAACCAGATGGCCTGGGGTGGATAAAGGCTCTGCCGTTTACTAGTAGTATAGTCATGAGATTAGAGCAGATTCATTAATGTCTTTGATACTCAGTTTCCTCTTCTTTAACTGGAGCATCTGGTTTCCTTCTTCCTCTCCTCCTCTCTGCCTGATATCATTCTTGGCAAATTCGGCATCCATTCATATGGGTCATCTATCCCTGTGATCTCTCAGCCTTTGGTCTCCTTGGCTCAGACCATTTCTTCCTTCCTCCACACCAGCCACTACTCACATGTCTACAGCCTAGTTTTTGTCACCTCCGTCAGTTGCATTCTCCCTCAAATCTTGCTTCCTTACATCACACTTGCATATAGTTATCACCTGTATTGCTATCTGATTGGCTCTAGCACTGCCCTCTAGAAACGGACATCACTGACCTTAAATCTATTCACCTTCTGCAACTCTATCGCCATTCCCCTCATCCTCACTCCTCTCATCATCCAGCATAGACTTTATGATTCACCATTAAAAGCAGTTCCTTGAAAAACCTCTTATCTTCCTTTTCTTTCTCTCTTTTTGCCATCCTTGACTAGAAAATCATTGGATAAGCCTCATTACATCACTTAATCTGAGCTTGCTCCTGAGAAGCTGAAAAATCAAAATATTGTGGTCACTTAAAATGTGTGACCACAAAGTCCAGCAGTGTATTAGGGGTTCAGTGAATCCCACCTTTTTAAAAGTAAATCCACTTTCTCATTATTTGACATGACTATTATGCACATTCTCTAAGTCTCTAGCACCCTTCCCCACTAGTTGTTTTAATTTGATACTTTATTGAAAAATTAAATAAAATCAGGAATTACCTCTAATATTCCCTCCAGCTCCCTTTCTTCATTCCACAACCCTGCCTTCATTTGTACCTTCTCTCCTATAACAACTGGAGATCTGTCTCTACTCCTCTCTAAGCTATGCCTCTTGCTCTTTGGATTCACCCCTTGAACACTTTTAAATATCTCATTTTTCCAGTGAGCCCCTTTCTCCCCTTTTAATCTTTCCTTCTCAATGGGATCAATCCCACTGGAACACAGACATCTTTAAGTATCATTTACCTTATCAGAAAAATAAAAGCATTGACTTGAACCTAATTTGACTGTGCCATCTATTTTCTGTGGGAATCCTGCCTGCTAAGATCCTCCTTTAGCTACAGTTCCATTTCTGTGACCTAAGAATCTCTTGGATTTTTTTTTATATTTTACAGACTGGACTTTCTCAGCACCCTTGTTGGGTACTCATCTTCCTGGAATGTAACAGACCTCTATATGTTGAAGTACCCCAGAACTTTCTCCCAAACCCCTCCTATTGGGTGTGGTGAACTGAACCTGTGAATGTGAGGACTATATATGGAAAAAGGAATTGTGCAGATGTAATCAAGATGCCTAATCAGTTGATTTCATCAAAAGGGTGATTATTCAGATGGGCCTGACCTACATGAGACTTTAAATCTGGCTCTAGAGGTCAGAGAATGAGGAAGTTAGGCATGCACATTTTGAGAATTATTTGACATGATGGAGTTTTTCCATTGCTGGCTCCTAGGTTGGAGAGGCCCTGGTCAAGGTATGTTGAGTGTTTTCTGGCTGCTGAAATTGATCCTCAGTTCATAGGCAGCAAAGAAATCAGAACCTTAGTTCCATAGCAGCAGGGACCTGGAATCTGGCAAAATGTAAATGAGCTTGAAAGAAGACTCCACCTGAGATGAGCATGATCTTGGCCACAACATGATGGTACTTTTGTAAGACTCTAAACACAGAAGGTAGATCACCTGCAGACTTCTGACTACAGACACTGTGAGCTCTTAAACAATTGCTCGCAACAGCTGAGTTTGTGTGACTTTTCATGCTACAGTAGAAAACTGAAGCACTGTATTTGTCCACCTGGAGTTGCAGAGTAATTAGAGGTAGACGAGAATCTCATTGGGGGCTTTTCAGTATCAGACAGGACTTCTCGGTGCATTTACAGAATACTGTAACTCCAAATTCCAGCAAGTATCCCCAAAGGAATGGGATTCATGGAAAGCTGTATTTGCTGATATTCCCTCAACCTGATAAATCTTGGTAGCCTTCATTAAATATGCAATCATTAAACACATCAAATGTGTAATAGTCATGTAGGAGACAGATACCACACTCACCCAAATCATGGGGGGTGAATTCTCTAAAGTGACTCCATGCAAAGGCTTAGAGAAATAGATATGAAAGGGGTGCAAAATCCCAAGCGTTGGCAAGAGCAGTGAGAAGCAAGGGGAAGGAGCAATGACTTGAACCTGAAAGAGCACCTGAATGGAGACGGTAGAGGAACAGAGCAAACAGAGCAGAGACAAGTGGGCTTGGGTTGGGGTAAGGCTGGGACTCAATAGCCTAAGCTCACTTCCTCTGTCTCCTGACCTTCTGCACCTCACAATCAGGAGCCAGATGGTGAAGCGCTTGCGTGTGGATGGGCCAGGTCAGCAGGATGGAAAAGTGCAGGCAACGGTTGAGAGGACAGGACAGAAAGTCTCTGATACATGAATTAAAATCTCTTTTCTACAAGCTTCAGAAAGCTAGTCTTTGCCAAACCTCCCACCTGGTCTCTTCATGACTTCTGCAGACCATGAGAGCTCCAGGGCGTCTATTTGTCAGCCTATGACACAGACAATGGCACTCCGAGAACTGAGAATGTTCCAATGTCCTTTTCCCTTGGAGGATATTCCTGGAAAAATTTGGCAGGCCCTGTTTAGCATGTTCCCAATAGTTGAAATTACATTTCATTTTTTTTTTTAGAAAGTTTTGGATAGTTTCTATTTATTTTTTTCCTGCTCAGCCTTTTTGTCATCATCCCATTCCCAGTCTCTGTAAGATAACTGCTTAGAAATTCAAGATACTGGGGGGTTGGGAAGATATAGAAGACAAGATATGAGAATTAAAATCAAATTACTAATATGAGACTTGATTCTTGTGCTTGGTCCATAATTGAACGAATTACAGTCTATTTGGAATACTCAAAATCTCCTTACGTGTATCCAACTTTATTTCCTGTCCCTGGAGATTGAGTTAACTCCACATTAGCAGTTGAATATTATATTGGTACTCATTCCTTCTTTTGTTCATTTATTCAATGACTACATTCTGAATGCCTATTTTGTGCCAGCTCTCTGCTGGAGAGGGGTAGCATACAGTGGTATACTAAAAAGGGGAGAAACGGGTTCCTGTCCTCCAACAGTTTATTAAGAGCCTGGTTTATGCAAGGTTTCTGTGCTCCTGACAACGCACAGCTAGTTCATTAACTTATCTCCTGAAATCTATTCAGAACAACAACAATAATAATACTTAGTGAGCATTTTCTCTATGCCAGAAACTCTTAGGCACTCTTTCATTTTCTTTAAAAAAATCTATTTTAAAATTAATTTTAGAGAGGAAGAGAGATATAGAAACATCAATGATGAGAGAGAATCATTGATTGGCTGCCTTCTGCATGCCTCCGACTGGGGATTCAGCCTGCAACCCAGGCATGTGCCCCAACAGGGAATTGAAAGGGGACCTCCTGGTTCATAGGTCGACTCTCAGCCACTGAACATCCTGGCCAGGTTTATTTACTTACTGTTTAAAATTCAAACATAATCAAATATACTAATAAAAGGGTAATATGCTAATTAGACTGTGAGAGCTTCCAGGAGACCTTTCAGACATTCTTCTGGACAAAGCCATAGTGGCGGGGCAGAGGTAGAGGTGGGGAGGGCAGTTGTGGGTGGTAAGACCAGTATAGGATGGCAGTTGTGGTTGATCAGGCTGGTGGTGGTGCTATCGGGGTTCATCAGGCTGGCAGGGGGGCCAGTTGGGGGCAAGTAGGCCATCATTGGGGGTCAGTTGGGGCTGATCAGACTGGCAAGGGGAAGTTGGGAGTGAGCAGGCCAGCAGGGGGGCAGTTGGGGGTGAGCAGGTCAGTGGGGAGGCCAGATGGGGGTGAGCAAGCTGGTGAGGGAGGCAGTTGGGGCAAGCAGACCAGCAGGCAGAATGATTAGGGACAATCAGGTAGGCAGGCAGGTGAGTGGTTAGGAGCCAGCAGTCCTGGATTGCAAGAGAGATGTCCAACTGCCGGTTTAGGCCCGATCCCTGTAGGGAAGTTGGACACCCCCTGTGTGGTCCCAGATTGGAGAGGGTGCAGGCCAGGCTGAGGGACACCGCCCCCCCCCCCCGCCCTGTGCACAAATTTTGTGCACTGGGCCACTAGTACTATTATAAGGCTTATTATAAAATCAGAGGCCACTATTTTTAAAATCACCTGAGCAGTTACTATATGATTTATCTCCTTACATCCTGATAATAGGTTTATATTATAATTTCTTGATTTTGCCACTTTAGATATTTGCCTTTGGTTTCCAATGTGGAAGATGAAGCATTAGGGCTTTTATATACCACAACATGAAACACTTCTCTTCCTGGTTCTGTTATATCAATAGCTAGTGTTTTAAATGTTTCCCTGTGATATAGTCTTTATGGCTAAGCCACAATATGATCTTATGACATTTTCTCTTCCATTTTGGTGGGTGATTTTGGAGATAAAAAGGTGCCCTATGTTTTTATTTGCTACTGGTCACTGTCACAAATGCACCCACAAAGTCTCCTTCATGTGGCGAAATTCTGCTTATTATTGACAAGTTCAGCAAGTAATCTGCTGGTTAAGTTACTGGCCCCTGGAGAGTTCCTCCTGGAGCCTCTTCTCCCTGTCCAACCCTAATGCTTTCCATACAGGTGGCATCTCAGTGTCCTTGGATCTTGTCTTTGGCAACGTCCTGGAATTGCCTTCTCTTCTCCCCTATGCTGGATCGCATGCTTCTTCGCTCTTTTTCCCTGGCTCACTCCCTCACTTTGATGGAGGGTGGCTTCCAAAAGCTTTCCCAGTAAGGCTGTCTGGTAGGCAATATTTTGAGATCTTGAATGGCTAAAAATACCTTTATCTCCTCATACACTTGACTGATAATTTAGAGGGTTATGGGATTCTGGGAACTAATATTTTCTCCAGGGTTTGAAGATATTATTCTACTGCCTTGCCATGTTAAATGTTGTTTTTTAAGCCCGGTGTCATTCTAATTCCTTACCCTTTTTAGGTAATTTTTTATTCTTCTATTGCAGCTGACTGGACTTTCTCTGTGCCAATATTCTTAGGAGAATTATCTCACTCGGTCCTCACACCACTTCTAGGAAACAGGTACTGTCATTTCCACCTTCTTAAAGATGAAATAATGAGAAGTGGATTTGTTAGACACGTTGCTAAGATCCCCTAGCAAGTAGGTAAAAGGGGTGAGATTTAAACCTGGTTCAGTTCCTACTTCAACACCTATGTTCTTTATCACGATGCCCTAAAGACTCTCCATGAAGATCAGGTTTCACACCACCCTCCCATGTGCTCAAATCTCCCGCTGGGCAGTTCTGATAGCCCAGGCAATGCCTGGTTCGTCTCATTCCTCTTTCCCAACCACTTTGCTGTCTCAGTATTCACAGTGACCGACAGTATGGGGACCATGATATTCTTGGACAATAACTTCATTCAGAATCTGCATTTTTCATCAATTAGCAATTTCTGCTTTCAAACATCTGATATTTGAAAATGCAGCTGTATTACATTATTTTCCTCAAGTTACATTTGGGATCCATATTTTGCCACCTTCTATAGGCTACCTCATTTACCTTTCAGTGAGTTGTTGCCTTTTCCTTGGCTATAGATCATGCTGTTTCTTCATTTATCACATGTTCAAACTACCTTTTCAAGATGAATTTTTAAAAAGTTCTCTTTGCTTTACTCCTGTGAAATAACCTTTGCTAAGGTATGTATCTTGCATTTACATCTTGATTAAGAAGTATTCAAATATAAGTACACATAGAAGGAAAGAATGTCTCTGTCAGGACATGCAAAAAGCAGAAAACATGAAGTCAGTGGGTTCTCATTTTAGTCCTGGATCTACCAACTATTTGTTGTTGACCTTGGGTAATTCATCCAATTCTCTGAGTATTAGATTTGTGGTCTCAACAGTGGGTTAATTACTCCTATCCTCCCTGCTGTTATGAATGTCACAAGGACAAATAAAATTGTGTGGGGAACTGTTCTGTAATTCTACATGTCAAGCTGTCACTCAATTATAATTATCAAAATTTTGACCACAACCACTACACAATTTAGTATTTAGTAAATATCTTTTATTTGAGTCAACTTACTATTTTTAAACTTAAATAAATTGATGCAAAAAAGGAAATTAGTGGAAAGGAAATAGAGATGGGGGAAATGTAGAAGGGATCATGGCCCAGAGAGAGAGAGTTGCTCAATGTACATCAGACGGGAATGCGTCTCTGTCTTGGGGACCAGTTTTCCAGTGCACTGGATCAAAAGATAGGCAGGTGCAATGAGTAAGGAAGACCTGAGGCAGTGGATTGACTAACTGAGAGTGAAGAAATCTAATGTGAAAGGGAGCACTACAGTGGGAAGAGGTAGAGACGTAGAGGTGGGGTATCTGTTCTTATGACTGAGTGGTAGATGGAGATCTGTTGATAGGAAGAGGCTGCAAGTGAACAAGGAGGGCTAGGGGTTTAGGAAAAGGGGACTTTTAAGGAAGTCATGTAAGGGTCAGTGTAGAAGGATTGGGGGGTACTTGAGGAGACATATGACTGATTTGCGAATGAAGCGGTTTGAGGGAGTTAAGGAGAGGGATCTGATGAAAGGGATATTTTGAGATATAATGAGAAGGACTTGAGGGATGGGAGTTAGCATGGTGATGATATAGTAAGGTAAGTCAGGATACCTGTTCAGAAGTGGGCACGTTAGTGAGGAGAACTGGTGCTGGAATATGTGTCTTCATCATTTTAAGTTTTATAGTTATCTATTTCCCCTCCTGGGACTGGATTCCGGGAGCATGGATGTCCATGAGCAAGTTTTGAACAGTCAGTCAATGTATCACACCTGTCCTTCTTTAGAGTGTTTTGTGTATTGTAGACTACCATATGTATATGTATCTTACTTTGGAAACACTGCTTTAAAACATTCCACAAATACATGGAGTTAGTCATAATTTGTTATTTAAATACACTTTGGTCTTTCCATTTCTCCTCCATTCTTCCCTGGTAAATCTATCCTGAGGTTGAAGAACTCAAAATGACCCCAAGGGCACAGTTGGCTATGTATTTATATAGTGGTTGGGGATCAGGTGGAGGAGGATTGGTCTTGGTAAAACTATAAACTTGCTGAAGTTCAAACTCAGAACACCTCTTGACATCTGGTAAATGTAAACCCTCCCCCGATTTTGATTTTCATTTGGGCCTTTCTCAAAAAATGAAAGCCCTTGTTCTCACAACGTTGTCCTAGATGGGAGAGAAGGTTTGAAAGAAATGCAGTGGAAACAGTGACATCATAAACTATTTCAAGACTTGCCCTAAAATGGGAAATCTGGGAGATAGCTCAGAGCTCCATCTTGCTGGATTCCTACACTGGAAAGCTGAAGACAAAAGAGGATTAAGTATCCTAAACATTATCTTGGGATTGGGGTTTCATGGCTGGGAGGCCCAAGCCTGCAGTTCTGCATAAGCTCAGGCAGATAGCAGCAGCTCTGAGCCTGACTTGTACATCTTTAGCCAGAGCAGGGTCATTTAAGAGGACATTGGTCATGGCTGATTTTGAGCAGTTGAATCAACAGAGGAAAACAATGAGAGAATGATTTAAGAATAAACTGCCCCCCACTTCTGCAACCTTCCTAGTTTTCTTCCTCCCTCCCACCCTCCCTCCCTCCTTCTTTCCTTCCTTCCTTCCAGTTTTCTCCCAAGGCTAGGATTTAAATTTAAATCGGGTTCCATTGTAGAATCCAGTACATGTCTGCTTATTTAAATCAAAACCCGCCGCTGTGTTTTTGAGGATTCATGATCAGTGCCTGGGCTAAGGTGGTAAGATGTTGAGGGGAGGTCAGAAGTCATCTAATTCTGTTTCGTCCCTTTGAAACGGGAAACTTTCAGGCCAGAGAGGTAAAATGAGGTGTCCAAGGTCACCCAAATGCTTAGTAGCAGGTTCAGGGCTGGGTTGCGATTCCCTGCCTCTAACTGTTATAAATCCTCTTGGACATGCTTTGTGGCAAGCTACCAGGGAAGCTTATTGGAAAGCATTTAAGAACGTTAGGCCGTCTGCAGATGTGATTTTAAAGGTTATTTATTTGTTTTACTGCAGATCATGACTTCCCTTCCATCCATCTTCTTGTTCCAGGGCCAAATTCTACCCTTTGATGTTCTTTGTGACATTCTCATTGCCTTTGGCCTGAATCAGAGGCAGGGCTTGACCCAAAGCTACTGGTGCCTTTGTTCACTCTCAGAAGACTGCCCCTCACCCCAGGAAGCTCTGAAAAATGGGCTGTATTAGTTACTTCCTACACAAGAGGTGTCCTGCTGTGTCTGTGTCACAGAATCTCTGAGCTGGGAGAGGCCTCTAAGGTCATTAGTCCAACCCCCGACCCAGCTGAGACATGTCTTCCAAAAATTCCCTGGCATATGGTCACACAAAGTCTTATGGCTGGGAGTTACCTTGGAAACAAAAAACATCTCAGTTTTTGTAGGTGAAAATGTCGAGATTTAAAGAGGTAAAGGGATTCATCTCCATGCAGGTGGAAGAGCTAAAACTGCAATTCTGGTTTCTGCATCTGGTTCTGTAGCTGCGTCTACCGTATCATCTCACCCTTGATTAAATGCTTCCAAGTATTCTCCAGGCATCATCATTCAAATGTTTATTTACTAATCATCATTAATTTACTGAGCCCTTATTTTACTCAGTACTAATAATTATGGGCAAATTGACAGTGCAGCAAGAGGAAATAGCCACTCATTGAAGGCTTTATTTCTAAAGACAATCTGTCTTTTGGAGGTTGTATTGGTTTTTTAATGCTAATACAGCAAATTATCATAAAATTGGCTAAAAACAACACAAATGTATTATCTACAGTTCTGGAGATCAGAAGTCTGAAATGAGTCTCACTGGACTAACATCAAGGTGATGGAGAGCTCTGTTCCTTCTACAGGCTCTAGGACAGAACCTGTTTCTTTGCCCTTTCTAGCTTTTAGAAGCTGCCTACAGTCATCACCTCATGGTGTGATCCATCCCTCTACATTTAAGGTGCATTATTCTTTAACTCTGCATCCCTCATCTCTGACTCCCTTTATTGCCTCCCTCTTTCCCTTATAAAGCTATTGTGATTACATTCAGCCCATCTGGATAAACCAAGATATCCTACCATTTTGTGATCCGTAATTTAATCATATCTGCAAACTCCATTTTGCCACATAAGGTAACTTAGCCACAGGTTCTTGGGATTGAGATATGGCCATTTTTGCAGGTAATTATTGTGCCCATCACAGACACAATAGACAAAGCAGTCTTTGTTTTTATTTCTATAATGCATTTTCTTCCCACTCTCTTCCAACTATTTTTTATTTGTCTTTGGTCTTTATAAGTTTGAATGTTATATGCATAGATTTTGTGTGTGTGTGTGTGTGTGTGTGTGTGTGTGTGTGTGTGTGTGTTGTATTGTTATTTTTATCTTGTTTCACATTCTCTAAGTTTCTTGGACCTGTGGTTTGGTGTCTTTCACTCATTTTGGAAATTCTCATCCATGATCTCTTCAAATACACCTTCTGCCTCTTTTTCATCTGAGATCCTGATGACACATATGTTAGGATCTTGATATTGCACTATACCTCTTGGATAACCTATTTTCCCTAATTTTTCTCTGTCCATTTCACATTGTAGAATTTATATTTATTTACCTTCAAGTTCTTTAATTCTTCAACCGCATCAAGTCTATTGGTGAGCTCATCAAAGGCATCCTTCATCTTCTACAGTGTTTTTCATCACTAGCATTTCTATTTGGTTCTTTTCTTAAAATTTCATCTCCCTAATGAAATTACACATTTGGTCATGCAATTTATGCATCTTTTACTCTAGAGTATTTAAGATCTTAATTAGTAGTTGTTTCAAATTCTCTGACTGACATTTTTGAACATTTGTCTCATTTCTGAGTCTGGCTCCACTGATTGCTTTGATTTTTGACAATGTATTGTGTTCTCTTGTTTCTTTGTATGCTCCATAATATTTTTTTATATGACAAGAAAGACAGGTATATAATTTTTATGCCTGGAAATAAGTATGCTTTTTCTTTTTCTAGGCCTTTCAAGGAGGAAGGGTGCTGATTTGAGTCAATTGAGTCAGGAATTGAGCTCAGTCGGGTATTTGTTGTTGCTCTATTTACCTTCCTTGCACCACGGGGTTCAAATCTAGTGCTGCCTTGTGTTTAGGGTGGAAACAGGTTTGCAAGATGGTTTTCTCAAGACCTGCTCCAATTTTCAGCTTCAGTCCTTTTCTTTTCTCAGAATCTTTGAGACGATCTCTTTATAGTCTCTTGCTCTCTCTTAGCAGAACACTGCTGCTGGCTGGTGAGGAGGGCAGAGTCTTTGCTGACTGAGTCTCAGTCAGAGGTAGATATTGTATTTCTAAGTCTTAGACACAAGACTTCTCCATAATCCTTCTCTTTCCTAAGCTGTAAGAGACATATTGGTCTGGGTCCAGAATTTATTCTGGTACTTCTTCCAGATGGAAGTTCTTTTTCTGTTTCCTTTCCCAGCTGTAGTGAGCCTTCACAGTGACCCAAGGCTTACAGTTTGTTGTTCTTTTCCTATAAGCTTCATGTTCTTGTTCTGTAGGAGAGAAGCAGAGTAGAAGGATCCAGATAGGGCCTTTGCGATGAGGGAGATCTTCTTGAGATTCTCACCCTCCCTCCAATCATTCTTGTGACCACCTGAGGAGGTCTGTTACCTTTTCAGGAAAACCAGTGACTGAGTGGAAATTCCCATGTGTCTGCAGTGCCAGAAGTTTTATTTTCACACATTAGTCCATATGTGGCCTTTAGACATTTGTTAGAAATTTTATCTAGATTCTTATCAGCAGCTTGTATGGCTCCTGGTGACATCTCCTTAGGTAGGCAAGTGTTCCTGTCCTGGCTCTCTTCTGGAAGGCACCTGTCTCTCCTCTGATTTAGTTGGTTGTCCTATGACTTCAGTCCTCCGGTTGGCTCAAAACAAGTTGTGAAATTGCAGATTGTTCACCAGTGTGTTTGTAGTACCTGTGGCAGTGCCACTCTTTCCCACATCCGACATCCTAAGTAGGAGACACAAGTCTTTCCCAGCATTCTCCTTGATGGAATCATAGATGCTAACTGGGAATTTTCCATCACCCATGGAGTTTAATTCAATGTTGGTGCCCGGGACTCCCAAATCTTACCTTCAAACAGCTCAGATCCACTGAAAGGGAGACATGGAACAACAGATAGTTTTTGAATGGTGAAGTAACTGTTAACTATGACAGAGGTCTCTGCCCAGGGAAAATACAAAGGAGGGCCTGGCCAACGTGGCTCGGTGGTTTAGCATTGACCTAGGAACCAAGAGGTCACAGTTTGATTCCTGGTCAGGGCCCAGGCCCAGGTTGTGGCTTGATCCCCAGTGTGGGGCCTGCAGGAGGCAGCGGATCCATGATTCTCTCTCATCACTGATGTTCCTATCTCTCTCTCCCCCTTCCTCTCTGATATCAATATATATAAGACAAAGGAGATTTCCTGGCAGAAATGAGATCTGCATTAGTTCTTAAAATAAAAACATTTTCCTACTGTAGAAAAAACTGTGTGGGGTCTTTTAAGCAGAAAAGGGAATGATCTGGGTCATAGAATTAGCATAATTTGTGCATGAACAAAATTAAGTGGGGAGGTAATATTATGTCCCACTCAAGGACTCTGTTAATACTTAGGAAGAAGAACATTTAGGCATTCCCCTCTGTCCCTGGCACATATATTTATATATTTGTATAAAATGAAATAACATAGCATATACTGAAATATTTAATAACTGCTTCATAATATAATGGTGTAGAACAATTCACTTTTCTTGTTGAAGATTTGGCTTATTTTCATTTATTTTGCTTTTATTATAAATATTATAAATATTTCTTATATGCAATGTGTTTTTTAAAATTCCTTTTAGATTATTTCATTGAATATACACTTGGTGAAATAATCATGTGAAGGGAATTTCTGAGGAAAGATTACTGACCTTTCCAAGGCTTTGATACATGTTATTAAATTGCTTTTCAAAGTGGTTGTTTTCAATATTTACTTTCCCATCAGTTTGTGAAAGTGCTCATCTCATCACATCCTCATAGGCATTATGTATTTGCATTAAAAACATAAAACGTCACTAGTTTAATAGGTACAAAAACTGGCATGACATTTTTAAAAGTTTGCATTAATTGGAATATGCATAGGTCTGACAACTTAAAATGTTTCTATGAACTATTTTGCTTCCTCTTTTGTGAATTCTCCTTTGCCCATTTATAGGATAGAGTGTCTGAATATTAGACTCCCCTTTGAAGTTTAAAGTTATGGCATCATATTTATCGGCTCCAAACATTGTGAAAACTAACTTTTAGAACCTAGAGAAGGAGTGTTCAAATCTGACTGCTAAAAACTGCCTTTGGAGCTTTTTAAAAAATAACGCATTTTTGAGCCAGCCCATAGAAATTTTGATTTAGTCACCCTAGGGCCAGGCTCAGACATCTGCATAAAAAAATCCAGGGATTCTGATACATCAGCCCTATTTTCCATGCTCCCGTCACTCTCCTTGGTTGTCATACTGTGTCTCTCAGGTCCTGCTCTCCACCTGGGAGTGAGCTGGGTACAGACGGCATTCCTGAGGATGAGCCTGGAGAACACAGAACACTGACTCTTCACGGGGCTTGGGTTTAAATCCCAGTTTTGGTGCTTGTTATGCTGTGATGGTCACACTTGGCTGATTTTCATTTTCTTGGTTTTGAAATGGGAGAATAACATTATCGATGATTATGATGTTACTGCTAAATCAAGGCTACCAGTTAAGAGACTTTTATAATGATCCTGGGGTGATATAATAAGGGTCTGAAAGAAAAAGAAGTCAAAAAGGACATATTTAAGAGACACTGAGATAGGAGAATTGGAAGGTTGTACTTGAATCACATACTCTCATTGAATGCTAACGGTGCAATTACTATGAGAAACATTTGCATTAGACGATCTCATTTGATCTTCACACTGACTTTGAAATGGGTGCAATGGCCATTTTCCAAATGACAAAACTGAAATCCGAAAGGTTAAATGTTTGCTAGCCTGACCTAACTGGGGGAATGGAGTTATTATCACTAATTATTACTAACATGAGGAAGAGTCTAAGAATCATAGGTTTCTGGAGGAAAACCAGGAACTCCATTCCATACATGGTAAGTCTGAGATAAATGCCAAGTGGAGATATTCAAGAAGACACTTGCATTTATAGACACTTGCATGTAGAGCTTGGGGGACAGGCCTGGACTAGAATATAAACTTGGGAGTTATCAGTGCAGAGGTCAATGCAACGAGAGAGAATGCACTCTAAGCGTATGGTGAGTACAGATGGAAAGGAGAAGGGGTCCCAGGGCGAGCTTTGGACCTGGTGATAAGAACTCAGGACCTGGCAAAGGAGACGGAAAAGAAGTGGTGAGTAAGGAAGAAAAAAACAAAACAAAACCAGGAGAGAGTGGCATTTGAAATGCAAGAGAGAAAAAGAATATCTACTTGATCAAGTTTTTGTCAAATGAATGAATGACACATCTTAGGCAGCATTAAAATCCAGATCTCTTGACCCAAAAGCTTATACATTGTCATCTAATCTACCAGGGGTCGACAAACTTTTAAAGGAACAGACAGTAAATGTTTTAGTCTCTATCAGTCAATAGGCACAATATAGGCTATTATGTAGGTGCTTATATGACTAACAGAGGCCAGATGCGCAACATTTGTGCAAGGGTCTTGGCCTTCGCAGCTCCCCCTCTCACCCCTACTTCATTCAGAAGGTTGTCTGGAAGGCCATTCAGCTGTCCGGTCTAATAAGCATATTACCCTTTTATTATTATAGATTTAAAGGTAGCCATAAGGGATAGGTGGGCTGGGTGAAAGAGGTGAAAACATTAAGCAAAAACAAAAAACATACATACACATACAGAAACTCCTAGGCAGACCACAATATGGGATTACCAGAGAGAAAGTGGGGCGAGGAGAGGCAGGAGAGGATAAAAGGCAAACGGGGAGAAATGGTAACAGAAGGAGATTTGACTTGGGTTAGTGAAGAAAACACAATACAATATGCAGATGATATGTTATAGCATTTACCCTCTGAAATCTATATAATTTTATTAACCAATTGTCACCTCAACGAATTCAATAAAAGTAAATAAGTAATGTAAAAATCATTCTTAGCTCAGGGGCCATAAAGCCAAACAAAACCAAGACAGGCTGCTGGCCCCCTCGCCACCATTTGCTGGCCTCCTCACTACACTCTGTTATTTCCCTTCATTCTAGAGATTTTCTCTGCCCAGATGATGATTCTCAGGCATCATCATCCTAACCAGCTGTCTCAGTCCCGCGGAACATTCTACAAGAATCCATTTCAGCAGTAGCGTAGTTTGACTCTTTTCTTTACATGAAGGTGGCCTGCGTGTCTTCCAGCAATTTTATTCTTCCCAAGACACCATTTCCGGTTCCAATCTGCTGAGCTACATCGCTGGTGATGACAGGGAGCGAGACACCCCGCACGGCATTTGCATGGGTGTGTTTGTCACAGGGCACAGCTTCTAAAGTAGGTTTCTGGCCTGCGTGGGTAAAGGAAAAAGGGTATTTCCCCTCTCTTCTTGTTTCTTTCTCTGTCAAAAGAGAAATCTATCTGCTGAAACCTCCAGGAAAGCACATCTTTTCCCTGGGGACACAGCAAGGGGTGTCGTGATGCTGCATGACTCCAGCACGAGAACTCTGCCCACAAAAGCACTGTTTTTAGAAAGATAAAGTTCAAACTTGGTAACACTGACTTCTATTTTTCCTTAGCTTGCTTTCTACCCAAAAAAAAATCAGTGCAATGACCTACATTTATTTATGGCGTCCGCTCTCCTCCTCTGGGCTGCCTTCTAGTCACGCTTTCTCTGTCTCTCTACAAACCCCTCAGTCTCAGAGCCTTGCAGTCTGTCCCCAGATAGGGCTTCCTGGACCCCCGGGCCCTCGGTGCTTCCTCAGTGCGCCTCTCCTCTGAAGTCCTCTGCAAGGACGTACTGACTCACTGAGTGGGGAAATGGCTCGCATTTCTCATTCACTTCTCAGGACACGTGTGTTTGCAGATCTTTCCAATCAATCATGAGGTGACTGCTCCTAGAAATTCTTCAAAGGACAACCCGCCTTTTTGGAATTGCTCTTATTTCGAAAAAACAGTTTAATGCTCATTAACCACCTTTGTCGAGTGGCCTCTGAATACAGAGCGTGGTCAAGGGCATTAAATTCCTGGGCTCAGGCGACAGGCCAGCCCCATGCACTTAGGTCTTGAGTTTTCTGGGGCTTCTTGTAGCCATCCTTGTCTACAGGACACTCATCCTCCCTTCCCTCTCCTGCCGTTGGCTTGTGGCCATTGCAGGTCAAGGGTGATGACCGGTGTACAAGGCTTTCTCAACGATCAGTCACTATCTTTCAGAAAACCCATCGTTTCTTTCTTCTCGGTTCTTGGATGTTTCTTTCATCCAGACTCCCTGTGTCCAATTCAGCTGAGATCTGCTATCTATTGGAAGCCTTTATGACTTCAGTAAAATGCTTTGCAAACTACGATGTCTGTAGATTTGTAATTTTTTTTCCCTTGGAACCCAGAACAGTGGCTGGCACAAGCTAAATAATCAGTAAATGCGTCTTCAGTTGCACTAAGTAGGTGGCTTATTAATGTTGTCTGGTTGGTAGGTTGGAAAAGAGCAAGAAAGAGGTGGGAAGGCCAATTTAAAGGCCTAAGTTATAGACTGTGTACTCCTTTCGGACAGGGGATACATGTTCGTTGACTGGCTAAACGATGCCAGTGGAGCTTAGCTTGGTGTGACGGCTGCAGAAGTGAAGCAGAAAGAGAGGTCTCTGAGAAATAGGATGGAGAAAGAAATGTCAGACAAGAGCTGGCCTGAATGGAAGATGACCACAGAAGGAGCCAAAGTGAACTCCAGGCTGTTGATCTGGAGACTGGCAAGTAAACAGATTGTTAAAGATAGAGCCATCTGAGAGAGGAAAGACATAGCTCTCAACTTGCTTCTCTCTCTTCGTGAGGCTGAGAAAGCGAATGAATAATCTTGGCCTCCACTGTCCCATCTGAAAAATAGGGACAACAACACTCTGCATGGAGATGTGAGAATTACTATTATTGTTGTTCTTTGGCATAATAGCTGCCTTTGGAGCACATACAACTCAAGGGCTGACCAATGTAGAAATTTCTCGCCAATAGGCAGACTCAGAGGTAAGGGGTTTTGATGGAAAGGGAGAAGAGCCATTCCCAGGAACCCTGAATTCACAAAGAATGTAACAAGCCTTGTCCCAGAGGGACCTGAGGGCTGGTTACATGTACAAAGGATCACTGTCTTCTTAGAATCTGCTTGTAATCTTCACACAGGCTCATATGTCACATTAAAGGGTTAACAGGAAACTAGATGTCATCTTGTCAGCCTTCCTGATCTCTTCCAGCTGAAAGTAATCCCACTCAGCCCTGAGCACCCACAGGCCTCCATCTGTGCTTGTCTTACAGCACAATCCCCTCCCACCCCAGGTCCTGGATATGCATGCAAATTGCTTATTGCCTCCATAGAAGGTAAGCAACTTGGAGGCAGGAGCAATGGCTTGGTAACTGATAAATTACTCAGAGTTCTGCCAACGTGTCTTGTAGTTCCAGAGGTTTACTAATTGCTTGCTGAGCAGATAGGTGGATGGATAGACTGATGGAGGGATAGAGGTAGCTCAGTCTTATTCAGTACTGATTCTGAGGCCCTTGGACAGAGCCCGGCATATAGGAGACAATCATCACATACTTGCTCATGGAACAGACAGAAAGATATCTCAGCGATCTGGTTTCTCTAGGACTTAGCATAGGGCCTGGAACTTAGCAGACTCTTAAAAAAATAGTTGTTTCCTTTACCCACTGACCCTCTCTCTGAACTGAAAGACATCAACAATCATAAAAAGAGATGTGAGCAAGGTGGTTTCACTTAACGCATTCTCCTCCAAAAGAGAGTAACGCTAGAGCAAGTATATACCACATGCATTGTCCTAAACCTTTGTCTGTGGTCTAGGACAAGGGTCATTAAACTATAGCCCTGGGGTCAAATCCAGCCCACTGTCACTTGCTTTTTTAAGTAAGATTTTATAAGAACACAGTCATCCCTATTTGTTCATGAATTGTCTACGGTTGTTTCCCATGTGAAAGTTGCAATGGGGACTGTGTGGACTGCAAAGCAGAAAATGTTTACTGCCCTGCTCTTCATAGAAAGAGTCTTCCAACCCCTGCGGTAGGAAACTGGTTACTGTAACACAGAGAGTAACACCTCCATGAAATGCTTTTGGCCTACCAGCTAATAGTGAGTGACTGATATTTTTGAGTCTTTACTATGAGAAGAAAGGCCCTAAAGTTCTCCCTTCTTGGGAGCAATGATAGTTTTCACATGCACTCCCTTCTTTCTCTTCCCATGAATAATTGAGAATACTCCCCCACAGTCAGGGATTAAACTCTAAACAACCATCAGGTCCCTCCTAGGCGGGTTTTACTTTTAGAGGGAAAAAATGAATTTCTATCCAAATGAAGGATGGTTCCTGATTCATGTAGAATCCAGACCTAGGATACACAAACGTGTGAAATACGACACACACAAAAAATCTGACCTCTTAAAAATAATTATCTTAGAGAAAGAAGACATGTTTCTTGATCATAAAGAGCTCACAATCTCGCGGGAAGCCAGGCATGGTAACCTCCAATTACAGTCAGGGGCAGATTTATGAAGTGTAGGATTTAGGATCCCTCACATTCATGGACCCCTTCCTTGGTCCTTAATAAGATCACCTGGGCCATATGTGTTTGTAAAACTTGCAGCAGGAAGGTACTTCATCCTGCCTCCTTTCACCTGGCTCAGGTATGGCTCCTCCAGGAAGACTTCGATCCTGGGCTCCCTCCTCTGTGTTCCCATCCTACACCACCCAGCCTCTAGTTTCTGAGTAGGCACAGCCTCGCCTTCTTTCAGGACATTCACATTGGACATTCCATGCTCCTGGGTCCTCTTCGCTAGCCCATTCTTTTTTAAAAATATATTTTATTGGTATTTTTACAGAGAGGAAGGGAGAGGAATAGAGTTGGAAACATCGATGAGACAGAGAAACATTGATCAGCTGCCTCCTGCACACCTTCCACTGAGGATATGCCTGCAACCAAGGTACATGCCCTTGACTGGAATCGAACCTGAGACCCCTCAGTCTGCAGGCAGACGCTCTATCCACTGAGCTAAACCGGTTAGGGCTTCACTAGCCCATTCTTACCCATTCCATCTTCTTTTCAATTTCATTTCCTCAGAAAAGCTCTTCTTGAATTTCTAGCCTGTACTGTAACCCCCCAACCTATGGCCTCACCTAGTAGACTGACAGCTTCCCAAGGACAAGAAAGACAGTTGTCCTCGGATTGATCAGTATCTGGTGAAAGAAGAGAGTTGCCTTTACTCTTTTACTTAAAATAATCACACTGGGGATGGGTCCATTTTCTGAGACGGAAACCAACCAACCTCTCCACCAATTGGCGGTACCGAAGATGGATATTTTCTCTGAAACTAGGATTTTGCCCTGTTCAAGACAAATGAGAAAAACCAACAAAGAGGGAGTGTTTCTAGGTGAAAGTTAAAGGACCATTCTGTCTAATCAAGAGAAAGCCATTTGTCCCCAATTCCCCAAGAAGGACAGCAAGGACCTGGGATACTTGTTGAGAGCCAGCTCACTCCTCATCATGGCCTGGACACATGCCACTCTCTAACAGACAAAATTAGGTTAAAAGACTGGGGTTGGCTTATGCTTACGGCCCTCTATGAAAGAGTTTTGTTCCAAAAATAATCTGCTTCCAAAGGCCTATGGGGGCTTATTTACTTAGGAAAACGAGAAGCAGCGCCTTCTGAAATAAGCTCGCCATGCAGTAGCCTGTGTGAGCTGGAGCACTCTGCCTCTGAAATATGACAACAAGGCTCCTGGCCCCAGAAGAGTCACAGCCGAGATGCCTGTGTTTAAGGCAGCATTTATTTTCTGCTGGTTTAAAACAGGCTCCTCTTCGGAATCACCTTCTGGCTACCCCAGAAATGCTGCTTCATGAATTGTGTAAAATGGGCCTTCCTGTGCCCTCCTAAGGGAACCCCACTCCTCACAACAAGGGGGACCCATCCTGCCCTTCCCACTTCCTGGCTAGTCCTGCTCTGAGAAACAAAAACGTCTTCCTGAGAAGAAAGGAATGGGATGTACATGGAAGGCATTGCCAAGTCCATGGGTCTCTTTCCAAAGCAGAGCATGGAGGAAATTTTGTCAAGAGATTTAAATGAAATACTTTTACCCCAGCCCCCACTCTATACCTCTTCCTGCCCAAGTTCATGTTTGCTGAGGCCTCTTTCAGTCAGCCCAACTTCCTGGGCTGTTTCAGAGACAAAGATGGGGGAGCTTAACACATGTTTCTCCATTGGCTTTTCAAGTGAAGACAGGTAAGAAGGGACCCATTCACAAGAGGCCCCGGTAGGCCAGCATAGCAGGTGACAGAGACAGAGGGGCAGAAAGAAATGAAACCCCAGAACATTCTGGTCCTCAGGGTCCCATTATCTGCCTGTCACATCAGAACGTGACTCCTGATTGATTTTGAGGAAAGTTCCAATACCTCAGGCTATTTACAGCCTTCCCTTTTCTCACAGAATTCGCTCAAGTGTGTCTGGTCATATGGCTTCTGGTTTACACCGGCTCCTGGTTCCTCTTTCTCAGGTGGAGACGGCGTGAACTCTCAAGGTGACATATGCCTGTTGAGTGGCTGGAATCCACCCGTGAGTCCTGGTCTAGGTGTTAGTCTCAGGATGGGGGTGCGACCAAAGAGAAAGGCCTGGCCTTTCCTTCATCCTAAACACACATCTAGATCCAGTTCCAAAGCAGCACAGGGCAAGTCAGAAGATGTGGGTGCATGATCAGAGGCATTTGACCTCAACTCGCTGGGACTCAGGTTTCCTATCTGTCAAAGGGGATAAGCACCTGTCCCTTGTTATTTTACAGGGTGACCTGGGGATCAACAGCAATGATGGGTGTGCAAGTTTGGAAAGTCTGCGTCTCTGTAACACAAGCTGCCAGAATTAAGCGACGAGTGGTGTGAAACAGGCCCATCTCTTCCCACTAGAATTACGGGAAATGTAAAAACCCCGGATGCCTTGGCATCATCTCCACAGACTGGGGTAGGCGCCGCTATGGGGCATCTTCCTTTTAACCTCTTCAGGTGATGGAACTGGGCAGACAGGTTTGGGAACAGCTAATAAATAAAAGAGTTGTACATGTTGAGAGAAAGGACAATTTGTGGATTAGGATGGGTAGAAAGGAAAAGCCTTGAAGGAAAACACATAAATTTGAGTGGCAGGATGGACCTATTCCAAGGGGAAATGGAGTGAAGAAAAGTGAGGGGAGGAACTGGTGAGCGGTTGTGGAGTGTAGGGACCTGGGAAGCCAGAGCCTTCTCCCAGAAGCCAAAGGGCTCCCAGCGTCTCTCCGGGGCGATGGCGTAACACCTTGCACATTAGGTCCCTGTCTTGCCACACTGCTTTCTAAATGTCTGGATGTGTGTCTCTCTTCCCCGCTGGACCAGGAGTTCTTTGAGGACACAGATCATTCCTACTGTCTCTGAGTAATCAGTGCTTAGCTGGGTAATTGGGACAGATGAAGAGCTTAATGCATGATAGTTGATACCATGAGACAGGAATTAGGCACCTGGTGGGGACTTACTTTAGTTTTGACTCTGCCACTGATTTACTGGGATGCCTATTACCTCTTGGCATTTCAAAAGTCCTCCTGAGGTGGGAGTTGATGGCTCTAGGAATTCAAGTATTTGAGTAGCATTGTGTCTAAAAAGAGGCTGAGGTTCAGTGAGGTACCAGGTCAAATAATTAGAACACTTCAATTCAGGTCAGTGCTTCTCCAACTTCAATGTGCATACTAAGTTACCTGGGGACCCTGCTCAAATTAGTTACCTAATTCAGTAGGACTGGGGGTGGGACCCGAGGTACTGCATTTCTTAAAAGCTCCCCAGTGATGTCAATGAGGCCGGCCCGTGGACCACACTGGTCAGTACCTCCAGGTGATGCCCCACGCTACTGGCCCATGGACCTTAACTTGGAATAGCAGGTCATTAGGCTATGCCTGGTATAATGTCAAAATGACCTGCTGAACAACTTTTACTCCACCCCCTGAAATAATGGGTTTAAGAAAAAAAATGTTGGCAGGCATAGTATTGTGTTTGGCTGGAAAATAGAATTTAGGTCGACCAAACATGGGGTCTATGCTTTCTCTGCCACTTCCTAACCATGTGATTTAAGGCAAGGGACTTCATAACTCTTCACCTCAATGCCTTACTCCGTAAAATGGGATGATAACATTGAGCTCCAGAAGGAAGACTCTCGTAGGTAGGGCATAAGAATTCAACACGATGGTGATGGGAGTGATGCGACTGTATGTGGGAGATGCAATGCATATGCTAATTCTCTTCAGACTGACTCAGCAGCACAGGAAGTCCAGAAGTTTCAGAAATTATAGATTTCTTTTTCTCTTCCCGTCGAGAAAGGAAAATTAAGCTTCATAGGAAACGCAATCCTTTTCACTTCCTTTCTTTAGGGGCATAAGACCCCCAGGTGTGTCTTAGCTCAGAATCTGTGGGAGGAAAGGAGAGGAGAAATGCAAAGCTCTCAGAGGGAGCCGATTCACACACCTCCTCGGGGAAAAGTCACCCGAGCTAAGGGGCTTTGAAGGGAAGAAGATGCAGCCAGCTTGGGGGAAACCCAAAATGAATGAGAAAGAAAAGAGACAGACACAGGCTCCCCCTTCCATTTAGCACCTCACAACACAAAAGTTCCCCCTTCAACTCTCTGTTCTCAAGACCGAACCCTGAGTCCTTTAGACACATTTTATTTATATGATTGGGGTGAAGGCTCAGGGTAACTTTATATTCTGGCCTCTTGGGAGATCCGATGTGAACACAGGCATTACTACCTGAATGGATCTTTACTGGTCCCTTGTACGAGAACCTCTATAATCATTTCTCAGGCTCCCAAGTAGCAATCTCCAAAGGTACAGGGCTGGGGTGATTTTTGAACACAGGCATTACTACCTGAATGGATCTTTACTGGTCCCTTGTACAAGAACCTCTATAATCATTTCTCAGGCTCCCAAGTAGCAATCTCCAAAGGTACAGGGCTGGGGTGATTTTTAGTGATCCTTTTCCATCAAGTACATGTAATCAGCATCTCCAATTTCCACTGTCTTTCTTGTAGTGTCTCCTGGTTTCCCATTAGAAGCTGACCCTGGACTGTTCAAATGATGGATGTGGGGGCCTTCATCATCAGGTGGATGCCTGCTCCACATTTAGAGTTTCCACACTCTGCATGTTCTCATCCTTGCCAGAAGTAAGAAAAACTCTCTGATTAGGGACACACTCCTGTGACTATATGCTTGATTTATGACTCTCTGAAGAAATTTGCATTTTAAAAGAGGAGCTTCCTAAAGTCAAATGAGTCTTTAATTTTGTGGGTTACTACAATGATTGCTCATTATGCATATTTGGGTAGTTGAAAAAAAAAACATACAAATTTACAAGCCTAATAGTTTTGTGTCCTGGAAATCTATATTGAGTCTGAGCACCTCGAGTAGAGAAAGCTTTCTGGGTGATTCTCATATATAGTCAGAGTTGCAAACTCCAGGTTACTGGTGAATCATTATGGGATACATTTTTCCTTTGTGTATTCTAGGCTTAAACATCCACTCAGTTATCCATTGCTGTGCAATAAAACACCCCCAAACTTAATGAATTGAACAAAAACTATTTACTGTTTCTCATGATTCTACAGATTGATTGCCTGGACTCAGCTGAGTGGTTCTTTTGCTTTAGACAATATCAGTCAAGACACTTATTTGGCTGTATTCTGCTGTTGTCTGGGCTGGAAGATCTGAGAAGTTTTCACTCTCAGGTGCAGAGCCTTGCTCTCATCCATGTGGCCTCTGGATGCAGACAGTTTGGGTTTTCTCAAAGCACGGTGGTCTCAGGACAATCAGATTCCTTATGTGGAAGCTGGCTTCAAGAATGAAAGCAGAAGCTAGGTTCTTCAAGGCTAGGTTTGTAACAGCTTCGATTGCATGCCACCCAGGTTTAAGGAGATAGGGCAGAGATGACACATTCTGATATGCACAAATAGGGAGGGAAGCGACAGACAGTGTCACCTTTGGAGTCTATTTACCACAATATCTTCTCATAATTTGCTAGAGATCAGGAATCTGAGACACCACACTGGAGACGGTCAGTCTTTATAGCAAACAAAACACATCAAGTATTCATTTGGACCGGATGAGCATTTGAGGCCACGGATGGCTGTTTTATAGAGATTAGAGAATGTATGTGATTCCCTCCTCTCTAATATTGCTGAGAAAGTAGCAAACTAACCAACTCTAACTAAAGAAACTCAGTCAGATACTCCACATTCACTCTGTGCTCCCCTAAAGCCCAAGGGAGTTTGTGGGAGGGCAGCTCAATCAAATGAAAAGACTGTGGCTTTGAGTCGAACAGAAAGGGTTTCAACATGTAGGTCTTCCAGGTGAGAATTTTGGTAGGTTAATTTCCTGAGTCTCAGTTTTGACTTTAGAAAACCACACAAGATATCTTCTCCCAGGCTGTTTTTTTTTTCTTTTCTTTTTGTGTGTGTGTGTGTGTGTGTGTGTGTGTGTGTGTGTGTGTGTGTGTAAGCTCAAGGTGATGTATATGCAGGCACTGACTGAATTGTTGAACAAATGTTGTGCCTGTTGTACTGAGCAACATTTCTCTTCGTTAAAAGACCTAACATTGCGGAGATATTTAAAGTCACAGAGAAAAGAAAACACTTTGTCAAACACTTGTGGAAGAAGGAGAGGAGCGGAGAGTCAAGAAGTTATGTTTGTGTTTAATAAGCAAGGGCACACAATTGAAAATGTAGAGATTCGTTTGGTGGGTGAGTCACCCAAAGGAATTTCTCTGATATTGATAACTCTTGTGCATGGCAGTCATTTATTTTCCACAACAATGGTTCTAGCTGCTGGGAAGTTTAAGGAGGAACTCTGGAGAAAACTTCAGTGCTCTAAGCCAGGTAGGCTGTGGAGGTAGGATCTAAAGAAACCAGCAGAGAGAAGAAAGGGTACAATGGATTGCAAAAGATCGGCAAGATACATGGAATTTCACACCTAGGGCATCTCTTGTGGTGAAGGGGAAATCCCCAAATCCATGACTACCCCAGATACACCAGCATGCCCTTGACTGACTGGAATGAGACTGTGGAAAACAATGACTATCTTATTTCACAAAGCACCCTCTGATCCAGCATAGAACACCCTTTCCAAGCTTCCATCTAGATAGTACTATTATACTCTTCTTTCAAACCCATGGCTCAGTAGCTAACAGGAAGCATTAGAATCCCAGTGGCCTAGTCTCTCAAGGCTCCTAGATAGAAATCAGGAGGCCTTTTTCTATTTCCAAGATTTTATTCTTGGGACTAAGTGGTAGATAATTTATAGGGCAGGAGGGAAGAGGACTAAAGTGAGGAAATCTGTACTGAATGTTGGCCTCTATGCTGGGTATTTCACAGTGTTCCTCAAGTGGTATATTTTTATATCAACTCTGCAATGTAGGCATTTTTTTGCCTTATTTTGTGGACAAGTAAACTGAGGCCTGGACAGTGGGTCAGTGGTCTAAAGATGAATTCAAATTCAAAGCCTTCCATCAGAGTCTTATTATGTAGCAGTGAGCTCAGAAATCCAGGAAGATGTGTCATAAACCTCGTTGCATCCAAAATATATCCTAGAAATATAGGTAATAAAACAGCCTTGACAAAAATTTCAGAAAGATCTAGATAATTTGAATGTTCAAGTAGATTTGATCTCATATCTGAAGAGAGCCTACAAAAGATGTTATTTCCTGATATCCAAGTATCAAGTATCTTTTGTAACAATCTTGCCTGTATCTAGTCACAATAAAAATATGTTTAAAGAAGTCTTCCAAATAGTTACCATTTTTACAGTTGCCATTTCCTGGCTTCAATTCCGTAAACCTAGAAATCAAGGACCAAAAGTTCATATGCCCCAAAAATATTTAAAAAAAAACAACAAAAAACAAATTAAACCAAAAAGAACTTTAACCATTGGGAAAGTTTGAAATACTCTTCAAAATAAGCCCAGGAGCAAAGGAAAAATAAAAATAGAAATTACATCTTATCCAAGAATCAGTGAAAAGATGACTTCTTGCTATCAAAACTTTTTGGATATAATCTCACAATTAGAAGCAAGTGGATAGCCTAAATGCTCTCATTATTTTATGAATCCAATTAAATTGAAAAAAGTACCACAAAGTACATCATGAGGATGTGCACATGGGGATTGACAAATGCAAAAGATGAAATTCATAATATTAAAAAACAATACATAGAAAAAAATATGAAGAAGCCAAAGCTAATTCTTTGAAAAGACCAATGAATGGAATGAAATGTGGCAAGTCTGCTAATGGGAAAAAGAGGGTTCATTTCACTTGCTTCAGGGCACAGAGTGGAAACCATGTAACTCTCACCACGTCTGTCTGCATCCAGAGCCCTGTCTAATACATCATCCACTATGGAAAGAATCAGGAAAACTCAGGCAGTAATAAACTGACTCAAAGAGGGTAAATTAAGGCTTCCCAACATCTTCAAGATATATGGGCTTTAAGAAGTTCACATGATTTCTTTTTTCCCCGTTGCCTCGTATGGTCAAGAGAGTCATTAGTGTTTGGTTAACATTGAGGATTCTTGTCTGAGCTACAACCGGTACCAAGGACTGTTCCCATTGTCAGAACATCCCTGTAACTTTCCTGTCAATCTCAAACATACGAGGAAACTGCAACTGAGAAGTAGAATGACCAGTCCAGGAGGAGAAACCAGAATTAGACCTTGCGGGCTTTCTTTTTACTCTGTTTATGTATCAGACACAGTTCCACACAGATTATACAGGAGCTAGGTTTCCTTAGGCCTGTTTTGCCAATGACAACACACAGACTCAGAGACATTCAGCAACCTGCCCAAAGCCACCCATCCAGTGAGAAGCGGGATGTGAGCCCAGGCTGCCTGACTCTGGAGCCCATGCTTGCAAACACCGCACTGACCCATTTCCCAATCCCTCCTCATTGGCGTTGGCTCTTTTGGCTGTTGTCTCCTGCACCCCCTGGCTCCCCATCATGAGTCCTCACATCTCTGGGGGGTGACTCCGCCAGGAGGGCTGCAGAGCAAACCCACATGCTCCCCTTCCCCAGCTGCACTGCTCTTTCCTCCAGCCGAAAGGTCCCCCTGTTGTATAAATGGAATGCTAGACAAATGTTTCCGCCATGAGTTTCCTCGCAAAGGATGAATAAAAGAATGAGGCATGTCGTCTTCCTTTGTTCCGAGGCAGCACCTAAGGTAAGACTTTGGGCTTACAGTGTGACTCACTATTTCTTGGAGCAAAGCACGAGGAAGTGAAGAGATCTAATACTTCTGAGGGATGTAGGTTTGATCTTGTGTGAGAACGACTCAACTGAAACCACTTCAGTGAAGTTTCATTCAAACACACACACACACACACACACACATACACACACAGCAACCCTCTCTCTCCTACCCTTTCTTTCCCCAACAGCTCCCAACTTGACTGGTGCGTTCAAGCAGTCCCATTCGCTTTTGTGCACGCTTGTCAAATATTCCAGGCAAGTGATATCTCGTTCCTCTGTAGGTGGGGGTGTGCTCCATTGTTGGGCTTTATAATGGCTGACTGACTCATGGGTTTGTTTGTTCGATAGGCAGCCTGCATTTGGGAATTGTTATTTACAGAACAAAGTAAAGGCACGGAGAGGGAGGTGGTTTCAAAAACAGTGCAGGGTAAATAAGCTTGAAAAGTACCTAATTTTCATGGACTTCAGGACAACAGCTTCCAAACTACACCCACTGCGTTTTAATGCCTCCAGCCTCGTGCATGTGGTGTGTGCAGTCTAGTTCTCCGTGGACAGAAATGCATTCTCAGAACCTGCTTTCTAGAAAGTGACCTATGTGGGCAACCTTCACTTCCCCGCTCCCTCCAGCCCCAGTCATTTGATTGCCCGGAATGTTCTCATTAGAATTCACTGGCTTGAGGAGCTGTACAGATGTCAGTGAGTCAGCTTGCTGGCTACTGGGGATCCGAGAGCAGGCTGCCTGGGTGACAGGATGTTTTCTTTGGAAGGAAACCTCTTCCTTGAATGTCTTTTCTTTGTATGAGACAATGAGGAGTGGGAAGTCACTTTGGGTGTGACTGTTTATCTCTCTTCTTTTATATTCATTGCTCAATTCCTTCAAAAACTCAAGTCCTAGGGCAAAGAGATATTTGGGCAATCAGCTAGAAGGGGCCATCTTTTCTGTTGGTTGACAGAATTTCTTCCCAGATCCTTGGCTGGTCTATCCATGATATCCTAAAGTCTGTCTGAGAAAGTCTACTGTTCCTCCTGCAAAGCGTGGCATAGACTGAAAATCAGGGCTGTCATCAAGCTTTTCCTTCATTGTCAAAATGGTATCTGTCCTGGAGAATCGAACACTGCTCTCTCTGATCCAGACTCAATAGCACCATCGCCTGGATTACCACGATGGCTAGCCAGGCCACAGCCACCACTACCACCTCCCCCCCTCACCACACCCTCAGTATCATCACCACCATTATCAGTTACTCCATCCCTCACCGAAAACCACCATCACAACTACATCAGCACCTCATCCACTATCGCCACTAAGAAGGGCTCCTTCATCACTCCTCCAGTTTCCTTCGGCCAGCATTGGCTGAGCAGCCCCTGACTTAGTTATATGCTGAGTGCAGAGGGGCACACTCCGAAGCCCTGGCACTATCAAGCAGAGTATGCCATGATGCCCACCCTAGAGGACAATAGTCTATTAGAGGAACTTAGAACATTATATCAATGACCTTTATACAAGATATGGGGAAATACATGTTAGAGGAGAGATATAAATAAATTGCTGAGCTTGCTTAAAGAGTAGGGTAGAGATTTTTAGTAGTTCAGAAAGATCAACTTACATGTTACTTTTTTTTTTTTAACTGGGAAGCTGAAAGCGAAGAATAATATCAGCTCCAAGTAACACAATAGCCAAGCTAGAATAATTAAGACAATTATTGCACATGGCAAGATGTGGAGAGCCGGCTCAGTCGCTCAAGAATACCAGGGCTCTAGGCCACCACTGATGTAATTCACCTTCCTTTGTGTTCATGGCTGCAGCAGCCTGGTGATTTCCAGTGGCAACTGAATTCAGTCTCCAAATGATGGGAGGCCAGAGTGGAGTGAGACCCCCCCCCCCCGCTTACGCTCAAAACTTTAACAAGGTAGGAACACATTTCCCACTAGACTCTAGCAAAGGCCCTTGGATGTCTTTTGGCTAGACTTGAGTTGCGTGACTACTCCCAGCTGCATGGGAGGCTTGGACTGATAACCTACCATTGGTAGCCTCTCTAGTTAAGACAGAAAGGAAATAGGAAGAAATGGATTGAAATTGCTGGCAGTTACAAAGCCAAACTATATGCTATAAAAGAAAAACATATAGCTCTGCCCAAGGAAGCCTTCTGTAAACCTCTAGAAGGTTCTAGTGTTCTCCTTTTAACCCTCTGTGATGCTGGTTGAAATATATTTTTTGATATTTCATACTCAAATAATGACCACAATGATGATAAAAACTTGCTTTTTTTTTTTTTGTTAAATTTCTGTCTACCCATTAGATTTTAAGTTCTAGGAGAATAAAGTCACTGCCTATCTTGTTCATTGAGATACCGTCAGCCTCTAGCACAGAGTTTGACAGATAGTAGAACCAACATTTGTTAAATGAATACATATAAGAATGAATGAGTGAACATGGTCTTTGAGATCTGTTGAGATCAATTGAATAGAAGCAGATTTCATCCATGGTAAATATTGAGATGGGTATATATATATGTGTGTGTGTGTGTGTGTGTGTGTGTGTGTGTGTGTGTGTATATACACACACACACACACATATATATATATATATATATATATATGCAGCCATGGTAAATATTGAATTGAGATGGGCATATATATACATACATATGTGTATGAGCATGTGTTTATGTATACATGTACGTATGTATTAAATTCTCATATCTTATTTCTATAATAGTATTCAAAACATAAGTAGAGTTCTTTTTTTGTTTTGTACTCAGTCTTTACTCTCAAAATTACTTTCAGCTTCTCATGTTTTACTTCCATAATATTGCATTTAAAATGGTGGGGAGTGAAAAAACCAAAGTGTTTCGAAGTTATTTTCTAAATAAGCATTTGAGAAGCTGCAAAGGATTATACAATATTACTTGTAAGCAAGTATTTCCACTTCGAGCGCACTCCCTCCTCCTCCTCTTCCTTTTCCCTTATCCTTCTTCTCCTTTTGTCTCGTTTTGGCTGTTTGTTCATAATGGTAGGGAAAATAAACATTGTAACCTTGGCCCTCTTTCAAATAGGACAAAATTATTTTCTATTTTAATGTGTAAAACTCCATAATTGATTGCAAATTATAAGCAGCAGGCAGAGTTAAATTATGGAGAGGAACTTAAAATAGCAAGATAATAATATCCTCTTTCTTCTTTAGGAGCATCTGAGAGAGTAGTGTTTATCATGAAGAATACTATTAATTAAAATGTTTATCATGAAGTAAAAGCAATACTGTTTCTCATTTACATTCTATGAGACAGGCTGTTAATTGTACAGTCATTGAAGGCAGATGGTTTCTCTGTTCAGGGTTCCGAATTCACACTATTTCCTGAACTTCTAACATGATGACATTGTTTCCTCATATTACTACATTCCAAGAATGTTCTATGGCCCGCTCCTTGTCAACTCTGTATGTGCACCTATAACAAGACACGTAGAGGGATCACATGCTTGAATATTTCTTTAACCTCCCTGGTGCCATTTAGTTTCGATGAAAACTCGTCCATGAACTTCACAGAGGTCCCTGCAGGCAGCCATCCCAAAGTGGGAGTCATTCAATTAGAAAAAGTGGTACCAAATGTGTCCCTGGCTTTGAAGTGGGCAATGGCATTATTTCAGCCCTGGAAAGGGATCACATCAGCCTGGACTCACTGACCAGGGTTGTTAGGGATGACTGACTCTCCATTGCCCTCTTCCATGCAGACCAAGACAGAGTTTGTATGGTCACTAAGACATTCTGATGCACCTGTGTGAATGCCTCGGGTCAAACAGAAAGGTCATAATATTTCTCTGGTGAATCTGGCCTTATTGCTATGTTCTAAATACCCCCAAAACTCAGTGGCTTAGAAAGCAGCCACTTTTTCATACCAATTTTGTGCACCTGGAGTTAGGGGCCTGCAGCTGCTCACTTCTGCTGTAAGCAGCACCCACTGAGGGCACTCAGTGGTGTTCAGCTTGAGGAAGGGCTGGGCTGGCAAGTCCAGTGTGGCTGTACTCCCATGTCTGCTGCTGTGGCAGGAATGGTTGGGATAGCTGGAGGCTCCTTGGGCCCGCGTTTCTACCTGTAGCTATTCCACAGGGTTGGCTTGGACTTCCTGACAGCATGGTGGCTGGGATTTGAGAGAGAGGGAGCATTCTAAGAAAGAGCACCCCAGGAGCATCTATTCTAAGAAGCACAGGGTCCTTATCATCTAAGAAAACCCATAAATGCTCTTTGGAGGGTTCAGTAGTGCATAGGAGACATGAATTCACTGCCTTACTGGAGCTTACCTTCAAGGGGTAAAACCAATAACATATATGTAAATGATCAAAAGTTAATAAGATCATTCAGAAGGCTCTGAGCGCTGGGAATAATAGAGCAGGATGATTGGTCCAACAGTCCTGGGATGGCACTATTACGAGGCAATCAGGGAAATCCCCTCTGAGGAGAACACATTTGAGCTGGGATTCAAATGGCAAGTAAAAACAAGGAAGGTAAACGGTTGCTGAGACTACCAGGCGGCAGCCATAGCAAGGGCAAAGGCCCTGGGAAAAGATCATACACTAGTGGCCCAGTGCATGAAATTCGTGCACAATAAAAGAGTATTAATTAGAGGAAATAATTTAATATTGCTATTTGCTCTTTCTCTATAATAGAAGTATCAGAGACTAAAGAAAATTAGTAAAATGCATATGAAAACCTTCCTCCTGTCAGAATCTGGGGCGCACCACGGGGCTCAGAGTCAAGTCCCCACTCACTTACATGTGCCTCAAAATCACGTGATACCCAGACCCAGCTAACCCCCACCCCCACATTGGGGTAGATCCAGACCCTCTAGTCCCACTCTTGTCAAGCCACCTAGGGCAGGGTGTGTCCTCAGGTCCCCTGGCCCAGCACCAGGATGGGGTGTGTGGCCTGAGGTACCCCATCAAATCCCACCAGGTGGGAGACATGAACTGAGATCCCCTGTGAAGCCCCTCTGGGTAGAGGGCATGGCCTGAGGTCCCCCGTCAAGCCCCACCAGGCAGAGGAGCACAGCCTCAAGTCCCCCAGCCCAGCACCGGGAGGGAGGCACAGCCTCAGGTCCCCCGTCAATCCTCACTGGCACAGGGGCACAGGCTCAGGTCCCCCGTGAAGCCCCACTGGGTGGGGGGAGCAGCCTGAGGTCCCCTGTCAAGCCCAGACATGCAGGAGGGGCACAGCCTCAGGACCTCTGGCCTGGTGCTGGGGCAGAGGGTATGGTCTGAAGTCCCCCAGCCTGGTGACAGGGTGGGGATGTGGCTTGAGGTCCCCTGTCAAGCCCTGCCAGGTGGGGGCTCAGCCTGAGGTCCCTTTTCAAGCCCTGGTGGGTGGAAAGAACAGTCTGAGGTCCCCTAACCCAGTAACAGGATAGGAAGCGCACCTTGAGGTCCCCTGTCAAGCCCTTCTGGGTTAGGAGTGTGGCCTGTAGACCCCTGTAAAGCCAAACCAGGTGGGAGGCATGGCCTGAGGTCCCCCAGCCTGGAGCTTGGGTGGGGGGAGTAGCCTGAGGTACCCTAGCCCAGCACCAGGGTGGGAAGCACACCTTGAGGTTCCCTTTCAAGCTCTGTTGGGTGGGGGCATGGCCTGTGGTCCCCTGTCAAGCCCCTCTGGATTGGGGGAAGGTGTAGGCCTCCCTTCCCTGGTGCTGTGGCTACCATCCAGCCGCCACAACCACCTCACAGCAGGTATGCATAGGGAAGGCTGGGCCAGGATAATTGGGAGGGGGTGATGGGGGCCAGCATCCTGGGTGAGCTGGGCCTCCCAGCCTCTCTGCTTCAGCTCCCAGCACCCCGGACCTAAGGAGTAGTGCTTTCACAGGGGCCTGGCAGGCACGGGATATGGCGATGCCTTAAAAACAGAAGAAGCCTCCTTTAACTCTGGCTGGAAGTGCACTGGGGACTTAATGGTCGGGGGAAGCAGCCCAACATCAGGGCTGAAATAAGACCTTGGGTAGCCTCCGGAGGGGGCAAACCAACAGTAAAAGGCATCTTTGAAACAAAGACATTTGAATGTATAGTGGATATTAGGTGATATTAAGGAATTACCTTCACTTTTCAAGGTGTGACAATGGCTGAATATTTACTTCTTTTTTAAAGATACTCATCAGAGGATATTTAAGTGGGAAACAGCTTTCTTTGAAAGTATGGTGGTGTCCTGGCCCAGCCCTCCCCGCACCATGGATGCCTCAAGGACCGAGCCTCTCCCAATGGCTCGCTAGGCCCTCGAAAACACCCTGTGCAGAGGCGTGGTCCCTGCTTCGTCCGTCTCCCCCCCCCCCCCCCCCCCCGCCCCGCCAGCGTGGAGCGAAGCGTTCCCAGCTGGCGCTGGCGTGAAGCGCTTCGTTCCCCACCTGAGCTGGTGTGAAGCGAAGTGTTCCCCACAGGCCTGAAGCGAAGAGTTCGTGAAGGGAAGTGTTCACTGGTGTCCAGGCAAGCTGTGGCCACGCCCCCAGTCACACTCCCCACTCCTGATTGGCTGGTAGCATAGCCAATCAGGAGCCAAGGTACGGTCACATTTGCATGTTACTCTTTTATTAGATAGGAGGATAGTACCCACAACTAGTTTCATATGATGGGAGGGTTGTACAAATCCATTTAAAGGGCCAGTGGCAAAGGAAGCCAGTTCACTTAGTTATTTATGTCCATCCATCATCCATCCATCCATCCATCCATCCATCCATCTATCTATACATCCATCCAACAAATATTTTGGGTGCCCTTCTCATACTGTAAACTGTGCCAGACACGAAGGCTGCATCGATAAAAAGATAAACACTCTCTCTACTTGAGGGACTCATCATCAATTTCCACAATTATTCTCTGAAATGAACTGGCATGCTATTGGACATTCAGTTTATGTGTAAGGAAACTGAAACGTCAAGTTTAATGACTTCACTTGACATCGCCCAAGTGGTTAGTGGCTGGGCTGAAGCATTTTATCTTCCTTCCTTAATCAGGGAAAGCATTATGTATGACCTATTTTTTTTTTCAAACTCCCTCAGTGGGGCAATCATTAGAGCTAATCTCTTGCTAATGCTCACCATTTTGGGATTCTTTAATTCAAGTATTTTAAATTAGTGTTGTTTTAATTGTATTTATCTCCTGAGACAATCTGAAGGATGAATAGCAAATGGAATGATGCACACAAAAGCACTCTATAACCCATGAACCACGAGATAGACATAAGTTATATATAGTTGTATATTTGAGGATATTACTTCATGCATTAGCACTGCTTCTTTCAAAGGAGAAATTCAAAGTCCAATAGACTTGTGGGTGCTTTAAAATCATTTCATACTTTCTTTAAAAATGGAGACTTCAGAAACTGACCCACAATAGGAACTTAATAAATATTTGTTGAATGAATAGATAAAATGGAATATTTGAGAGATATGAATGCCATATGTGGGTTTCATTCAGTGTGGCTACTCACTGTGGAAGAGGGGACCTTTTGGGAGCACACTGTCACCCTCAGGAAAGAAGGGTAAGCTCGTAGTCTACTTTTTTGAGTCTTCCCATCAGATTATTAAAGCTGACGCAGAAGGTCTCCATCCTATTTCATGTATGTATCCCTTGGTCTGGGACTAGGGTGGGCTAAGGGAGGAGGCACTTGCCCAGGTGCGAAATTTGACAAGTTAGGATGTGAGCAAAAAAAAAAAAATCAATATAAATAATATTTTCATACATTACTTTAAAAAATCAAAATTAGTGCAAAATTCCATGGTAAACATAATATCAAAAACTTAAAGTTGAAGTTAATTAAAAATTATTTGAGATCGTCTCTTGGTCAAGGAAAAGTGCCATGCGTAGCAATTACCAGGTTAAAAATGAGACAAAGACTAAATTTTGAAATATTATTGATGAGTTCACTTCTAAAAAAAACCCAGGAAAGTGAAATTATAATAAAGTCTGTTTGGAATATAAATAAAATATTTAAAACTTAAAATAATGGTGTGAGTTTTCATAGTCCTGCATTTTGACTTTTCAATCATTTTCGAGCTCTGGAAAAAATTAGCCGCTAAACGTTTAAATTAAAATTCCTTTTGCCTCAGGCTTCCGCATGGCTTGGCCTGGCTGTCATCTTCCTAGCTCCTGGCAGGTCCAAGGACACAGAAGGTGTTCAGTACATGTTTATGGAAGGATCTGTGAGTTCTGCAAGGTCAGGGCTATAGTAGATCTGCCTTTTGAATCCCTTCTTCTCAGGGCCTTGTACAGTGACTTATACCTAAAAATGTTAATTACATTGAGTGAAAAAATATTGGATTGATCCCAACAATTCAACAGTCAATTCATGTCATGTTACTCAATTCAGTATACTGAGTTTCACAGTGGATTTCAGAGGTCTAATTTGAAGTCCTAGCCTCTGAGCTCCTGACCTTGGTGTGGGCCATTATGATCCCTCCCCTCCCCAGGACATACCACAAGGATACCACACAGTCACAAAATGACCAGTGAGGAGACTTAGCAATCAGGGAATTGTACACATCAATCTGGGTCTGCTTCTTGCCCACCTACTAAATCCATGGCTTTCAAACATGTCTAACCCTGGTCTTTATAAAGTTATTTTATAAATCTTGATCCAGTTATACATATACATGCTTTTAGACATAACCAAAAGTTTCATTAAATACTTACTGTAGTTGAATTTTTGTTGCAATTTTATATTCATTTTTTAAAATTTAATTTTTATTTATTTATTTTTAATATATATTTTTTATTGTTTAAAGTATTACAAATAGTAGTATATATGTTTCCTTATTTTCCTCCCACTGACCTCCCCCCGGCCTCCCCTACCCCCGAGCACAGGGCCTCACCTGCCCCCTCTCCCCCAGTGTCTTGTTTCCATTGGTTATGCTTATATGCCTGCATACAAGTCCTTCCGTTGATCTCTTACAGCCTCCACTCCCCACCCTCCCCTGCCTTCCCCCTGTAGTTTGAGGGTCTGTTCGATGCTTCTTTGCCTCTGTATCTATATTTCCCCTGTTTCTTTTCTTTAAAAAATCTTGCATCTGCAGACTAGAAATAAACATAAGAATAAAAAAATGTTTGAGTCTCAGTTTCAGTGTCCAACAGTTCTGAGTCCCAGTTTCAATGTCAAATAGTTCCTTATGTGTACACGTCAGGATGATATCTAGATGGTGGACAAATGGTGGTGATGCACGTCCCACCTTCTCTGGTTTGGTCCTGGCTGGCCCAGGACATTTTATTCTTTTAAAAATGCATTTGTGAGGACTTGAAAGTGGTTTCATGAACTACTGAAGGCCAAGACTCATCGTTTGAGAAACACTGTACTGGACTCTAAGATGTGGGGAGATGGGTGTTTCTTGCCCCTCTACCATTGCAAGTAATATTGGCCCTGGTGCAGGGAAGGCATCTGATAAGCCCCACTGGCTACTGACCTTGATGCCAAGTGCATATGCTTTAGAGGCAGACAGTTGGGTTTGAGCCCCAGCTTTGTCACTCATGGACAAGTGATTTTGGTGCCATAAACCTTGTTCTCTTCCTTTGTCATAAGAATGATGGCAACAACAATAACAACAGCTCGTATTTGTTGAAGACTTACAACACACCAGGCTGTAGGTAAAGGGGTAATGATTGAAATGTGACACAGGTGCTCTAGGGACCAAATGGGGTCAACGTATAAAGCACCTGCCACGTACTGGAAACCTAATCATCACTGGGTCTATTTTCTGCTTTGTGGATCCTCTGAACCAGAACTGCCTACTGGGAATTAGACGTGTGTTGCTTGCTCCTTTGGGTATTTGGCACACTTCGAGCTGGGAAGGATCCAGCGCTTTGAAGAGCTCTGTGAGAGCACACTGCCTGCCCCGTTCTCAAAGACCCATCTCTCAGCCTTCCTCCTGGCCCATGTGCAACCCTTTGGTCGGCTTAGTGGCACTTGGGTCCAGCTGGCCCTCGTCCACATGCCAGCCTTCCTGGGAAGGACAGTGGCGGCATTGTTGAGGTCTGAGGCCTGCAGGACACAGGGCTCATGTCCTCAGGCTACCTGTGGCATTTCTCTCCCGGGACATTTTGCTGTGCTTCTCACCAGTCTCACCAACGTGTGAGACCAGAGAGGAGGGAGGGGCTGGGCAAAGTGCCATTACAAATGCAAACTACTGGGGACAGAGGGATTGTGTGAATCAGTCTGTTCTGGTCTGGTTTTTCTGTCCAGGAAGCAACCCGTGTGTTTGCTTAAAATGAGATTCTTGTCTTTCCCAGCATCGCTCACTCTTATGGACTCAAGAGTGTCTCAGCCTTAACATCTGAGAAGCCATTTCTTGATCAGAAAAGAACTTGACAGTACTATCAATTTAATAGCAATGCCTTCTAGATACGTCTGCCACCCTATGATTAGACGGAATAACTACCACTTATTGAAAATACACTATGCTCAATTTGCTTGATGTAGGCTATTTCTTCAAATCTTCCTAAGAATACCTTCAATATAAGCTATCCTGCACAGTGTGCAAAATTAAAAGTTGACGTTAAAAGAAATTCAGTAATTTCTTTCAAATCATCCAGCTCATCATGGTGGAATTGCAATCAAAGCTTAACTCTGTCTGATTCTGAAGCCAAGTTTTTTTGTACTTCCCCCATCACCTGTGCAACAACCATGCTCTTATTAAAAATCATAATCCACATGACATTGACGGAACATGCACTATGTGTCTGGCTTTGTTATAAGCACTTCACGTGTACTGATGAACACAATAGCACTTGTGAGAAGCATCACATTTTCCCATTTTCTGGATGAAACTCTGGAGACCAGCTATACTTGAGAACATGTGTTGCTGTAAGGTGGACCAGGCATTTCAATCTGGGCAATCTGGGCCTTTGACTAACTGATGCTGCTTCATATCTATATTTATTTATTTATTAAGTTTCTTTATTAAGGTGTTACATATGTATCCTTATTCGCCCATTACCCCTTTCACACACGCACACAAACACACACACACACACTCATGCCCTTACCCCACTGTTGTCTGTATCCATTGGTTAGGCTTCTATGCATGCATACAAGTCCTTTGGTTGATCTCTCCTCCCTCCCTTCCTTCCACCCTCCCCTACCTTCCCTCTGAGGTTTGATGGTCTGATTGATGTTTCTCTGTCCATATTTATTTTAAATCTCACATGACCTGTGAAAGAGAGCATGAACATGATCACCACTTTTCAAGTGAGGGCACTGCACAAATTTATGTGCCCAATGGTGTAGAGCTGTTCAGTGGAAGGGGGACTCAATTCTGCGTTTCCTGGCTGCTGGTTGAGTGCTTGCTCGAATGGTGAGGCCGTCACCGTCCATGTCATTATGGCGAGGCATGCATGGTGCTCCTCACCTGCCCTGTGCTTGGCACCTGATTATGTTGAGTGGCTGTGTGGTAGCATCTGTGAATTTCAGGACTGGGTAGGTCCCAGAGCTTGGGCTCAGATAGAAGATTGCTTTCCTGCTCCTCTCACCTGAATATATTCCCTGACTCTAGCATGTGCCTGGTTCTTCCTCCTGCCCTCTTGCTGCCCATTATGACTCCTTGGGAAGGGAACGTCCTGCATTCAGGGCATCTCCCTAGTGTCACAGCGGCCTGGATTCTGACTTTTCTGGCTCACCGGAGATCTGTCTCCAATACTTGCTGGCCATAGTTTAGTAGGATAAACCTTGAGGAAACTGCAACCTGCATATTTTAAAATTTCCACCCTCTACTGTCTACCCACAAAGCATGAAGCATATCTCTTCTGAAATTCTCTAATCTGTTTATTAACAATTTCGTGTTCCCAACAAAACTGTCCCTGAAAGAAGATATGGTTTATGTACTTATTATTGCTCCTCCAAAGGTAATCTAGCTCAGGCTAGATTCATTTTATGTAGGAATAGAGGCAAGGTGAGAGTCAGAGGTGTAACCTCCATGACCTGGCCCCCATAAGCGAGGCATTTTCATATTTACCATCTCAGTTAATTCTGACATCTCCTTGAGGTAGAAACAATTACAATTATTCTCATGTTTAGAGAGGAGAGAAGTAAATCTCAAAGGGACAAACACAGCCCAAAATGCCTTCATCATGAGACTATCGTTTCTAGGATTTCAACATGCATGTATACATGTGTGTGTGTGTATACATGGGTGTGTTTCACATAATAACTTTTTCCTTAAGTTTTTTACTGTTATAATTTTTATCCTATAATTTCTGTAAAGTTCAGATAATTGTACTTTTTCCATATGTGATTATATTGTACATGTTCACAGAATGAGCCCAAATTTCAGATAATTTTTTTCTTTTCAAATACATATACCTAAATATGATGAATTTGTGTTGCACTGTAAAACATTAATTAAAAAATGTATAAGTGAAGGAACTCTCCCGTTGACTGCTTATCTTAATACTGGACTTGGAAAGCAAGGTCCATATGTCTACACATATGTATGTGTATATATTAAATACTATAATTCTATCAAGTTTATATGTAATCAATCAATATTTGCCAAACCTGTCTGTTTCAAATGCCATCAAATGGTATTGAGTGTACTGACTATTGAAGAGTAGACAGTTGCTTAAACATGCCCCTGTAGCTTCACATGCGGTTCACCCACTATTTACTCCTCTAACTTGTTTGTAATATAAAGGAGAAACCTGATATGTAAGGACTTGGCCCCATGCACACGCTCCCTTTCCCACATTCTGTATTCCATGCCAATCCTGTTCATGCTGTCCAGGCCCTCCCTCTACAAATATTTCCTCAGTTTGGTCTCTGATAACCTCACTGCTGACTCAGATTTTGAGATACAGTTATTATGTACTGAAAATGGACCTCTTGTTTCAAGACCTCTAAGCCTTATATTAGAAATAAATAAGAAAACGATAGCTATTTAGAATCAAAGTGTCTTAAACTAAAAAATCGAATTGTCCTTGATATCCTATTTCTGAACATCCAAATTGAGAGACATCCACTGTATTAACCAGAGTCTATCTACAAATGCAAATACTTGTTGAGCACTGATTAGGTGCCATGCCCTGTGTTCTAAGTGATGCAGTTAAAATTTACATATAATTAAAAGATTCTGTGCCTTCTGTATGCATTGTATCATGCTCATGCTGTAGGTATTAAAGAAGAGTAGGAAAAATACTCCTTAATCTCAAGGAAATATTCAGTTAGTTACTTGGGAGAGAAAAGATTTAATACAGACTAAGAAGCGATCGTGATCATCACCAATTAAAGATGGTCCTGGAAACTTCTTTGGAAAGGAAACTTCAAATTGTTTCGCCATGGACAGAAGTTTGGGCAAGAGGCACGAGATAAGATGAATGTTGGCCGTGTGAAAGAGAAGGGCCACCTGGACCTGAAGGCCTTTGGGAAGTGGTGAGAGGTGGTCTTAGATAGAATCCGTGCTACCAGCATCTCTTTAGACCAGGATGGGAAAGTCGAAATCCTGGCCCTGCTACTCAATAGCCTATAACTGAGCATCAGGAAATTAATGACTTCTTTAAGACTCCAATGCCTAATCTGTAAAATGAAGATAATATTATCTACACCACAGAATTACTGTAAAAGATTAAGTGAGGCCATCTGTTACAAAATGACATGTCAATTCGGCTGCTCACAACTGTCAGATTACTTGGGTAAAGCATGGGCTATGACAATTACAGGTAGGCGGAGGCTGTGAGTCTGCTCCCCAACAATCGTATTTCTGAAAGGAATGTTTTGATGAAAGCAAGTCCCAGGTAGAACTTTTCCACTTGTATAAATATTTATTTTCAATTAAGCTCCAGTCAATCATACAGCCTGTCCTGGATAGGTCCTTTAAACTATGAATGAGTTCCACCATGGTGTGGTTTCCTAATTTCGGTTTCCTCTGCTAGAATGTCAACTTCATGGAGGCAGATGGTTTTGTGTATTTTATTTACTACTGTATCTCCACTACACAGAGCAATGTCATGCACATAATAAGTGCTCAATAAATATTAGGTAAAATGAATGAGTAAAGGAATGAATTTATCAGCCTCAGGTTACAGAATGAAATGAACATAATACAGTAATATGTACATACATACTGTTATGTATAAAAGTAAATTACAGACAGTATAACAGATAAAGCACCTGGCATATTTGTGTGCCTGTCTTCTCTGTCCTTGCAAACCCCTTGAGCACTCATTCTTCCCTATAACTTCCAACACAGAGCTTGAGCAAATTAGATGCGAGTTATATTACACCAGGTTAAACAGACATTTTTGTGCATTCCTTTTCCCTCATTGGCAAATTGGGAATAACTCGTATTCTGTCTACTACGTTGGGCTGTTGGGACATTCAAACTGTGACAAAAATGTACACTAGTAAAGCGCTTTACATAAAGACTATATTTTCAAAATATAAGCCATGAAATGTCTACATCAAAATCCTTTGGATTGTTTTGAAAATGTTGAGTCCTAGGGCCATCTTAAGAAGGGCTAATTGTACCTTAAATCTTTATTGTAATGAAACCCTCAGGTGATTATTCTTTCACTCTTTTGTTTTTTTCACACACACACACACACACACACACACACACACACACACACACACACACAGGCCTGATGCACAAAATCGTGCACGAGTAGGCCTTCCTTCCCTCAGCTGCCAGCACCAGCTTCTCTCTCTGACACCCAGGACCCGAGCTTCCCTCACATCCCCGGCTTCGTCCAGAAGGTCGTCCAAAAGGACTTACAGTCTAATAAGCATGTTATTATGCTTTTATTAATATATATTAATTATATATATACATATATATGTATATATGTATGTGTGTGTGTATGTGTGTGTGTGTGTGTGTGTGTGTGTGTGTGTGTATCCCTAGGTGTTTTATAAGCACACTAGTTTTCAATATTGCCCTAAGAGAAGAGAGATGGTAGTAATGGTGGTAATGATGATGATGACTACTTGAACCCCAATAATACTGGATGAGGAACCCTATGAAGGAAGGAAGGAAGGTGACTGTTGTAACCCTGGTACCTAGTGTAGTGACTGTCCTATAATCATGCTCAATAAATGGCTGTTGAATGAATGATGTTGATGGTGATGATGCTGTCTTTTGAACTCTTGGTGACACAAACATTGGGGAGGGGACACTTGTTCCTGAGACAAATGATGCGGGACCTACATGTGAAGTTGTGTATGTGTCTTGCCAAAAGGAAGAGAATTTCCTTCTTGCACTTTCTTCCCCTCCCATTTAAACAATGTCCACAAGCTTTGGGGAGGGATATAAACATATAGACTATGTTTGCACACCCCGCTCTGGCTTGATAACAGCCCCATTTCCTGCTGTATGAAAACTGTCAAGCTCTCCGTTGTCAAAGTTCTCTTTGTCTCCAGAATGCAATTCATTAACCTTCCCCCTGAGTTTAGGAGGTGCCCAGGGGCCTCTCCCTATGTTATCCTTTGGCTATCTCCTTCTGATCTTTTCCCACAGAAAAGGCAAGGAGGATTTCCTTGAAAATTGTGCATAAAGCTAATTGCTTGAGGAGGCAACTGAATGCCTAAAGATAGGCTTCATTTTTTTCCCCATCACCTCGTAAAAGAAGCAAGTGAACCAAGACACTGTTACAGTTTGCAAAAAGAAAGGGAAAAGAGAAAGAAAATAGCTATGAACATGTTAATTATTACAAAGACATTTCAGCCTCCCTCTCAGCGTGCACATGCATGCACATATATGTTGCTGTCTGTCAACATCCTGTCTGTAGCAGCTGGAAGGGTCCTTGGGCTTGGCTTTAGGTAAAGGTTCTAACTCATTACCCAAATGTGAGACCTGTGAAGCCATCTGCTCTTTGGCGTTAAGTCTTCCTCAGCAGGCAGCATTGGACTAGAGGGCAGACAGGGGATTGAGAACAAAGGCCATCCATTCTGGGACCTGGAGGTGGAATGGACCTCTTGATTGCTCTTACCACCTGTCAACCCACAATTTTCCTGTTAGTGCAGATGTCAGCTGCTTCCCACATCTCTATCGAAACAAACTGGGAAGTCAATATATTTCAAATGGGAAGAGAAAGTGTACAGGATACCCATAAAATTGAAGCCCTTATTGTTCGTATCTCTATCACTTGCCAGGCATTCCTATAATGGTTGTTAGCCATGACCTTGTCCCTTATAGAGTTGGGTAAGCTTGGCTCTACTCTCAATCACGGGATCTATGGAAGTTCAAAGTCCTCTCTTGAGGAAGGGACTTACCCTTTCATGGTCACCCACCACCTGAAACTCCTTTCTGCTTTGTCTTAAGTCCAAGTGGTTCCAAGAATTAGCACTTAAGCATTTCCACAAAAATACATGCACACTAAGAAAATATACATTTAGAACTCTTTTCTAAAGATTCCACAATCCAGCAAAGTTTACATTGCTAAAACTTGCTACCTCTTGTCACCCACGGACCTTCTCTTTTCTGTCCCCATTCAACCTTCCTTCTAAGATTGGGTCTGATGGTACCAAACATTCTCCTTCTATAATGTGACGAAGGAACTCAGCTATGCATAGACAAACATTGAGGACTAGATAGCTCAATGTCTATTATGAGAGGTAAGAGCTGGGGCACTGTGAGCGCAGAGGAGACTCTAGTACTCCATCTTCAGGGCTGTGATTCATCTACTGCTCTCCTGGGAAATGGGGTGCCCAAAGAGTCTTTAAGGAAAATAAATGAAGCAGCAGGAGAGACTCAAGCCTAGTGGTGGTAAATATTATCCGCAGTTTGTCTACATGGGAAGGACAAGAAGTTTGCCTAAAGAAGAGGTGCTGTATTGGGGAGCTAGGGGAGGACAGCTGTGGCTGGTGCCAAAATTTAAGAGGCAACAGCAAACAGGATGGGATGGCTGCAGGGGACACTTTGTGGTCAGAAACAGCTCTGGGTATGGGAGAGCAGCTGTGGTAAAGTCACTCATGAGGGGTCGGCTGCAGCTGTGAATATGCTAAGTCCTCTCATTGGAGCAAGTCTGACCTGTGAGGTTGGCTGAGCTTCAGATGGAAAGGTTGTTTGGTCAGGTCTTGGGGAATTAGTTTTGGGGGGAGGCTGGTGAAAGGAGGTGAGCACTGAAAACAATGGCTCTAATAAAAGTCATAGGAGTTAGAAAAAACGTGAAGAATGACTATATCTCATAAAATAAAAAAAGATTTACACTTAGTCTAATCAACATCTATATATTTATATGTTTAGATCTATGTGTATCTCTATCTATGTGGTCATATTGAGGATAATTTGATTTTTATAGTCTAATTATTAACTCCAAATTATATTATATTCCCCAGACATTTATTGAACATCTATCATACCTTGGTCACTGTGTTTAGAATTAAGATTCAAAGATAAGGAGATATGGTCTCTGTCCTTCAAGATCTCGTTTCTTTCTTTCTTTCTTTTTTTTAATTGAGAGAGGAAGAGAGAGGAAGAGGGAGAGAAACATCAATGTGAGAGTGAAACATTGATCAGCTGCCTCCTGCACGCCTTCTTATCAGGGATCAAGCCCACAACCCAGGCATGTGCCCTGACCGGGAATGGAACTGGCAACCTGTTGGTGCATGGGATGATGTTAACCAGCTGATCCACACTGGCCGAGTCTTACAAGATCTTATAATGCCAAAAACATTAGAACAAGAACATGGACAACGTGCTAGGAAAACAGTTAATGAGGCTGTGCATGAATGGCTGGCAGATGGCTATTTCTGGTCTTTGGGCACTGGGCACATTTCTCTAGAACACTTTCATGCAGCACATGTTCCTTAGGTAGCAGCACAGGCCTTGGAGATATAGGAGTGAGTAAGACAGAGAAGGCCCTGGTCTTCATGGTGTTACTGTTGAATCAGAGGGTATGAGAGCAGGTGAGTGAGTGAGCAAACAAGGTGATTATAAACCAGTGCTCTGAAGAAAGTAAAGGGTGATGGTCAGAGGCATCTCTGGGAGGAGGCCAAAGTGAGATTGAGTGGTTAGGACAAGTTTCTTTGTATTTCTGTTAAGTAAAAGTCTAAAGAAGGATGAATTTCTAGAGGCAGCCGTTTTCTGGGGGCCATCCTGAGGGCACTGGAGGCATTTTGGAGTTGACAGCAGCCCACGTGTAGCAGGTGGGTCCACCAGAATAAACAGAGCCATCCCCTGGTGCCACCTGGTCCCCTGAATTATGCTCCTATTACAGGGGCAGACAAGAGGCAGAATGGGGACTATATACCTTTCCTGTCTAGCCTCCAAGCCTCATATGAGCCCAGGAGATGAGGTACAACTTTAGGTTATTAACAGTACATCACTTTCCTATTGCTGTGTATCAAATTACCTCCAATGGAGTGGCTCGAAATGACATCAATTTATTATGTCACAGTTCTGTAGGTTCTGAGTCCAGACAGATCTGGACTGGCTTCTCTGCTAGGGTGAAAGCAAGGTAACCTCGGGGGCTATGATATCTTCATGGTGAGGAGGATCACTTTCAAGCTCCCCGAGTTTTTGGCAGGATTTAGTCCCTTTCGCTGTAGGACCAAGCCCCCCATTCTGTTGCTGGCTGTGGTCCAACCACCATTCCCTGTTCCTAGAGAACACTTCAGTTCTTTGTCAGGCAACTCCTCCTAAAAGCCCTTTCTTACTTGAAATCTACCTAAACTTTGGGAAGGATCCAGTGCCTTTTAATGGCTCACCTGATTAGGTCAGGCCTGCCTGGATTACCTTCCTTTTGGTTTACTCAAAGTCAGCTGGTTAGTAGCCTAATCATAAGGTTGGTACCCTATTGGATGCAATGTTCTGCGTACACTCAAGGTAGGAAAAGAAAACAACAACCTGCACATGATGGGGCAGAAATCTTACGAGAATATTAGAATTCTGCCTAGCACACGGGTGAATAGCCAGGCTGACCTGAAAGACTGGTCTCACATTTCCCCGGCTGGTGAGACCAGGTTTTCCTACATCAGTTTTTCTCAAGGTAAAGCCAGCTTCTTTAATGCCAGTTTCACTAGACAGATATGCTAATAAAGACTAATACTGAGTGTTTGCCTGGAGTCATCTTCAGAGTCTTAAATACATATTAACCCATGTAGTCTTGAGGACAACCCTATTCAATAAATGCTATACACAACTCCATTTGACAGGTGAGAAAACCGAAACAGTCATTTGAGAAAAGATAAGTGATGTGCCCAAATTCACATTTTAGTAAGTGGAAAGTAGGTCAGAATTCAGGCAATTATCCCTGTTGCATGTTGTGGGACAGCAGATCCCCAAGTGTCTCTCTCTATGATCTCAGCAATATTGCATGATTTCAAATTTTACTAAAACTCATCCTACTGACATTTCTAATAACCCCTCAACTCTAGTAACTACTTATAGATAGATTTCATTGACCTAAGATAGCCCAAATAAAATGAAGAGGTTTAAGTAGCAAAATGACTCTCTCTGTGTATGGAGAAAAGATAATTTCCTTGGATTTTCATGAATCAATCATTGTATTTTTATATACCAACTCCCAGCCTCTTGAGTGTTTCTCAAAGAATTCAGCAACTTTGCCACTAACAGAATATGAAGTTTTTAAAACTCTCCTTTACTCAAAGATATTAGATGAGAGAGCAAGGAACAAATCCTTTATAATAAAGAAGTAACATGCAAATGGTCGTTATGCCATGAAGCATAATGACAGATAATTTAATGACCAGATCACAGATCAGCAAGAGGGTGGGACAGTGAGCTACAAGTGGCCAGTGTAGAGCTACAGGAAGGGGCAGGGCAGCAAACTATGGGGAGCGGGGGTTACAGAGGGAGCTACAGGAAATCAGCAGCGAGCTACTGGAGAGCTACTGGTACACAGATTTGTGCACAGGACTACTAGTAACTACATAAAGCAGGCCACCAAAAATAAACTTTTTAGCCCTAGCTGGTTTGGCTCAGTGGATAGAGCGTTGGCCTTTAGACTGAAGAGTCCCAGGTTCAATTCCAGTCAGGGGTACATGCCTGGGTTGTGGGCTCAATCCCCAGTAGGGGGTTGCGGGAGGCAGCCAATCAATGATTCTCTGTCATCATTCAAGTTTCTATCTCTCTCTTCCCTCTCCCTTCATTTCTGAAATCAATAAAAACATATTTAAAAAATAAACAAACTTTTAACCAGAATGTTACTATTACCAGTACTGCTTCTACTCTATCAAACAGAATAAAAAAAATTTCTAATGAGTTAAGTTCCAATAGCTTAATCATATACATTTCTATAAAATGCTTCTTAAACATCAGAAAGGGGTCACCTAATGATTCATCTTTTGACAAAGAGACAGAAGGAAATGATGTTCTTTCAAATTTTGGTTAAGAATCTGTTTTTAAAACCACTAGGTTTTCCCCCTACACTCATTGAGTACAGAAATGAAACGGTATGGTTTGTGGAATTAGCCTTTCTAAGTAGACAACCCTACTGGTATATTTAAACCAAGAAGCCGTGACTCACTTATTCATTGCACATTCACAGCCAGATTCTACTTTCTTTTCTCTTTGGCTTGTGAATTTTGCAGGTCTTATGACCTTTAGAGAGCATGACGTTCTACCAATCTATCGTGGCACAATGGTCTACTGTGTGCCTTTCAGATTGCGCTACCCAATTCTGATCTGTGTGTTGAATTCTTTTATTTTGCCATAAGGATGTTTCCTGCAACAGGGATGCCCTTTAGAGAGAAGACTGGCATTACACGTTATCACAACGTAGTGGGAAGCTGGGTACAACTCGCTGAACTAAAGAGGTAAAATGGCCAGCCAGTGCGGCTCAGTGATTGAGGGTTGGCCTATGAACCATGAGGTCACGGTTCAATTTCCAGTCAGGGCATGCAGGAGATTGCCAATCAATGATTCTCTCTTATTGCTATTTCTCTCTCTCTCTTTCTCTCTCTCTCTCTCCCCAATTCCTCTCTGAAATCAATAAAAATATACTTAAAAAAAGAGGTAAGATGATTGACTTAATATAAAGCCAGCTCCCAAGGAAAAGTGCATTTTTACCAGAACATAGCAGAAATCTCTGACAAGTGTATAAGGGGCATAGCCATGGAAGCAAACAGGTTTACACAGATGATGACGCAAATTTGAGAGATGACCGACTGTCTACAGGGCAATCCCTGTGAGTGCTTTTTATAGACATCGTAGGACAAGCTGGTATTACTTGAGTTATTGTGGTGTAATAGCAATGGCACATTTAGTGTTGTTTTATATCCTGTATTTCGTGATGTCACAATATAAAACCATTTCTAGTATTTAAGCAGTCACTATTCATCCTGTCTAATTATATGAGACTAGCTTTAAAAAGTACAAACACCTATTTAAGTTTTAATTTCTTCAAGTGTGATATCAATATTTTTAGTATTCTTTGACCCATGGTTTGTCCATCCACAAAATAAGAGAAATGAACTAGATAGAGAGCCCATCTCCAGAGCTTTTGGAAATGGAGGGAGTGCACTGTGAGGGGGCTTGAGGTTTCCCACCCTCTCTCCCCCGCAGAGGAGCCCAGCTTTATCTTTCTCATATTGTTGGGTTTTGGACCCTTTCACCATGTCTTCTGTTGTCAACAACCGAAAATCCCACTGCAACTAATTTAAGCATGAAATACAATATATTTATTTCTGTAACGAAGAAGTTCAGGGGCAATTGAATTCAAATCCAGCTCATTCCAGCAGGGGAGTGTGATATTTGACTTTGGGCTTCATAAATATCTGGGTGCTGTGCCAGTTTTGACCTCGGGCTAGAATTTCAATGGCAGCTGCAGTAGGTCTGGGTTGGGGTCCATCCCACACAATATACATGACATTAGAGTATTTTCTCAAAGAAAATGTAGGCGTATTTTATCAAGGAGGAGGCAAGTCAGGAGTAATAGCTGTCTACTCAGGGTCCGTTTAAGATCCTCTATGAAAAGGGGATTCCATTATTAAAAACAAGTTTGAAAGCTGAAGAGACTATTCCTAAGACCTTGCTATATTTCCTCTGGTTTTTCCTTTCTCTCATCTGCCACAGTGCCAACATCCCCCGAATGTTCTAGATCCACAGCTGATCTCACTAAAGCACAGAATAGGTTAACAGCTTCAAGTAAAAACCATGGAGTATAACAAATACCATCTTACATGTTCTTGGAAATAGTCCTGGTTGAGCAGCCCATGCTTTGCCTAACTCAGAGGCTAACGTGTAGTTATTTAAATGAGAATTTTTTCTTTTTCAAAAAGGAATGAGTCCCCGAGGGTTGATACAGCCATTTGCCATTTGGTGAGTGGAGCCAAAAACAAGTGCTTTAAGTGATAACTCATTAAGGTCTCAGCAAAGGGAAAGAAAATATGCTCCTTCTCATGAAGGGACCAGGAAGGCCTGCTCACTCTGTCTATCCAAGCCTGCATCCTGAAATAAACTCCCGCCCTGCCTGCTGGGGGATTAGCTGATGCCATTCCTATCGCCATGACATCAAGCGGGTTTAAGAGCTAATCCCACACTTAAAGATTTGGAGACCCATCTCCAGAGGCAAGCACTGGGAAGTCAAACATCTTAATGCCAGAGAAGGAAATAAATAACTACAACCCAGGTTCCTGCTTTGTACAAGGGCACAGTGAAGAGAGCCAGGTCGGGTAGTCAGGCGAGCTACTTTATATATTATTACTCAGAATGTAATTGTGCCACTTGCAACCCACATGCCAACTCCCAGCCTCTTGAGTGTTTCTCAAATAATTCAGCAATGTTGCCACTAACAGAACATGAAGTTTTTATTTTTATTTTTTTTCGGTTGCTTTTATTTTTTATTTTTATTTTTAAATATATTTTTATTGATTTTTTTGCAGTATAACTGATAATAATAGTAGTACATGTTTTCCTTTCCCCCTCCCCTTTATCCTCCCCCCAGCCTCCCCTACTCCCCAGCACATATCCCCACCCCCCCTCCCCGCCCCAGTGTCTTTCATTCATTGGTTATGCTCATATACATGCATACAAGTCCTTCAGTTGATCTCCCCTAGCATCCACCTCCCATCCACCCAAGCCTTCCCCCTGTAGCTTGACAGCCTAGAACATGAAGTTTTTAAAACTCATCTATCAACAGAGCCAAATGTCAACATACAACCATTGAATTTTTTTTTATAGCCAAATTTTTTTAAACTTAAACTTCTTCTAACACCACTTCTTCAAAATAGACTTGCCCAGGCCGTGGTATTTTGTGGAAGAGCCACACTCAAGGGGCCAAAGAGCCGCATGTGGCTTGTGAGCTGCAGTTTGCTAACCACTGGGCTAGAGAGTCTTATGCTAAATCAAATAAGTTAGAGAAAGATAAATGCCACATGCTATCACTTATTCATGGAATCTAAAACACAAAGTAAACAAATAAAACAGAAACAAACTTACAGACACAGAGAACAAACTGATGGATGCCAGATGGGAGGAGGGTTGGAGGGATGTGTGAAAAAGGTGAAGGGATTAAGAAATATAAATTGCCAGTTATAAGAAAGGTTGTGGGTATGTAAAGTGCAGCATAGGAAATGTAGTCAATGACACTGTAATAACTTATTGAGGTGATCACTTTGCAAATTATATAAATGTCTAATCTCTATGTTGTACACCTGAAACTAATATAATATTGTATGTCATCTGTAATTAGACAAAAAAGAACAAAAAATGTTTGAGTCTCAGTTTCAACATCCAACAGTTCTGAGTCCCAGTTTCAATGTTCAATAGTTCCTTCTGTGGTCCTGTCAGCAGTGGGACCTGGATGGTGGACATATGGTGGCAATGCAGGTTCCACCCTCTCTGGTTTGGATCTGTACCACCTGCAGTGACGCACAGCTGCTGACTGCTAGAATGGCAAGGTGTCACCAGTGTCTTCCATCTCTGGACTGTCTTCGCAGTTGGAACAGACCTGTCAGTTCCTCTTTGTTGAAGGAATCCAGAGGCAAAGAAGCATTGAACTGCCAAACTACAGCGGGACGACAGGGAGGGTGGGGGGCGGGGCTGTAAGAGATCAACCGAAGACTTGTATGCATGCATATAAAGCATAACCAATGGATACAAGACACTGGGGCTGGGCGGGGGTGGGGCAGGTGAGGTCATGTGCTGGGGGGTAGGAGAGGCTGGGGGGAGGTCAATGGGAGGAAAAAAAAGAAAACATGCACTACTATTTGTAATACTTTAAAGAATAAAACAATTTTAAAAAAGAAAAAAAAGTGTTGCAATTCACTGTCCTCTTTCAAGGCCTTTTCTTCATGGCATTCCCTTGGCACGGCCTTCCTCTCCTTCATTCATTCTCAAGGCTCCTCTCCTTCATTCATTCTCAAGGCTCCTCTCCTTCATTCATTCTCAAGGCTCCTCTCCTTCATTCATTCTCAAGGCTCCTCTCCTTCATTCATTCTTAAGTCATCCCCTCCAAAGGTCACCCTCCATCAACAGGAATCACTGTTTCTAACTATCCCTAAAGTAATTCACAAGTATAGCATTTACCAACTACTGGCTTCTTTGGTCTGCTTCCCCCACTGGGACAAAGTTTCAACCCTCAATTTTCTCATCTATAAAGTGGGGGATGATAATCCATCATCAGAGTGACTGTCAGGATTAGTCAACAGAGCCAAATCTGTGCTTCATATGTGTTTGGCATTCCGTGAACATTCCATACTTTTAGGTTGTAAGTACGAATCCAGTACAAAGGCTAAAATTGAAGATGAAGAGTTTGTAACATGAGCCAGGGTAAAGTCTTGACTCAGCTTTTGCAGTAGCCACATACATAACAGTTACAGAAGAAACAAATTCCTGGGTACTTCAATAAACCATCAGCTTTGTCATGTCACTGATCAGTTACCACTTGGGATTAACTGCCTTGCTGATAGGTCCCAGCATTCCCAGGCTTGCTCAGTGCCTGCCAAGTATCTGCATTGCTCATGAGGAATCTTTTCTTTGAAATACGGGATCCCACTGAGAGGAAAAACAGTCTCTCTTTGGATGTGTTGAATCAGTGCTTGGATGGCCACTTCCCAGGAATGTGCTAGTGAGGGTCTCTGTGTTGGTGGCAATGTTATGGCAATGTTAGATGTGGCATCCAATAAGGTCTCTTTGAGGTTTATGATTCTAGGTCCCTGAATGAGTTGATTTTTCTTTTCTTTTTTAAAAATGCCTTTTATTTGTCTATACTTAGATGAATTACTTAATCCTAGTTCCTTGACTTTCCCACCTGCATAGGTGGGAAAATAAATTGTAGTCTCTATTTTATTTCTCCATTAAGAGATGATAACACATGAAGTAATAAGAGAACATTCGTGTTATGAGATCCTTGAAAGCAACAGTAAAAATAAATCTAAGATTTCACTCTAGGGTATGAATGATTCATATGCCTAAGCAGTACATATATTCCAAATATATTTCCATTTTTTCTCCAGATAATACCATTGAATCATTTCGACCTACCTTCCCCCCCCCCCTTTTTTAACTAAGACCACAATTTGACACAGTCAAAAATGAAAACTAAGAACAATGGTGTATTTCTCTTATTTTTTCCTATCTTGTCAACCATGATGGAAGCTGGTGATTGAGAGGAAATCTATGTAAAACTTCAACACAGTCTCTGATATTCACATGTGCTAGATCCCCTTCAACTAGGGAACATTCTATAGTATCTGTGCCCTGATGCTGCAAGATCCGACTAATAGGCAGGGTGGGCTTACTGTCACCTGTTTCAACACCTTTGCTCCTTCCCATCTTCAACCATGATACCCAAGCAGAAACAAAGGCTAATGACTATGCTTGTTTCTTGGCAGTTTTATGAACAGGATTTAAAGTTACAGTACTCTCTCTCCTTTCTTGCCTGCTGTAGGAAGCCAGAATGCTAGCAATGCTTTTGCTCCTTGAAAATATGTTCTACTCGGGCTTTCCTTAAACAGGAAGAAAGGGTTAGAACAGGGAAGTAAATAGGTTAGAGTTGAAATCATTGCTCAGTGTTGCCTAACAGTATGACTATGGGTGATTGTCTCAGCTTTCTCATTTATAGGAAGGGATAACAATACATTCTTCTCTGTGTATCTGTGAGATTCAAATAAGATCATTATTTAAAAGCCTTTGTGGTATAGCATGCACTCAATAATCATTAGCTCCCTTTCTTGTTTGCTTCCTCATTTCAAGTTTATTCTATTAATGAAAGAGGGAATGATCTCCCACAGTTACGTGAATAGGAGTCTGACTCATAGGATCTCACAGATGCAGAACCAATTTTGGATGAAATTGGAGAGTCACTGGCATTTGTCTGCAGGTTGTCCACTCCCATTCCTGTACCCTCTCCTCTGCTCTGCTCTTTCTCTAGGGCACCTAGATTTCTCTTGTATCTTTCTCCCTCCTCTTATCAATCCTTATCTCTGGAAAATATCATATATACTTATTCCAAACTAAGGTGCATAGGACTGGTAAGTTTCAACATATATTTAGTTTAATCCAAACTAATGAACCACTTCCTGTGAAATATTGGGCAACAACCAGGTATTTCCACACCTGCATATTTTAGTTATTCAGCAAATATGCACAAAGCTCCTTCTCACTGCCAAGTTGTGAAAGTTTGGAATACATGGCTGACCACTGCCCTCAGGGTCTCTCAGTCTTGTGGGGCACAGCTATCCTATAGAATAAAAGCCTAATATGCGAAGTATCCCATCTGTTGATTTGACCATTCAACCAGTCGCTATGATGCACACTGACCACCAGAGGGCAGAAGCTCCAACTGGTAGGTTGGTTTGCTACTGGGGTCTGGCTGATCGGGACTGGGCAAGATGGGCCAGACATGCCCTGGAGCTCTCTTGTGGTCTCTCTCTGGCCCCAGTAGTGCACCAGCAGGGACTCTCTGCCTGGCCTGGCCTCTGTTGTGATCCAGGACCTCCTGGGGGATGTTAGAAAGCCAGTTTTGGCCCAATTCCCACAGGCCAGGCCAAGGGACTCCACCGGGCTTCTACTGTAAATATAAATAATAGCAAACATTCACAAAGCACTTTCTATGTGCCTGGCGCTGTTCTGTGTGCTTTACATATATCCATTCATTTACTCATTGCAGCAATCTTATCAGTTGTTTACTATTATCAGCTACAGTTTGAGGCAAGGGAACGAAGGCTCAGAGATGTTACATATCCTACCCAAGGTCACACAACTAGTCAATGTGGTGGGTTTTTGTTCTCCAGAAATTTTGTTCTTTACCACTTACTGTCTCACTCTACACAAGATAGTGTGATGACCATTCAGAGTATTGTAATCAATGACGGAGACAAAGGCTATGGGTGAGAAAGAAACAGAACAGGCAGAATGACAACTATCCATCAGGATTAGAATGTTTATGTTAATTATGGCATAGCTATTTGATGAAATATTTGCAAACATTAAAAAGATAGGGACAGAACTCTAAACTTCAAAAGTAAAAAAAAGGGGGGGCACAAAAGAATTTGTATATTATTCTAGTTTTTAAAGGTACCCTTGTATATATATCATTGTATGTCAATGTGTAAGGCATTTAGTACCAACACAAATACAACACAACCTACCAGTGGAGGGGAAGATAGACATTTCAATAATGGATTTCCAGGTGACCTTAGGGGGGCATGCGTAGGGCAGTGGTGCCCAAGGACTCTGGGCTTTGCTAGAATAGTGGCACAGATCAGGTTCACAGTCAGATAAAGCATTGTCCCTGCCTCATTCGGAACTTCATCTTCAGAAGTCAGGCTGACATTGTTCAAGTTTGCCTAAGAGGAAAATGACGGAAAGTCAAAGCATATCTGTCTCCTTCCAAACCTCTAGCAGCCTCCCAGAGAGGTCATCTATGACTCTTACTTCCAGTTTCCCAGCCCAGAGGTCCCAACCCTCCCAATCCTCTTCCAGTGTCCCCTGTGATGTCACTGTAATCCAGGGGCTCCTCTCGTTTTTAGGATGGTCTGGGAATTGAAGCTCAAACTCTGTTTCTGACCCCAAGCTTTCTTTAGCTGGGTGGTTGGCCCTCCCATAAATGGCTCCCATTCTCCAAGACACCTTACAAGGAGCCCCTCCCGTCGCATGAAGAGGAATCATCATTTCTGTGGGCTGCATGCTGACGGGGGAGCCAGGCACGAGCCCTGCATGGTCTCCTCTACATATCACAATTACATGGGGTAGAATGTATCACCTTCATTTTAAAGGAGGAGAAGGTCTAGCTTCAAACGAACGATGGCTCATCTTCTGGGGCTCTACAGATGGTTACAAATGCAGTGGCTAATATAGTTCTTAGCAGATAGATTCCATTCATAGTTGGATCTCTGAGACTCAGAGCCAGTCAGTGGCAGGTCTGAAACTACAATCCACGTCTACAGGATCCCAAAGTTTTCACTTCTCCTGCTATGCCCAGGTCCTCAGCCCTGGTTCTCGCTCACCACGATTATCTTCTCAGGGACAGTCTTCCACCCTGGCTGCTATTACTTTTGAGGAAGAGATAAGGGCATTCACCTGAACCACCCCTCTAACTATCAGCAATTTGTAATGGCCTGTAGATCAAAGAGTTAGGGAGCGTGCCCAGGTGGAGGGTGGGAGCCCTCGGGATGTTTGCAAGAACACCGGTTCACATTGTGTACCAGGGAGGGTAATCTTTCATCCTTCCTCTGCCTTCCTTAGAAGCCTATCAAAGAACTCTGGGTCTTTTCCTTGTCCTTTTTATCACCCTCTGGAACAAAGTTGGGACTTGTGCAACTGCAGGGTTCTTTTCTGTGGGAACAATAATCTCACTTCAATGCCTGTGGGTGGGTAGATTATAAGTTATGGACTTGGAGCTTAGTTGTAGGACTAGGGAGGGACTGGGTTAAATAGTTGTGTGATTAACAAGCTGCTGCATTTTTATGGTCCAGAAAGAAAAGTTTGCTACAAGGATTATCGGTTTAGATTGGGAATGATTCACTCAAAAGTATTCAGTGGTTTGGGAGGTAGGAGCTGGGGGAGAGAGGAGAGAATGTATTCCCCCCCCTTCTTCTCCCCCCTACACACACACACCTTCTGGCAAAGAAAAGAAAAGTATGTGATGTATTCAGAGGATTTTCATTCTTTCTAAAAAAGTCTTCCTCCTCCTTGTGGGAAAGGTCTCTAAAATTATGGTGAGAATGTGCCTTGTAATAGATACTACTTTATATTTTACTTGTATATGACATTAGCAATGTGTGTTAGATGAAGCAGAGATTGGGAGAGCAGCTGTCTGTGGAGGTGATTTTGAGTAGTCTCATCCACGGTCTGGGTGTCTATAGAGCAAATGGGGCTAGATCATCTTTCAGGTGTCCTGTAGGTTCATTCATTCATTGAATGTTTATTGAACACCTATCAGGATGGCACAAATTGATGATGGGCTGCAGAGTCCATCAAGACCCCTCTTGTTTTCTGCCTGAGTTCAGAACCAATTGAGAAAAAGACACTAAAGTTAGACAGATGGGTGATTAGAATTTCACCATTATTATAAACACCACTGAGGGTACAAAGCAAACTGAGTAATGGCTTTTCTAACGCCAACCTGTAGAATAACATGGATTTATTCATCCATTCTCTAGCATGCTAGACCATCACAGGCCTCCCACCTCTGTGTGTGTTGGGGGAAACCTTCTGCAGCAAAACTTGCAGCAAGGAGGAGTAGTGCAGAATATGTGTTCTCTGCTGTCAGATCTGTTCCCAGAGAATGAAAGGAAGAGAGAGATTGTTCCAAGAAGTTTAGCTCCTTCTTGCAAATGCAGCCAGAAGCTAAGTCACGCTCCCTCTCCATGGAGGGTAAGACAGAGAGTCGAGAATTTAAGGTAAATCCTTTCTCATGGAAACCAGCAAAGTTGGGAATTATTGTGGTCAAGCCAAGAGACACTCTTAACACAAATACTGTCTTCTCCATTTCCCAGCCTCCCTTGCTGTTAGATTGGGGTTATGTGCTGTCTGGCCAAAGAACTTGAGTGGATGTAATGTGTCACTTGTGAGCTGAATCAGTTAAAACATTCCTCAGTACCCCTCATTCTCTGCTTTGGGGACTCCTGGAAACCATATATATTAAATGACATGGCTGTAAGACAAAGAGAAACTCTCTAAATGGAAACAAACTTTGTAAGAATGAGAAATAACCTCTATTTTTCTAAGCCACTGACTGAGATTCCAAGGTTTATGTGTTACCAAACTAACTGCCCTGTCCTGATTAAAATAATGCTCCTCCTCAAATGCTAGGGACTGGCTATACTTAGAAGACAAAACAGACATGATCTTTGTGTTCATGGAGTATTCAGTCTAGAGAGGAAGACAGATAATGGGTAAAACATAAATAATTACAACGAACAGTAAAGAGGCTGAAGGAATAATTTTGAAGAATAATTGGCAAGGTATAGATATGAACTTGGTAGTCAGAGTATGCACCTCTGAAATGGTGACATGTTAGCAAATCTAAAATGATATATCTCCATAAAAAAAGTGACAGTATTTTTACATCATAATCTAATGCTATTAAAATTCCAATTTGCGCCTTTCATGGTGGGATCCTGATTCTGTCAGTAAGATATTGCCTAGTATGTATATGCCAAGTGTTTCTTCTCCCCATGGTCATTGGTTAACACAATGTTATCTTTCTTTTCTTATTCCAGTTTCTATTATAAAAACAAGGCTTTGACTTTTTTTTATTCATCATACATTACTTATAATATTAAGTTTGCATTTCCAAACTATATCAAAACCCCTTCTTGACAATATTTTGTTGCCTGTCCTCTTATCCCTGGGCTGTGTGATGTGTCCTTCTTTAATGTGACTTTGAAATCTCAGCATTCTAACTCCAGTGACTGGTATGTAGTTCAAGAACAGACTGGCACATGCTTCAATAGAACAGACGTGCATTCATTTAATGGAATGACCCACACTTTTCTTCAACTAATGGCCCTTTAGCGGGAGATGACTGTGGTAGACAATTTTTTTTCATTGGGTAGTCCAGGGTCCCTTGTGTAGGTAACAATTTTCTGATTTTTCTATCAGGTGTCACTCCCTCCTCCACTTGCCAACTACATGCTCTGGATGGACTTGTGACTCAGGCTTGGCCATCAGAACTTGGCATTGCCCTGTCTCCAGTGATTGTGTGCTGACCTGATTCAGTCCACTGAAAGTCAGGCCCTATATTTTTATGGGAAACTTGGGGGAAGAGAAAATGTACCTTCTCTATAAATCTAGGAGAGCATAGGGCTATACCCACCAGCTTCCATTTTGCTTTAGAATACAACTCACACTAAAGAGAGTAGGGCTGCTTCAGGCCATGGATGAGTCTACCACTCGAGCAAACTTGCTCCTGGTCCTCAAGCCAAGGTGAGTCGGGTTTTCCATTGGTCGCAATGACAACAAATCTGAGGTATAGAGTAAAATTCACACGAAGCAAAGAAGGATGTCCAGTGCACCAAGTGTCACTTATTTTGCTGATCTATAGTCACTTTATTGTTTTGTCCAACATTTTAGGTGCCTCAGAGTGGTTCTAATAATTGCCTAAGGAAAAAGCTCATGTCTAAGAGCTTTACATTCCCTGTGGGGAGCATACTTATTGAGAATAAATAACCTAACCACAACATGTTATTTAAGGTATAAAATGAAAGGAAAAAACGATGAAGACTGCAACAAAGGCACATTAAAGACATTTAAATGCCAGGCACTAAAAACAAAACTGAAAGTAAAACACACACACAAATCTTGAAAGTTCTTTGCCCAATGGGAACTAAAATAAATGTTAACTGCTTGACTCCTTAAAGTAGACTTAACTTAATCATTCGCATAGCTGCTTAATTATTTCTGTTAATCTATGTCTTTCCTGGGCAATGCGCTCTTTGGGGGATGTCATTCTAATTTTAGAAGGCCCAGAGGAGAGGCAAGAACTCAAGATTGATAACAGGTCAGGCTTGTCTTAGCTCATCCTCAGGTTCTGGTCGACAACCATTTCTTCCTTTCTCCAGGAAGGAAGGGAGGAAGGGAGGAAGGGAGGAAGGGAGGAAGGGAGGAAGGGAGGAAGGGAGGAAGGAAGGGAGGAAGGAAGGGAGAAAGGAAGGAAGGAAGGAAGGAAGGAAGGAAGGAAGGAAGGAAGGAAGGAAGGAAGGAAGGAAGGAAGGACATGTGTGTCTCAAATGTGAGGTGTTGACGTGAATATGTGAGGCGGAAACCTGGGGGTGCACTTTGCTGTTCAGTGGAGTCTAGAGTGACTCGAGACTCAGTGACTTTGCCTGCTCTGTGCTGAAGCCCATTTGCTTCAGACTCAGACCTCCTTGCAGGAAGAACTTGCGTCTTCTTCACACTGGCTTTTCTGCACCTAGGACTGGGACTGGCACATTGTAAGTGCTCAAATGATATCGGCTGAATGAGAAAATGAATGGAGGGATTTACGCGTGGTGAGGAGCTCTCTCGATTCTAGTGTTGGCTCCCAATGTTGGCTCCTGACATGCCTAGTCAGGTTGGGAAATAGTTTGTAGCGAGACAGAGAACAAAAGAGCAGGCCAAAAGTAACACGGAAGGCTGCATCATTCTCCAAAGGAAGCCATAATCCTCCTACTGACATAATCACTTCACACTCCACTGTAGTCCCATTCTCTACCCAACGGCCACTTCACAATCCCCTTTAAAGGACAATCTCCCTGCCACAACCAATTCACATATCACATAAACCCCCATCCTCCCTTCCCTTAAGCCCTTGACATTCCAGAGGAAACCAATCCCCTCATCAGGAAACCATTTAATGCTCCAGAGTCATTTCTCAGCCTCCCATCCCTGCAACCACTGCATAGTCCACCTTAGGCACCATTCCTCCCACCCCAAATACATCTGACAAGAAGTAGCAAGTCTTGGGTTTTCCCCTCCCAAGTCCTTTCCCACCTCGGCTACCACCTCACACTCCATGGAAAATGCCATTCCTTTCACCCACACTGCTCTTCTACCCACCTCACTCCAATGACAAGTCCAATCCTCTCTCCACAAAACCAGTTACCTTCATCCCTGGCCAGGGTGGCTTAGTTAGTTTGTCCTGTGCCACAAAAGGCTGCCAGTTTAATTCCAATCAGGGCACATGCCCCGGCTGTGGGCTTGACCCCTGGTAGGGAGTGTGCAGGATGCAGCTGATCGATGTTTGCTCTCACATCAATGTTTCTCTCTCTCCCTCTCACTTCCTCTCTAAAAATCAATAAAAATATTTTTTAAAAGCCCAGTAACATTCAACTTTAAGTACTATCATCCCTGACTACAGCAACCTCACACTAAACATTGACCCCCTACTCTTTTCTCTCACATCCCTCACATTCCCAAATCTGTCTAAACTTCCCACTCACAGCCACTTTACACTCTACATTATCTCCAATCCTCCCTCCTCAAAACACCTCATCTCACACTCACATGAACCAAACCCTATCACAAACACTTGGCACTTCCCAGTAACCCCAGAGTTCCCCCAATACAATCCCTTCACACTCCACAGTAAAACCAATGCACCCAACCTCAATCCCTTCAGGCCTCAAACTCACCTCCACCATCCTCTGACATCGTCATTAATCTCTAGGTTTGCCTCTGCACAACCACACACTCTACAGTAAATGCCAACCCTCCTCACTCACAACCTCATCACCCTCCACAGTAGACTGCAATCTGTCCACCCTCATAACATGTTTAAATTTCACAGAAAGCCCCAACCTCCCCTCCTCACAGTCACTTCACACTCCACATCTGTGGTCAATCCCCCCTCCCATCCACTTCACACTCCACATCTGTGGTCAGTCTCCCCTCCTCCCATCCACTTCACACTCCACATCTGTGGTCAATCCCCCCTCCCATCCACTTCACACTCCAAATCTGTGGTCAATGCCCCCTCCCATCCACTTCACACTCCACATCTGTGGTCAATCCCTCCTCCCATCCACTTCACACTCCAAATCTGTGGTCAATCCCCCCTCCCATCTACTTCACACTCCACATCTGTGGTCAATCCCCCCTCCCATCCACTTCACACTCCACATCTGTGGTCAATCCCCCCTCCCATCCACTTCACACTCCACATCTGTGGTCAATCCCCCCTCCCATCTACTTCATACTCCACATCTGTGGTCAGTCTCCCGTCCTCACAGCTACTCCACACTCCACATCTGTGGTCAATCCCTCCTCCCATCTACTTCACACTCCAAATCTGTGGTCAATACCCCCTCCCATCCACTTCACACTCCACATCTGTGGTCAATCCCCCCTCCCATCTACTTCACACTCCAAATCTGTGGTCAATACCCCCTCCCATCCACTTCACACTCCACATCTGTGATCAATCCCCCCTCCCATCCACTTCACACTCCACATCTGTGGTCAATCCCCCCTCCCATCCACTTCACACTCCACATCTGTGGTCAATCCCCCCTCCCATCCACTTCACACTCCACATCTGTGGTCAATCCCCCCTCCCATCCACTTCACACTCCACATCTGTGGTCAATACCCCCTCCCATCCACTTCACACTCCACATCTGTGGTCAATCCTCCTCCCATCTACTTCACACTCCACATCTGTGATCAACCCCCCCATCCACTTCACACTCCACATCTGTGGTCACTCTCCCTCCCCCATCCACTTCACACTCCACATCTGTGGTCACTCTCCCTCCCCCATCCACTTCACACTCCACATTTGTGGTCAGGCTCCCCTCCTCACAGCCACTGCCCACTCCACATCTGTGGTCAGTCCCCCCCTCCTCACAGCCACTGCCCACTCCACATCTGTGGTCAGTACCCCCTCCTCACAGCCACTCCACACTCCACATCTGCGGTCAGTCTCCCCTCCTCGCAGCCACTGCACACTCCACATCTGTGGTCATGCTCCCCTCCTCACAGCCACTGCACATTCCACATCTCTGGTCAGTCTTCCCTCCTCTCAGCCACTTCACTCTCTACTCTATAGCTCAATTCCCTCTCCACACTACCAGGTCACACTCCATACCAAAAGGTTATCTCTGCTCATCCACAACACCTCACACTCCACAGCAATGCCAACCTTCCCTTTCCATAATTACTTCCCAATCTACCCTGAACACAGTTCTTCCTCCCTGGACTACTTCCCACTCCCCAGTGAACCCCAGTCATCTCTGTACAATGATGCATCAGACTGCAGAGTAAACACCAAACTTCTCTCACCACAAGCACTTGACACTGCAGAGAAACCTGATCCTCAGTCCCCACAGCTACTTCACACCCACAGTCATTCTTAGTCCTTTCTCCCCAGGAATGGTTCACATGCCACCCGTGCACACACCTTCACATTCTGCAGGAAACCCCAGTCCTCCCACCCCCGCAAATATGTTACATTCCACAGTGAAGCCTGACCCTTTCTCTCCACAACTTTGCATTCCACGGAACCACGGAAAGCCTCATGACTTCATCCTCCTGCCAGTCAGGTCACACTTCCCAGTGCACCCCATTCTTGCACCCATAGGCACTGATATTCCACATTAAGTATTCTGCCGCCCCCCTCCACACACAAACTCACATTCCACTGTAAATGCCGTCCCCTCTCTCTCCCACAGCGTTCTTACATTCCACCTTAATCACCAGTCCTCCCTTTCTTCAAATACTAGTCCACATTCCCGAGCAAACCAATGCATTCACTCTCACAATCCATACACAATGCACAGCAAACCCCTACCTGTCTTCCCTACTCTGTTTTATACTCTTAGTAACTCCCATAACAAAATCACAGCCCAAAGTGACACCGATCTCCTAATCCAATACCCTTCATACTCCATGATAAACCCCAATTCTCCTGCCCCAACAACCACTCCACACTCCACAATAATCCCATCATTTCCCTCTGGTCAATCCACACACCATAGCAATTGCCAATCCCCCACCGCTGTCCCCCACCACCTCCTATAATCAGTTCCCATTCCACACTCAGTTCTCTCTCCACCTGACAACCTCACACTCCCTATAAACAATGCTCCTTGCACATGCACATCCACATAAATCCTGCCTCTCCACAAACACTTCACATCCTTCCCTCCCACCATCCTTTCACACTCCACAGTAAATCACCTTCCTTGAATCCCAAAGTCCTTGAAATCTCGACCACAATACCAGTCTTCCCACCCACACCGCCACTTCACACTGCCTCTCTGCCTCTTATTGCCTTCCTGCCCTCCAAACCCTTCACACTGCATGAAAAGCCTCAGTCCTCTTCCTGTCAATCACTTCACACTCCACGAGTCCCTTCCCCGTCTCAATCTCCATCAGTTTCCCAAAGGACTTTAGTAGGAACTGAAATAACATTTTATAATCAAATCCTTGAAAAGACCTTAATAAAATTAAGTCTATAATCCCAAGGACCTCTTTTAAGGACTTAGCATGAAAGAAGTGTCATGTTTTCCACTTTGCCACACTATTTACACCAGTGAATTGAAAGTGTGCACTTAAAAATAAAGCCCAGCTTGCCAAGACCGGTTTGGCTCAGTGGATAGAGCATCGGACTGCGGACTGAAGGGTCCCTGGTTCGATTCCGACCAAGGGCATGTGCCTTGGCTGCGGGCACATCCCCAGTAGGGGGCGTGCAAGAGGCAGCTGATCAATGTTTCTCTCTCATCGATGTTTCTGACTTTCTGTCCCTCTACCTTCCGCTCTATAAAAAATCAATAAAATATATTTAAAATAAAATAAAAGCCCAGCTCAGTGGGCATGGCTCAGCGGTTGAATGCCAACCTATGAACCAGAAGGTCATGGTTCCATTCCAAGTCAGGGCACATGCCACAGTTGTGGGCTGGATCCCCAGTGTGGGGCATGCAAAAGGCAGCCAATCAACGATTCTTATCATTGATGCTTCTATCTCTTCTCCCTCTCCCATCCTCTCTAAAATAAATAAAAATATATTAGAAAGATAAAGCCCAAAGATTGTTCTATAGCTATAACAGAATGCAATTGGTAAACATGGAATCTTTCTGTGCTCTACTCAGAGAAGAAAATGATGACTCCACACTGATAATAGTCAAAATGTGCCATGTGCTGGTGGTCCAGGGGAGAAAAGAGGACCTAGGCAAACAGAAGTACATTTTCTGGGGGAGGTTGAGATTATGAATGAAATTTATACAGTTTTCTATGTGGTGCTATAGTACTGCTTATGTAACACAAAATAGACATTGTTGAAAAAAGCCAGTGGGCTCCTTCTGTTCTCAATTTCTTGCCCTTTCCTTCACTGAGCACCTTGGGTGTGTCAGTTATGTCATTTGCTAGGCATTATCTTCCTGAATTTTCCCAACAACCCTGTCAGGTAGGTCCCATTAGAAGCTTTGGAAGGTTAAGTAAGCTCAATGACCCAAGTGCTATGGAGACTAGGTGGTGACTTCAAGGTTTTTTGCCAAAACTCATGCCCTTTTCATTCAACCCAATCTTGATGTATTCCTTTGTAGATAGACAAGGCTGCTGAAGGGCAGTTGTCTACCTCTCTCTCTAGTCCTGGGTGGAATGAACCTTCTCAGTCTGGGCCTTTTCCTGTCTAGGAAGCCAATGACTTTGCCTATCCTATTCACCATTGTAGCCCCAGGACCTGGCATAGAAGGGGATCAATAAATATTTTTGTATATATAATCATCTCTTTTTTTACTTTGGAATAAAGTTTCTCTCCCTACATATACCCCTTCTCCTTAAACTTTATTTTCTTTGTTTGGCTGTGTGGATAGTAATCTGGGAAATATTGGGGAGAGGTGGAGAGATGCAAAGTAAAATAATAGCTGTGTGTCTTGAAAACTCTGAGGCAGTATTTAAAAATGTAAGGATGTCATCTCCTTCAAACCAAATAAAGTATTTATGAAAAAAATAAGAGCTGATTATCTCTCCAGAATAATTTGTTCATCAACTAATTTATTGAGAACCCATTTCATGATAATAAATTTCAGCTGCCATTTTATCTAGGCAAATGCTCTTAAATATACAAATGTAGTTTGTACTGTACTAGTACCTTGTGAGAAGGGTACTAGTAGTAACTTTTTCAAATGGTGACAGAAGCCTTTTAAAAAAAATGGGGAAAATATTGGGCTCATATAATTGCCCATGAGGTTTTCCTGGACTCAGGCAGGACAAAGCTCAGAAACCCAAATCAGCTTTCAGAGCTTGGTTTTCTCTCTCTTTCTCTCTGCCCAGCAAGCAGACTAAGAGCAGGTTTTATAACGGCCATTGGTTAGGTTAAATAGTTTTATAATCTCTGTTTAAGAGTACAATCTATTCTAGAAATATCTTTTGATGGTAAAATTATTTTAGTTTTATATTAAATTTCAATTTTTATATTAAATTTTTAAAATAAATTTTAAAATATAAATATACTTTTCTCTAGTGATGCTGTTTGCATGAGTCATTCACAGCAGGAGTTTTGCAACAACTCTAAGTATTGGGTGGCAGCCAACTCTTAAGGACAGTACTTAATTTGAGCCCTCAGTTATTGATGATAACACTGCATAAAGAACCCAATTCTAATAACCTCAAAGAACTCCCATAATCAATTAAAATAAAGTAATACAAAAATTCAAGTGTATGGAATTGAAAATCATTTTCACCTAAGAACTAAAGAGCCCACTTTAATTTCTGAACAGATGCATGTCCATCATGCCTCACTCAGACCCCATATTGAGCGACCAACAAAAGTAACACTGAACAGTTCTCAATGTTTTCAAAGTCTAAAATAAATTCCACTATAATTTGTGTTACTGCTTGATGAACTGACTAAAACATCCAACAGTCTATGCTTCAAGCTGAAATTACTGTCTGATTCCTGTTGATCAGAACTGTTGATTAGTAACTTGCATACCTTCAATCAATAAAAAAAGGAAAGTGAATTAAATACTAATTGAAAGCTACCATCATTTATTTTTGGAACAAGTCCTTTCAAAAATATGGACCCATGGGGTAAAACAACCAAAGAGATATTCCTTGTGGCAACAAAAGATGTATGGATACCAACCACCACACCAGGCCAACTCCTCTTTTTCAAGCAATTTTAGAGCAGAGATTGGGTCCTCCAGCATTCATGGTGGGGCAGATCCAGTTCTCTATCAGTAGGTATGCACCCTGTCTCTCCCAAGGGGTTCATTTCCCAGTGCCTATTTATTGAATAGCATTGAAGTAACATCTGATTTGCTCAATTGTCCCAGAGAGCACTTCTTTCAACTAAGCCATTGCTGTTGCTTCTATTCTCTGTTTTTCTTTTCTTTTTTTCCCCTTGCAGTTTAACTAACACTGAATACTGTGTCAGCATTAGTCATTTGCTGACAGTGCCAGCCAGCAGCCTCATAATCAGAGCCTTGTCACAGAGCATGGCTGCCAGTGACTGGAACGGAAATAGAAATGAATGAAGTGTTCCATTCCCCGTCCTGGAACACCAGAGAATGGCATCGAGCTTAGAAATGGGAACGTGGGGTAGGAGTGTTCAAATGCAGCAAAGGCATTACAGTTAGTGAGCCTGGCTGGTTGGATGGGGGGGTGGGGGGGAGGGAGCACTGGGGATGGAAAGGGAGCTAAGGCACATGATAGTGATGTTCTAAAGGATGATTGGAAGGGAAGGATGATGTCCGGCCCTGATAAGCCCTGGGTGTTTGTTTGCATCTTACTGGAAAGCCATGTAAATGAATGGAAAATTCCTGGCAAAATACCTGGACTTGTAGCAACGTCTCTGCCATACTTGAGTGATAATCTAGGAGTGAAGTTCGCCCACACCCTGTTCACATTAATACTGCAGGCAGTTGTCCCTCTGGCTACGGGAAAGCTCATGTTTGTGAGTGGAAGCAGGAGAGCTTTTAGATGTGGTATTCAATTAGACTCCATGCGGAGAGAGAACCAGGGCCCTCCATAAGCTGCCTCACTCCTTCCCTCAGAACTCCAGCCTTCATTTCAGGCCAACTCATGTCCACTGGCAGGTTCACCAAGAACTCTAAAAGCATCCTGCTGGTATTACCAAAACCGAGTCAGCAAGCAGTGATTCAAGGTAGCCTGTGTGCCATTCCAGTGTTGGGCATTCCTATGCTAGTTCATAGAGCCATTCACTTATTCAGTAAATACTTAGCGGGAACCTTCTGTGTGCCAGATACTGTGCAGATTCTAGCAGATATAACAGTAAGCAAAGCCCCGGATCCTGTCCTCTAAGGGCTCCAAGTCTGGTGGACAGAAATGGATTATGTGGCCAGAATATTATACCACAGTGAGGTAACTCGGCCCATGTACTCCTCACCAGCCTCAGTGGATAAAGATGGATGATTTCCAGAGGTGACATATCTGAACTTCATCAGAGATGCAAAGGGTGGCCCAGCTAAGAAGCAGAGACGCAGGAGAAGGAGACACATGAGTGTAAGTATGTAGAGGAGAAACCATCGGGTATGAGGCAGGGCTTGTTTGGTGCCACTGGGAGGGAGAGAAGGAAGTGGCCGGGGCATCTCAGCTCTTCATTCCAGGTAGAGGGGCTTGGGTCCTAGTGAAGGGCTTGCGTACTGGTGAGTACCAAAAGCAACTAAGAAGGTTGCAGTGTCATTAGGGAGGTAAGTAATCTGATGTTTTTTTTTTTCAAGTGCCAGCTTATTCCTTAGTGTGGGTCTGCCAAGTAGAAGGATATAGAAACCTAGTATCATTTAGGAGAACTGTTACTGCACCCTTGGGTAAAGTCTAGGGAGTCTGCAAGCCCCTCAGAGAAGCCTGAGTTGGCATGAGTCTATGATCCACTCTAGTGAGGATTAGTGGGGAAGCCAAGAGCTGACTGAGGCGGCCTCTCACCCCCCACTGCCCAGCGCAGAGAGGGTCACAGTACATTCATGTCACCAGCCTCTGGAGGACACAGAGATCCTGAGCCCCAAGGAACCCTGGAGTTGGGATGAAGGTCCTGCAGAAGGTGGTCCTCAAGGCCGGAGGACACAACAATGTCCATCATTGGCAGTAGATGCCAGCATGAGGGCTGGGACCTCATGAGAACTGAGCATCTGCACTGCAAAGGAAGCCAGCTGAGATCCAGACCATCCTCCTTGACCCCATAAGGCTACACCCTCTCACGTGTCCTACTGGAGCTTAGCAGAAGGTTACGGAAGAAACCCTGCAAGGTACACATGCACTTAAAAGAGCCGGAGGTTACTGCTTTAGGCCCAAGTGCTGGCCCTGCAACCTCTCAGGACCGGGGCTGGGGCTCAGCCATTGTGTGTGCCAGCAACCAGCACAAAGCCTTGCACAGAAGAGTAGCTGAGCAGAGGGGCGCTGAATGGTAAGAACAGACTTCAGAGCAGCATCAGTTCACAGCCCTGCAGCCCCCAGGCCTGAACTCTCAGAGGAGATGAGGGGAGAAAAGCAGACGCCTGCCCTTTGGTTTGCCCAATACAGGGGTGCGAGCCCTATTTCAAATCATCTTCTGTGGATGAGAAACCAAAGTCAAGTCATGCAATCAGAGTAAAGAAAAAGGCATAATTATAGAAATAAACAAGATTATAACACTTAAAAAAAACCACAAGATGCATATTAAAATGAAAAAGTGGAGAAAGAAAAAACAATAAAACCCAATTTGGGGCTGTATTAATAAAAGCATGAGTTAAGGGAAGTACCAGGAGCATGCAGAGGGTGGGCTGGCTCTGGGCACCCCACAATGGAGGAACGTTGATAATTTGTGCACGTATAAAATCAAACCCGTTTTGGGCCCCTGGAGGACAAGACAGGCTGGAAGAGAGCCCAGTTGCCTCAACGGAGGATATCCCAGTCTAGCTAATGGCTCATTGACCCCAAATAGGTGAGGGAGTCCAAACAAGATTGGCAGAGCGGTCCACCCACCCATGGTTGACTTGAGAGGCACGAGTGAAGCCAGCTGAGGGCAGGAAAGCTCCTCGGCCGACCCCAGCCTTGTGAGCAGCCCGAATGCTTGCTGTTCCAAACATCGCCTTTGAAGTGGTCTGTCGTACAGCCATTACTCACTGAGAGACCTCTGGAGTCAGGGAGGCCTGCGTCTCACCGTGGGGTGAAGGATAAACATCACATGCTCTCGCTCATTTATGGAATATAGTGAACCACATAAACGGATGAACAAAAACAGAGGCAGAGAAGCGTCGATCAGACCATCGAACCTCAGAGGGAAGGTAGGGGAGGGTTGAAGGGGAGGGGGAGAGATCAACCAAAGGACTTGTATACATGCATATATAAGCCTAACCAATGGACACAGACATCAGGGGGGTTAGGGCATGAGTAGGGGGATGGAGGGTAATGGGGGAATAAGGATACATATGTAACACCTTAATCAATAAAGAAATTAAAAAAAAATAAAACATGTTATAAAAATAAATGCAATATAAATGTCATAAAATCAATACATTTGCACATGTGAAAAAAATAAAAAAATAATAAAATGTTGACACTGCGTGCACTCACATATTTCTTGGGAGGTTTCAGTGTAATCATTTTCCTAGTGCCCAGCCCATAATGAACACTTAACAAGATCTGTCTATTAGCATTTTTATGAGTGAGCTGGAGACAAGGACCAGTGGGGGAAATGCAGACATCACCTGGGAATAACTTCTGTAGGACCTGCGTCCTCTTCAGGCCATAGTTATTTTCATTATCTTTTTTATTGACCTGTTTAGTTTGAGAGAAATCACTTCCTCTCTACTTCTGTGTCCTGGGCACATGTCCAAAAGGTCACAAAGACCCTGAGATGATGATACCCGCCTCCCTGCTTCTTGGTGGCAACAGCGTGCTCCCTTTGTTTTCCAGGTGGTCTCATGACAGCTCCTGCTTAGCCGGCATGTGGGGGGGGGGGGGTAGCGTTTACAATAGTCAGGACCCAGGATATGACATGTTCTCATAACCTCGAGCCCACCCGACGCTGACAACGAGCAGAGCAGCCTAAGAAGGGGTTTTGATAAGAATATGTGACAAAAAAAAAAAAAAAAAGAGGAGGCGGAACATCAGACTTTCAAACTACGGCTAGAAAAGCTATCCTCCCCTGAGAACTCTACAGATTCTCTCTGCAGGAAATTTCAAAAGCTAGCACGAATGTAGGGTTTCTTTTCTGGTATAAATGAAGGAGTCACAAGTCAAACAAGCAACCATGCCACTTAGCCTTAGAAGGGACAGCAAGGTCTACACCTGGGTCCTTCACAAACACTGACTCCCAGGTCACAGACTGCGTCCTCTCTTTCTCCTGCAATGCCATGCTTTGGTAACTTGAACCTTTACTTCTCTACCTTAGAGACACTGAGCCAAGGACAGGATGCGTTAGGGGTGTGTGTGTGTGAGTGTGTGTGTGTGTGTGTGTATGTGTATGTGTGTATGTGTGTGTGTGTGTGTGTGTTAGTATACAGTCCAATTTCAAATACAATTTCAGGCCCATTCTCAAATTGGAAGTAGGATATGCCTCAGGGAAGAGAACGGTTACGACTGGGGATCAAAATGCTATTGCTCATGGGTAATTCATGGAGACTTTGAATTTGTTTTTTGTTTAAATATTTGACTCTTAAGTTTGTCCCCATGTACATTAATTTCACCAACATAAGTAACCATTAATTTAGTAGCCTGACACAACACACATTTTCCTCTCCTCTGCTTCTTAATTTGGAAATCTGGGTGACTTGGCAGAGTCTTCTGGTTAGGGAGGCACAAGCCCACATCAGCCAGCCTGGGCTCTATTCTCCAAACTCCGAGGAAGAACTCACTTCCAGGATCTTTGAAATTCTTGGCAGAATCCACTTCCTTCTCCAGTTTCCACGGGCACCACCCATACCCCATCTTCAGAGCCAGCAACAGTGTGTGAAACCCTTCTCATGTTCCAAACTTCTCCTATCCCCTTCTCTCTGTCTTTTCTTTCTGCCTTAAGGGCTCTTGTCATATGTGGCTTCTTCAGATAATTGAGGACAATCTGCCTATTTTAAGTGCAGCTGATTAATAACCTTACTTTTAACTGAAAAATCCCTGTACCAGGTAACAGCATAACCACCCAGCTTATATTACACACTCAGTTGGAGATTTGCCTACAGTGTTATGGGGCCAGTAAAGTTGTTGCAATAAAAAATAATATTTTAAAACTATAAATATATCTATAAAACTATTGCCACAGTTTAGCCCTTGCGATGGTTTTTTTACGTGGCAAAAATGAGAGGGAACTATGTCCTTACAAATATTAGGTGTTTTATTATGTTTTCATTAATGATAAAGTTTAAAAATAAAAGCTTTGAAGAGCACATAAATAAAATACAGTATTGTATTCTAGAAATATCACAGTGCAGAAAGATATTTTCATCATGTCAGTCTTGGGCCATACACATTCTAGTGGCACTGAAGTGTTTCAATATATAAGCAGGTCTTTCAACCAATAGCCAGCCCCACTTTTTAACACTGAATATTCGATACTAGTAAACAGCTCTCCTGTCAGTCCTGCCAGGTTCGATCCTGTACACGGTAACCCAAAAGAAAAGAGAAAATGCTGTGGAGTGTTGTTCATCCAAAATTTTAGCTGCTCTCCGATATAGTGAATTCAATGTGAGGGATATTCAGGCGCACTTTAGATGAGCAAGATTTTTGCCCCGAGCCTCAATTTTAAACCATAAGAAATAAGTAGATCATCCAAGAGATACCTGTACCCCCATGTTCATTGCAGCATTATTTACAATAGTCAAAATATGGAAACGGAAGCACTCATCAACGAATAAGGAAGATGCGAGATATATAATGGAATATTACTAAGACATGAGAAAGAAGGAAATTCAGGCATTTGTGACATCATGAATGGACCTTGAGGACATTATACTAAGTGAGATAAGTCAAACAGAGAAAGACAAATAATGTAGGATACCACTTATATGTGGAATCTAAAAAGCCAACATCATAAAAACAGAAAGTAAAATGCTGGTTACCAGAGGCAGAAGGTGGTAGAATAAAAAATACATTTAAGGGCATGAACTTGCATTATTGTATTATACTCATCCAGCTTGCCAAGAGTCTGGATCTTAATTATTCCAACCACAAAAAAAAGAAATGATACTATGTGATGTGATAGAGGCATTATCGCTACAAAGGCAACCACATTATAATATGTAAATATGTCAAATCAATGTCTTGTACATTTTTAATTTATACAGTATGTCAAATATATCTCAATTAAAAAACAAAAAAGTGGTCCTTCAATCCAGTCATCCATTTTATTCTTGAATCTCCCCAGATGCCTTCTTACATTCATGACTGAATACTTCTATTACTGAGAATGTCTCTGTCTCATGAGATAGCCCATTTCATTATTTTGACTTGTAAGACAAAAATTCAAGCACCCTTAGGTTATGTGGGACATGGACAATTGACATAAGGGATTGACAGGGAAATGAATACAGGGTATAGTTTTAATCAAGTTATTGCCTCAGATAACTAGAGCTTAATCCCGCTAAGGATCTCTAGGAAACAGATTTAAACATGCATGTCAGAATAATCTAACCCAAGGGATAAGGTTGATGGGGTACTTAGCTACCAGAATGCATAATTACTGGTTGGGTCTGCTGTTGAGTTAACTCCCATACTCATGGCAGACCGGAATTGCAGAACATTCCCCAGTCTTGCAGCAGAGGAGCACAGCACTGGAAGTTGGTTGGGCTGCTGTGCAGATAGCATAGAGCCAAGAAGGTATGAATAGGGTTCTGACAAAGTGTGGATGTCTACTCTTTATTGCAAAAAAAAAAAACCCTGCTATTTTGCTCTCCCATAATGTCTCATTTTGTTAACTTCTCCCTTTTGAATTCTCCCCTTCCTTTCCTTTACCCCAGTCCATACCATTTGGAAGGTGCTGATTCCAGGTCTTCCTAGTTGACTTCCTAGCTGCAGTCCTGGGCAATAATTGTGAACCATCTAATAGTCATAGTGATTGGTTTAGAAGTGGTTATCAGTCAAAGGCAGCTTATTCAGAGCTAATATTGGGATTTTTTTCCGGAGTCATTAGGTAGAGAGAGAAAATGTACTATCTCCTGGGATTGCTAAACTGATAGCTATGGTCCTAGATGTCTGTGTGTCCATCTTTGTCTAAGCCTGAGAATGAAGCCAGCAGAAGAAAACACATACCTGTCCATACTGTGTGAGCATCTGTAACCAGCTATGTGTGCGTGTCCCTGGATTTTCAACTTTGATCAGTTTGAATGGGGTCCCGGACTTGCTTTAAGTCTCTATCTGCCTTGGAATTTCTCCTTATTTGTCCTAGAGCCACTCAGTAAGGACACACAGATAAATTCTCACTGTCTTTCTGATGCTATCTCACGAGAGATAAAGAGAAGTATGTGGTGTGGGCAGTATTTGCATGTATAGTGATTACAAACAGGATTTTTTGGATTCTGACAGACCTGAATTTCAAACTTGGTTCAGGTGTTTGCGAGTTGTGTAGCCTAGAGTAAGATATTTAAGCACTGTAAGACTAACTTTTTATCACCTATAAAATGGAAGGGGGGATGTCTACTTAGCAGGGGTTTTGAGAGATAAAGCTTAAAATTTACTTAGCAATATAGTTTCTGATAGTAGATTGCCAATGAATTTTGTGGCATTTGAAGAAAAAAAATTGCAGAATTGAAAACAATAGTTTTATTTAGGATTTATTTAATGACACAGGTAGTTGTCCGGCATAGGGAAAGAAATTTATAAATGTAGTTACAATGATCATATCTCACACTAAGCCTTCTCTTCCCTTGGATGAAACTCTTGCCCATTTCTAGGCATACATTGTTCATATTATCAGATGCTATCCCATGATAGCATCTGAACAATGTCACCAAGACTATGACAATGAGGTAAGTAAGTTGAATCTGTGAGTGTTGGTCAGAACTAACAGGGATATGTGATGGCTCAATGGGTATCTGGCATGATTTTTGGGTCCGCAGTCCTATAATTTACCACTCTTGAGTATAGTTCAGGTTAAAAATATATCTACTTAAATATCTTGCCTGGTATGCACAGCAGTGGCTTACTTCACCAAGAGAGTAGTCTTCGTTTTTCTAAATCAGAGATTGCCGCTGACACACAATTCAATGGCGGGACTAGCTTGACTTTGCAGAGATGCTGGTTCTCCTGGGCTATGCTCCCCTAACCAGAGGGGACACGTGACATTCAAAAACAGAGGCTTCAAAAAATGAGGAGACCTGGACCACCTTGTAGGGTAAAGCCACAGAGTTGATGATGCTGAGGGGGTGATCTTTCATCCCCAAGTAACGGGTGGGGTGCTTTTCCAAATTTTTTTTTTAATTTATGTCTCTTCCAGGACGAGAGAGTAGGCACCGAAACTGGCATCCTCTCTGAACCATGCATCCTGTCCTTAAACCATGGCAAAAATATAGTTTGAATTGTTACTCTGATCAGTAATTTCTATTGTCTTATCTGTAATTTCCTATTGTCTTATTGTGGTTGAGTTTCCTTAGAAACAGACTCTGTGAAGGAGACTTGCACACAGGAATTCTGTTGGGTAGTATTTTCAGGAACATTTGTAAGGGATTACAGGAAGCAAGACTGGGCAGAGGGAGAACTAGAACTGGAATACTGGTGTATCTGAAGACTCAGCCCATCCCACAGGGGGCTTGGGAGCTGCAATGGCCCTGTGGATTTTTCCTAAGCACGGAGGTCTTGCCTTTGTCCTCCATAGTAACCAGTTTCTGAATCCAGCTGAGCCCCAGGAGGGAGGGTAAAAAATACCGTCAAGAGTGCCAAGTCACTGCCTTTAAAGAGGGCAATTCCCATACAACCCACATTCTTGGCAGCAGAGGAAATGAGTGCCTTGATTCAGGATGACACACCCTAGCACCCACAGGTCCCCATTCAAGGAAATTGGAAAGTGCACTTGGTACTTGGCTTGATTCAAACCAGAAACAAAATCTGAAAACAGGAAGCCAAGACTCTGCCTCAGAAGTAATGGAAGTAGCATGATGACCGGCCTGTCTTGAGATGCAGAGTCAGACAGACCTGGGATTCCATTTGGAATATTCTACTCTCAATGTGAACTTGGACAATCACACTCAATTACATAGCGTCCCTGAGCTGCAGCTTTTTGCTTATAAAATGATAATGTCACATAGCATATTTGGGATAACGTGATGAGATGTGGTAGTTGACTTACTGAACAAAGCACCTTGCATATTGAAAACAATTCATAACTAACCATAAGTTTTCTTTTACCTTAATGGCATTGAAAGATTTTTCTTCACGTTATTCTTTTCTTTAAGTATATTTTTGTTGATTTCAGAGAGGAAGTGAGAGGGAGAGAGAGATAGAAACATCAATGATGAGTGAGAATCATTGAGTGGCTGCCTCCTGCACACACCCTGGGGATGGAGCCCACAACCTGGGCATGTGCCCTGACTGGGACATGAACCATGACCTCCTGGTTCAAAGGCCGATGCTCAACCACTGAGCCATGCTGGCCAGGCTTCACGTTATTCTTCATCCCAACGTTGTAGAGAAGAAAGTATCAGATTTTGGGAGAGTTCACAACTGGTTGAATATAGGTAACAAATGTGGAGATAAATGGAGGGACGAAAGTAAACACAGACTACATTGGGAGTATAAACCAGGAGCTCTCAGAACAGTATGAGGAATCAGAGAGAGTTTTCCAGAAGAGGAAGAATGTGATCTGTGGTCTGAATCATAATGTGGGGTGAACGTGGTGATGGAGCAGTGAGGACAAGAATCCAGGAAGGGGGTTCTTGGGTCCAAAAGCATGGAGTCAACTGAGACCAGGGCAAATTTAGACAGCTGTAGGTATCACAGAACAGTTGGTACAGAATCTGGAAGAGGGTGGGCAACAAAAGAGAAGGCTTCCTTTCAATATGTTTGGTAATGGCAGCTCTTAATTCGTCACTGTGGGTTGGGAGTCTCTGGTTTCAGCTTGGCTGAAAAGCACTGAAGGAGAGAGGTCGCTGAAAGAGTTCATAGCCTTGTTTAAATAAAGTCTACCTGTGGCTGAAAACCAGCTGGCATGGGTCCCACTTGCTCCACCTTGTTAACAGCCCTGGATCTCAAGTTTAATGGTCCAGCTGGTTTATACCAATTTTGATAAGTAGCCCATGTTTCCTTTGGATGATGGGAGAAATTATTCTCCTAAACCCTATGATCAAATGGAACCAAGATCCAAACCGTGTTCTAAGTTTATTGTGAGCTCATGGCATTCGCAATGCCTGGAACAGGAGTAGCTGTGTGAGTGAGGCAGGTCTAGCCTAAAAGGCTGTTCTCTGAGGCCAGGCTCCATCCTCCACTCTCCCAGCTCAGCTTGGGCAGATTGGCTGGGGAGCAAAGCACCCCATGGCCTGTCTACGACATGCTTTCCACTCTAAGCTTTGTTTTCATTCTCCGTGAAAGAGTGCTTTATGCTCTGAACCTTATGAAAGATTTTTTTTTTAAATCCATTTTCACTTGAAATTTTTCAAGCTTGGATTCAGCTCAAGTAGGATTTTTTAAAAATTGGCAAATGAAAGTAAAATATTCCAGGAGGCTTTTAGAAATGTAGAGTGTTAACCAAAAAATAATTAAAACTTTAGAGTGCCTGGCTTGAACATTTCGACGAGGGTGGTGGGTTTAGGTGGACACATGTCCTGGTCCATTTCTGCGCTTTCCAAAACATCATCACAATACTCAGGCTTATATAGGACTTTGTGATTTCAAAGATCCTGTCATTAGTAACTCATATTTTTATCATATTATCACTGTGAGGTAAGCAAAGTCAAGAGATGAAGAACTAGGGGCAAAGACAAATAAAATAACTTTCATCATATTGATTATGGCTAATATTTGGTGGGAAGAGTATAGTCTTTGGAAGTAAGACACAGCTGGATTCATAGATACTGCAACTGTGGACTTGCTGAATACCAAAGCCTTGATTACTTACTGGTCTGGAAAATGGGGACAGTTTCATTGCACAGAGAGATGAAGATCCAATGAGATGGTGGTGGAAATATTCTTGGTAAATTAGTGTCACTTTGATGTTAAATGATATTTAATGCAATTAGTCATGTAGTTCAGGACATCATGAATTTAACCCAGGTGTCCTTAGTCCTTGATCAGCATTTCTATTCCTAATAGACCATCATTATCAACCTCAAATCACCATCACCATCCTCAATTTTTCTGGGACTATTGGGTTTAATACTTTTTCCAAGTTCTAAGTAGATCACAGGATACATTTTAGTTTTTTCTATTAACTCCCCACTTTGGTCCCCTGTCAAGAGGGTTTGAACAAGATTCATGTGGAATGTGCTGTTTTTGTTCTTTTTCTCACACAAACTCACACTACTCCCTGAGGAATGGTCTCTTATGTAATTTAGAGTGACACTGTTGAATGCTCATGAGTGGTGTTGAGAGTGCAACCTATAGGAACACATCATCCAAGCCCTCGAGGACTCTGTGTTCTCAAAGACACTGAAAGCAAGACACACCTACAAGTCTAATCATCTGCCAAATCATGTCAGGGGAAAATGAAAGCAACCAAACCCCACAAACCAAACATCAAAACAGTGACCAGCCAGCCATGCACAGAGAAATCTGAAGATCCCCACATGTACCTTCTCAAGGAACTGAGCTTTAAACATGATTAACTTCCTATAAATAGAAACTAGCTCTCTACCATCAGCTGCCTCTGATACACAGATTTTAAAGAAGCAATGTAACAGTAATATGTATATCTCTTCCCATCTTCTCAGGTGACTGTGAAAACTGGAACAGGTAATTAGTAATTCTTGTTCCCTCATAGCACTTGGGTGGGGTGAAAGAGTAACACTTACTACCCTCCTTTTCAGTGCCAGATGCTATATCAGATTCTTCACATAGATCATATCATTAACTTCTTAAAATCATTCTTAACTGGTGGGTATTAGCATGATGCTTTTTGACAGGTAGGGAGACAGGCTGGAGAGGGGTAAATAACTTGCCCAAGGTCATGCATGAATTTAGTAAATAGTAGAACAACATGTCTGAATCTGTTTCCTGTTAGACCTCCTTGCCTTTCATACAGCAAAGGGCCTGAAAAAGAGTATGTGCTTATAGACACAGGCTAAGTTGTCATGTCACCATGCCTACAATAATGCTTGTATAAGATGTAGCATCCTGGACAGAAGCCGACCCTATGTTAGAATTCTATAAGGGCTATTTCTTACTTAGATATCAGATCTTAGATCTCCATCATAATGCTAACATACCTTCTACCATTCAGCTAGAGATGAAAGACATGGATTACAGTCATAAGCTATAACTGTTCTAAGGGCTTTGCATAAATTAAGTCTCAAAACAACCCTTTACAGTAGGCATTGCTGTGAACTCTATTTTACGTATTTTGCAAATCAGTAAAATGAGGCATGGAAAGTCTGCCAAAGCAGAACTGAGATGCAACCTAGGCAGTTCTGATTCCTTTATGCCTGTGGTTCTCAAACTTGATTGCAAGTTAAAATACCCTGGGAATTTCCTATACTTTGGGAAGTCTAGACCTCACCTCTAGAGATTCAGATCCAATTGATGGTAGTGAGGTCCTGGCATTCGTTTCTTTTACAAGCTGTCTATGTGAGTCGATTGTATAGGCAGGGCTGGGAAGCCCTGAGCTAAATGAGACTACCTCTGAATCTCACTGTGTAGACCAGTGGTTCTCAACCTTTTTAATGCCTCCACCCTTTAATACAGTTCCTGATGTTATTTTTGTTGCTACTTCATAACTGTAATTTTGCTACTGTTAATGAATCGTCATGTAAATATCTGAGTTTCCCGATGGTCTTAGGCTCTATAGCAGCGGTTTTCAACCCCACAGCTTGATGATTCATCAACAGTATTAAAATTACAGTTATGAAGTAGCAACAAAAATAATTTTATGGTTGGGGGTCACCACAACATGAGAAACTATATTAAGGATCGTGGCATTAAAAAGCTTGAAAACCACTGGTGTAGAAGCCTTGTTCTATACAAGCCAGAATGACTTCTGCAAACCAGGTCGTCTGAAGTTTTAATGTGAACTGAATTAATAAGATAATTGATTAAGAATACTTGACTCCCCACTTGGTTTAGGAACTTTATGTGGCTTAGATGCCATAATGGAAGCTCTGTATGGTTTATTTCAGTTAATCCAGAGAACATCCTATGTGATGGATATCATTACTAGGAATAAGTTATGTCAAATATATTTCATCTTGCTTCTTCCCACTCTGGTTGACTGCTGGGGCTTGGAGCCTTGCCACTCACACGTAGTCTGTGGAGGTCACCTGGGAGTCTGTTGGAAATCAGATTCTGCCTGGCCAGTTTTTCTCAGTGGTTAGAGCGTCGGCCTGCGGAATGAAAGGTCCCAGGTTCGATTCTGGTCAAGGACATGTACCTCTATTGCGGGCACATCCCCAGTAGGAGGTGTGCAGGAGGCAGCTGATCGATGTTTCTCTCTCATCGATGTTTCTAACTCTCTATCCCTCTCTTTTCCTCTCTGTAAAAAATCAATAAAATATGTTTTTTTAATAAAAAAGAAATCAGATTCTTAAGCCCATTCCACCCCATCCTTCTAATTAAAAAAATGTATACTACAATGGTTTAAAACAACATGATTATATTTAATGATGGCTCTGATGGTGAAAACTTGGTAGGCAAACAAATAGTTGTCCATTGACTAAATACAGCACATCATATTGTTGATTTTCCTCCAACCTAATGTTAGTGCTCAGTATATGATATTCTATTACATTAGACTATAAATCACTCTTCAATAAAACTAACTTTGCTAGATAATGGATGTTCGGGAGAAAATCTTTCTTTTCTCCTGGTGTTCCCTTCCTGGGTGAGACTTCCCACCATCTAACATTCCTGTCCTCCCTTCTCCATCAGTCATTTTTCTACAGAAGAGGAGTGCTAATATGATTTGTGAGTTTGGAAAGAAGACCCCAGCACATGACCATGGTTCCCTCAGCCCCACCCTCACTGCCCAGAACTGGCTTGCTTACAGAGGGCACTTATTGCCATTGTCCTCAGCCACGCTGGGAATTTTATCAAACAGTTCTGCTCAAGACCAGGATAGTCATGCATTGCCTATGCCTGGTGGGTACATGCCTGCAGGGATAAGCCTATTTTACCAAGTAGCCTTTTCTATAATGAAGGTAATCTTCTCATCTGACATTTGTCAGAGGCAGAGAGATGTCATGGATGAGTGCGTAGGTGATGGCCTTAAACAGGTGAACTTCAAATCCTTCCTCTGTTGCCTGCTCAACCAGAGTTGTAAGGATTTATTGAGAGAATATACATAAAGCATTCAGAACATTGCCTGGAAAAAGATAAATGCTCTATAAGTGTTTGATATTAATATTAGCCTTTTGTTCTGTTGTTCAGCCAGCTCAGAGCATACACCTAGAAAAAGGTGAAATGGGCTGGCTCCCCACTCACACCTCAATAATAGAGTTTTAGAGTAACCTGTAAGCCCATCCCAATGTCAAACCACTCAGTGATTAGGCTAATCCTACACCTTAATAGGTCTCCTCCCAGAATTATCTTTCCAATTTTAGAGCTAGTGATGTCACTTTGAAATTCTTAAGAAGTGCAGACTCCCCCTCCCCCAGTAGGATTTCAAACCCTCCAAAGTCTGACCTTAGCCTACATTTCCAACCTGTTCTTCCTCACCTACCCTCTGCTCTGGCCCCAGTCCAACACTGCAAATGGCCCCTGAATCACACCATTGTTTTCACACCATGCTAGCTCTGTTCTTCGTCCACACAACTGGAGAGAGGCAAGGCGATTGTGCCTGCCTATGGGACCATGTCCTCTTCACTATGGTGTACTCGTCCTATCCAGTACCTCGCTCAGTGACACCCCTAAACAGTTACTCTAATACCAATTCGTCAAGCGGTCCTATCACCGCCTTCTCCAAAATTTTAATCAAACTCATCTTCCTCTTTCCACCTCAAGCAGACTACCATTCTCTCTTACCTGGCCTACTTCAGTAGCCCAAGTTTTCTCTGCTTCTATGTGGGACCCAATTCAGGTAATTCCCCAAACAGAGTTAACACATAAATCAAATGATATTACCTCCTTGCTTAATGAACTCCCTTGTAGTGATACTGAAACTACATTCTGACCTTTTCATATCTGACTTTCTCACCTCATTTTGTGCAATCCCCACCTGTCCCCTTACTCACTGTGCTCTCGTGACACTTATGCCCTTTCAGTTTCTCAGACAGGCAGAGCTTTTCCCCACCTCAGGCTCTTGTACATTTTATTCTTTCTGCCTGGAGTGCTTGAACCTTCTTTTTCCTTTTATTAAACAGCTGTTTCCTGCCTCCTCTGATTCTCAGCTTAGAAGCCCTCTCTTCAGTCGACCCTCCTGATCCTTGACCCACAATGAGACCCCTCTCCACCATGCAATCACCTTTTCCATGGAACTGAATGCCTGCACCCTTTCTTTTTCCGTGCACTGATAGCAGTTGGTAACAATCATTCTTGCACGTTTCCCAGTGATTTGGGGCCTGTCCCACTAGACTTAAAGATCCACAGTGGCAGGGAGGTCTGTCTTGTTCTCAGACCCTTCCCAAGGCCCATCACAGAGCCCAGCATGCAAGAGGCAAGAGAGAAATGAGCTCAGTGAATGATGGTCCAATATAGCGGTTGATACTGGAGTCCCTTCATGCTTGGCATTCCATAATTTTGCTTTGTGGAGTTGACCCTCAAGCATTATGGGTACATATGCTTTGCAGAACATTTAACTTTGGAGTGGCCTTGGAGGCTGTAAGGATTCTTGGAGAGGAAGGAGCCTCAAAGTGTACCTGATCAAATCCCCACATTTTACAAATAAGAAAATCAAGACTGGGGACTTGTAGTGAGCTTTCGTGAGAGGCCCGACATCCCCTGGTGTTTGGAGTACCCTTCATTATAGTTCTCTTGCTCTGGGCTTCTGGAATCTATGCAATGACTACAGATCCTTAATGAAATAATCTGGCAGGAAATCCAAATGCTTCATGCATTTCAACCTTTCACTAAGAAATGAAAGCAAAGCCTAAGGAAATGCCATCTGACTAATTTCTAACCAAGGCAAATCTTCTTTCTTAGTCACCCCGAACAAAAATGTCAATGTTTTACAAGAACAGCGGGAGCTGCCAAGGCCCATGGCAGGTCCCCAAATCACCTCTGCCCTACAAGGGGGTGTGGGGTCCACTCCAGAGTGGAGTGACCCAGGACTGTGCCTGAGCGATTCCTGAGCATGTAGAGAATAGCGAGCACCTTAAACACACACACTCTTTCTTCAACTAAGGTTTTCTGCTATCCCCTGTGCCCTATCTATTCATTTATGATTTTTATTCATGTTCCATTTCTTTTCTCCTCTCAGTTTTTTTCTCATTTCTATAATAGAGTGATTGATATCAAGATCCCTTCAGCCCTGGCATTCTGTAATGTTGCTTTATGGGGTTAGTTCTCAAACTTTCATGAGTACATATGATTTGCAGAACAGCTTACTTTACTGCCATGTACAGGAAAGTGGATGATTATTTCAGCATGTGATAGCATCCCATTAGCATCCCCTACTGTCCTGAGAAAGTATGGGATACCAGTGAATCATGGAGCTAATACCTCCTATTTCAGCTCTCTAGGACTTTGCCAGTCCAATATATTCAGAGGGAGAGGAGATGTTCTCAAAGCTGATAGTAGTGTGAGTTTATGTTAAAAATTAAGAGTTTTCCCCTGTGGTCTGCATGACAGTAATTAATGGGGAAAATCCCAGGAGCCTTGAGTGGCACTCTGCAATGAGTTGTGTGGATTGAAATAGCCTACGCTGAAGAGATGACTTTCCTGGACAAGGCCAACTTCCCACCTCCTATACTTGCTTATGGCTAACATCACATCCTGCCCCAAGGAGTGCGTGGTAGATTTTTCTCAGATCATGTGGTTTCACCAAACTTCTGGCCCCTGAGAGCTTCCAATAGCCACTCAGGGCAGGACATCTGGCCTCACATCTGGCTCCATCACTGCCAGAGAGACACTCAACGGCATTCTCAAGCAGCAGGTTAAGCACAGCTGTGCTTCTGAACGTAACAAGGATCAGAGGACCGGTATGGAATCTGGACCTTTGGAGGAAAGAATGCATACATTCATAAGTGAATAAACAGGATTCTTGTATCCTCTTTCCATTGGCACCGTGTCTGAAGGTCTTGACTCAGCGTTAGTGGATCTTAATGCTCAAGCTTGTCCATCCCTCTCGGCGGTGATTGATTTCATTGTTGGCTTGTTTTCATGACACGAATGTGGCATCTTTGGAGTACCTAATGCCTTGTAAGTTCTACTGGATGGTGGAAGAGCTAGAACAAGCTCTAACCAGCACATAACCCAGTGACTCAGGAGCTTAAGCATTTTCACTAATTAGTAAAGAAAAATGTGGTAGGAACTTGCAGTTCATATGAAGGAAAGAACATCACTGGAGCCTGCATTATGCAAGCGTCTCTTTCCTTTTGGGACCATATCAGAACTTCGGGGGAAGAAAGGCTACCTTTTACCTTTGAGGGATTTTCAGAGTACTTTGTTTTGTTGTTGGTAACTGACAAAGGGATTGATTTCAACACCTCAGAAAAAAATGCCTCATCATTTCCTCTTGTGAAATCTGGGTGCTTTTGAGTGAATCCATGAGAGGAATGTGGATATCCATCAACAGTGGTCAATGTCCATCCTCATGTTTCTTTTACTAAAAGCTGCTCCCAAGTGATAGTGCTGGTTAGAAACTACAGAGCATTGACTTTGGCAGGTGTCCTGTGACTTATATTTATTCTGAAAAGGCAGGAAAATGTAGCAATTAGGAGCACAGCCTTTAGTCAGATGGAATCAAATTTTAGATTGGGCCCTTGGTAATTATAGGACTGTGCACTCTGAACATCAGTTTTCTTACCTCTAAAATGGGGCTAATTGTAAGTACTTGTCAGAGGGTCTTAAGGACTAAACTCTAATTCCACTGAGTTTAGAAAACTCTTCATTTGCAAAATGAAGCAGAAATCAGATTTCCTCAGTTTAAGCCCACCTTTCCCCCACAACTGTAATGGACTCTACAGTGTGGTGGTTATGTGTGTTAGCTTTGGAGATACACAGATGTTGGTTGGAATCTAGACTTTGTCACTTTCTAGCTAACTATCTATAGGCATCTAACTTACTATATCTAAACTTCCATTTACTCCCTGGGAAAATTAAGCTAGAGATATCTCCAATCTTTCCTTTGCTCTCAGAGATATATTGGGAAGGGATGGTCATGGACAAGGGCAGGATTCAGACATTTACGTATTCCTAGCCAAAGATATCATTCTATACTGGCATCCTAATCTCCCCCAACACCCTCCAAAGGGACTTACTTGTTTCAACAGCATTTCCAAATGTTCTATTTGATTGTTTGGAAGTCAGGAGACAACCATATTCTCCATGCCTAGGTCTTCATCTCATTTCTGCTGAAATGGTGCTATGGGTTAATCTGGGGGGGATTCTGGGGATGAGGGCTTAAGGCATTGTTCCCACTGACTGAATAAGTTGGTGCTCAAAGTGATTTCTTAATACATGTTACTCATTTTGACCACTTTCTTGGAGGAAAACATCTTGGACTTTGCCCCATCTTCACTGTACTTTCACCCATCCCTCTACCCCCAACCTCTGACCCAGATATCCAGACTTGAGGAAACACACTAATAGAGAAATCAAGTAGTCCTCTTAGTGTTTTTACAATGTGATTCCCGAGTCACCAAATTAACCCTGGTCAGGTGTATATTTAGCACTTAACCCATCTTTTTCCTCAAATTCCTTGAGGTCCAGGATGGCTACTACCAATAAACACACTAAGATGAAAGGATGGCAAGATAGCAGAGAACGCTATCAATATGCTCTCTGGGGCACAGGGAAAATAAATATAAGTCACAGGACACCCTTAATTGCAGCCTGATCTGCCACTTATATAGTAAATTCTCTATAATCGTTTGCCTTTTTCAGGTCGGTGATTTCAGCCCCTCATCACTGAATGACAGAACATGTCTAATTCCTATTTTAATCCCATGACCTGGATGAACAAAAGTTGCTCTACACTGATTTATGCATTCTCACTGCCAAGGAAAAAAAAACACACACAATCAACATGACGCTTAGCCTATCTGGAAGGCAGCCACAAGCCATAGGTATTGGTGTTCTTGCAGACCATAAGATATTTTATGTTCGGATAAGGAATAAAAATCCCTGTCTCAAATAGCTCCCCATCACACCGAGATCTCGCAACAATAACACTCCTGATTCAGACATTAATCCTAAGTACCCAGGGAGCCCTAAACCATTGTAGCCCACTAGCAAGGACCACGGTAATTGCCACGTAAATCCCCTCCATAATGTGGCCCTTATTATGACCAGCCAGCCAAGGCTTGCCCTTAAATCATCCCTATTGAACAGAGCCTTGTAGAAACACTATCACCTACACATACCTCTGCTTCTTTGCATTAACCTGTTATCCTCCTTACAAATGGGATTCTTCACCCACTCCCTTCCTCCAGATTAGTAATGCCCTGTTAAGTAAACGAACATGAAATTTCAAAGGGAAACAAGAGCAATAATCATTACCAGCTGCCCTGTGAGGCATTGCGAAAATGCTCCCAGTTCACAGAGAAAAATCCATGCTGCTCTTTGAAGGCATTCAGGCCTTTGGAGCTGGATGAATGTGTAACTTCCAGGCCAGGCTCCACTCTGTTCTAACAATAAGTCATGTGCTTTGGGAGAGGTGCCAAGGCAGGAACTTTGGTCTTCTCCACAATTCATCTGGAATAGTCAGTGATAACACTGACTTTGAAGTTACACTGGCCTGGTCACCCCTGCCACTCACCGGCTTGGGCAAATTATTCATTTCTTTACCGTTCATTCAATCCAAAATTGTGGCGTATTACTTGCTAGGCATTACCTATACAAAACAAACAAACACAAATACTGAAAGACTGAGGGAAAAAAGTAACTTAACCAGACCTAGAAGGTCAAGGAGGGCTCCTTGGAGGAAACAATAATTAAGATCAGACATGAAAAATGAGGAGTGTCGGTCCAATTTTGTCATTTATTAAATGGGCATGATGATACCTGCCATCATGAAAGTAGTTATAACATTAAATAAGATAATGTTCCTTAAGTGCACAATTGCAATGGACTCAGAGTTGGCATTTAATATAGCTTACCAATGTTTTCATATGGTTATAATAATTACATTTTTCATTTTATGCAATTTGGAAAGGACATAAAATATTTAAAAGGACTCGTATCCTATATCCTAAAAGTGTTTACTTTCTATTAACATTTTAACATATTTCCTTCTAAACATTTCTGTTTCTTTGTACACTTATAATTTTGGGGTCATCCTTTTTATGTATTTTTGACTCTTTTTATTCCAAAGTCAGCTGTAGATCGTAAGTCTTTCCCCACATCATCAAACAGTCATTGTAAACATTATTTTCAATAGCAATGTATGACATCATATGGATTATCATTTAGCTAAACATTCACCTATTTCTGCTCATTTGGGCTGTTTTCAATTTATAGACATTACAAATTGAAGTTTAACTATAATAAATCATGCTTAAATGAACATCTTTGTGCATAAATCTTTGTGCCCCTTTTTGATTATTTCCTTAGGCTAGCTTCCCAGAATTAGAATGACTGGGTCATAGGCTATGAATGTTTTTAAGGCTCTGCAGTCATATTTCTAGACTGTCTTCCAAAGGGGTTGTAACAATTTGCATTCTGACTGGGAGTGAATTAGCTGGCCTGTCTCCACACATGCTTGCCAGCTAAATGGAAGTTACTCTTACTGTTATGCATATGACCATGTGCCATTAGACCTCAGGGGCATATCAGGTTTTCAAAAGTCAATCTATATATTTTTTGTGCCCCTAAATTTAAAAGCACTATCTTCACTTTATAACTACTGAAAAAATAGGCTCAAACAAACAAACAAAAGAAAACAGAAGCATGAGCAATCCCACTAATCAGAGATAATCACTCTCAAACCAATAGTTTTGGATGCATTCCCAACATAGATATGTGTTCTTCCTTACAACTATTTAAATACGCTATGTCCCTTTTTCCCTTTACATTTATGCATGTCTTTAATATTCTCTTTAAACCACTGCCTATATACCCATTGCACTGACAGATCAATTCTTCTTTTCCCCACCCACAGGGATGTTAGGAACTAAACATCTTTATCAACGTCTTTAGATGAGGGTTTCTCCACCTTCGCGCATTCCAAGCCAGATAACTCTTTGATGGTGGAGGTGCCCTGTGATGTGTAGGATCTTTACCTGCATCCCTGGCTTCTACTCACTTCAATGGCTGACAATCCAAACTATGTGCAACATTGCCAATGTCCCTGGGGGGAGCAAACTGACCACAGACTGAAGGCTACTCGACTATGTCCCGATCCTGTGTCCCTGCAGTTCCTGTGGTCAGTATGGATTTAAGCATCCCTAGCGATAGCACAGTCACAACCAGCTGCCATGACACTTTCAGATCTGGATATCTCTGACCAAAACAGTCTTCTCCACATGAATCTAAGTCTTCCTGAACTGTTGAGGCACTAGCTCAGCTTATAATTATGAGAGGGAAACTGTATAGATGATGAAATATTTTGTCTTTTGTACACATCTTTTGATATTGGAAGACTGCTAACACCTCTATGCTAAAGGCCCCTTTAATGCTTTCCCCACTAACCAGACACCCTTTAGTCCCCTCCCAACATCATTTCCTTCTACTGAGTGTGTCTCTCTCCTCGTCCATTACTCCCTTTTTCTGTACAGCATCCAGTGAGAGCTGGGCAGAGCAGAGCTGAGCAGGGCATTTTCTGCCTCTATCCCACTCTACAGGCTATGAACCTAATAAATTGCCTTTATTCAACCCTTTGTGATCCACCAAAATGAAAATCTCATATTCTCACACCTAATATATTCCTAAGTATTCAAACATCAAACTCACCTTTCTTGAGACTGTATGGCAGTGGTTCTCAACCTTTCTAATGGCGCAACCCTTTAATACAGTTCCTCATGTTGTGGTGACCCCCAACCATTAAAATTATTTTTGTTGCTACTTCATAACTGTAATTTTGCTACTGCTATTAATTGTAATGGAAATATCTGTGTTTTCTGATGGTCTTGGGCTCTACAGCAGCGGTTCTCAAGCTGTGGCATCAATGACCCATATTTCATTCTCTGCCATCTACAGACTCTTACACTTTGTTCACCAATACCCCATCGTGGGTCACCTGATTAAGCTAAAGAGGTTCATCTGGCACCTTGCTAATAACCGTGTGCCCCCTAGAAACTAGATAGACAATGATAAAAATACAGACTGATGGCATAAGAAATGACAAAAGAGACCACTGGATCTCATAGCCTTCTTTCAGAAGTAAAATACTTGCCCAAGTTTCACAGCTGCTAACTCCTGCTAAGATTTCTTCTGGAAGCCTAATTCCCCGACTACTGACTTGTCCAAGGGTACCATGAGGAACAATGAAATGGGTTAAACACACACACACACACACACACACACACACACTCACACTCACTATAGACCAGAGATTTCCAACCTTTTTCATCTCATGGCACACCTAAACTAAATACTAAAACTCTGCAGCACAAAAAAATACAGATTTTTTTTTTTACCGATTTGAAAAAATAGGTATGATTTGGATCGATATAAAAAATAGCCAAAACCGGTTTGGCTCAGTGGGCAGAGTGTCAGCCTGTGGACTGAATGGTCTCAGGTTCGATTCCGGTCAAGGGCATGTACCTTCGCTGCGGGCATATCCCCAGTAGGAGGTGTGCAAGAGGCATCTGATCGATATTTCCCTCTCATCGATGTTTCTGACTTTCTATCCCTCTCCCTTCCTCTCTGTAAAAAATCAATAAAATATATATTTTTTAAAAATAGTAATTACTTGTCCTATTTCTCCAAAGTGACTTTTTAAAAAATCAGGTGTCTATACTTGTATCTAAGGATTTCTGGTATCAAAAATAAACCCTTTAGACACAACCTTATTATGTGACATGACCAATAAGATGCAACTCTATTTATGGCCTCTATATTTATGGTCCAAGACAGGACATTCACATTGGACAGCTATTGTGTTGGCTGTTGTCATTTTCTTTTAAATTGACAATCAAAGGGAGAAGAAGTGTTGCATGTTTAAAAATTCTTGCAGCACCCTGGTTGAAAATCGCTGGTGTAGACAGATAAATAGTTCAAGGAAGTAAAGATGGAATAACAGGTACAAGTGATAACAGTCTGAAAAGATAGAGGATTGATGAGAAACTCATGTAATTAGCTAGTGCAGTTTTGATGACAATGGCCAAAGACAATAAAATATATTCAACTGGGTAAATGGGAATGGAAAAGAAATAGGTCTATTGAATATTGCTACTTTCAAATGCTTGCGTTTGCCTTTCAGTCGAACACTTTAAATAAATCTCATTAGTTGATCACGAGGGTTTGGGACCTATTATGGCTAGACAGCAGTTATTGCTACTCTAGATCTAAATTAGTCCATCACACAAGTGCCTTTTATTTCTTTATTCTCCTACCTCTCTCTTTGTTTTTTTCTCTAGCTGGCCAAGGCTGTATTCCACTTGAAAGAGAAGACAATTTCTAATGTGAGTATTGATGAATTTAACCAAAAAGTCACCACCACCATTAATTTTTTAAAAAAACAAAAAAATAATTTTTTAAAATCCTCATCCTTTTGTTTCTGACTATTTTCACTTTCTCAAGCACTTATTAAGTTCAACAAATGGGTGATATAAATAAACACTGTGGGTAGTGCACAGGACACTTTTGATCACCCTGAGAACTTATCTCTACCTCCACACAGCCTTTTCCCTGTCAACTCGTAAACTCCGAATGTGCTTTGTGATTCAGCATACCTGCACAATAACTGCCTGGTTCTGTAGCGATATCAACAGGATGTTTGACTTAGGTTAGCCATAAATAAATACTGATAGCCCTAATCCTAAAAATCACATGTATGATAAAAATAAATATTCTGACCTTGCGGTGAGTGAGTAATTGGACATGAATTACATTTGTCTTTTTGATAGTGATGCAAAGCAGAGCGGCAGAGTGAGGGGACATCCTGTATTTATATGCTCCCACTACAATGGGTAATTAAGCGGAGTTGAAGAGTTTAAGGTCACACTGTGGTCCTGCCCTTGATTTGCTGCTTTCGACAGCCCAGCCCAAACGGCGAGGGGAAACGGCCATGCCCTCTGATGGACAGGACCTTGAGGAGCACGGGTTCTAGAACCAGCGAGAGAAGTTACAAGCCAGTCCTGCTCTGTCTAGCTCAGGGGATTGTGCTGGGCTCAAATGAGATGAGTTATGAGCATGGTGAAACAGTAGGAGACTCACACAGTAGAAATGAAGACCATTGCTTCCCTACAAGTAAGTGAAATTTCTGATTCTAGTTCTTTGCGTAACTCTTTTAAAGGGTTATGCACCACTTTCAAAATGCGCTGAAGACTATGGACCTGCTTCCCAGTGGGAAGACACACGTGTGTGACACACAGATACCACCCATGCATACACACGCACATGCACACACATCGCACACATATACCATATGCACACGCTCTCACGCACTCTTGTTAGAAGACACTGCAGAAGCTTGTTAGAACTTGGACTAACTTATCCTCTCTAGGGTTCTTTGAGACCTAGATAATGAATTCTTGATCCAAGGTGTTTGGGGGTAAAAAATGACCTTGGTACTAACACAGTACCTGGAACAAAAATCTTTAGATCTGTTGGCCTTTATCAGATGTGTCTCTATTTCCTATCCCATTGACAAACTGAGGCCGAGAAAAGTGTCACAGCTTGACCAAGGTCAGGGCTGGGTCATGTGCACACAGCTTGTGCGATCGCACAGGGCCCTGCATTGAGAAGGACCCGCGCTTGGTTTAATGCTCTCCTGTCTTGAAATTTTGAACAGCAGGCCCTGATTTTTCACTCTGCAGTATTAAGAAGAGAGTTCTCCACATGACCCAGCAACCCCTTTTCTGGGTATTCACCCCCAAATTTTGAAAGCATTTATTAGAAAAGGCATACACGCCCCTATATTCTCTGAGCTTCTCCTAATTAAAGATATTGAAGAGGGAAGGACATCATGAGCAAAAGTCCAGCAGTGCTTATCTGAGTGAGGAGGCAGTTAAGCATGTCGGGGAGTAGGCTCCTAGGGCACTTTGGGGAAAGAAGCAGCAGTAAAGGCGTGCACAGGGGAAGGTTGTGAGGGCCTGGTGTGCCTGGCTGGTGTGGAAAGACTTACGCTGCAATAGTTTGGGCCAGACTTAGTTGATGGCAGTGAAGATGAAAGGGAGTAGGTAGACAGAGTTATAAGACTGTAGAATCATATTAGTTTCTCATCATAACTTCAGAAGGAAGGTATCTGTTACCTCCACTTCACAGATTAAAGATATACAAAAGTATGGTGGTTAGATGACTTTTCTAAGGTCACAGACTTAATCAGTTTCACAGCCAAAATTTGAGTGTAGCTTACTTGACCCCAGCTTAATATCTGAGAAAAACACAAAATGGGTACAAGAAGCTAATTAGCTAGAATGAGGATTGCAAATGGAAGACCCTGTAGGTTTGGTCGAGTCAATAGACCATCTTGTTGGCCTTGTACATGACTGAAAGGTTTTGAATTTGAATGACCTGCACCCCAGACCCCACTACTCCCTCTGGTCCACAAGCCTTTTCACATATTATGTGAACTGCTTACCTCACTTTAGGCACCTACTCAAGAGTGGTCCAATGGAGTGTGTTAAAGAGACAGTGCTTATTAAAACTCACTTTGAGACAATAAGAAAATGTCAATAAAGGTTTTGGAGCTGGAATGAGATAAAGAAGCAAAAAACGGGGGCGGGGGGTGGATAGTAATTTTAAATGGACATTTAGCAGCTTTTGTAGGGAGAGAAACAGGAAGCAAGGGGATTTGTATTCAGTCCAGATGTGAGATGGACAGGAAGAGGGAAGGAACTTTCAGAAAGATAATGGGTTCCATTCTCTGCCCTCTGCCTGGAGCAGAGGAGGGAGTGGATTTGGGGGGTGCAGGAAAGGAGGGTGGTGACCTTTCAGCATTCCCTTGTGTTGTAGTCATCCTGTGAGTGAAGGCTGAGGAGGCCAGGCCACCTGAGTACCATGTTGGTACAGCTCCTCACTTGCCTAAGACATTCTGGTTTCCATCAAATTAGCAATGGCTGACAAAGTGGTAATATTCAGTGTTGGTATGGTTGTGGAACAAGGGACAGTTTCCTACACAGATCTGGGAGTAAACTGGGGAGGCCCCTTGAGACAAAAATTTGTCATTGTTTTCTAAGAGTGTTTAAAACATTCCAGGTCTGGAAATCTATCATTTGGAAATAACTCAAAAAGCAGACAAAAGTTTAATGTATAGGCACCCCTCATTGTATTGTGCTTCATAGATACTGCTTTAAAAAAAAAAACAATTGAAGGAATGACCCTCCACTGGCAAAATAATTGTGATCCGCATGATTGTGATACTTGCTTTGTTGCCATGTCTGGAGCCGGACCTGCAATATCTGTGAGGGGTGCCTGTACCCAGATATTATCACAGCATGTAATATAGTAAGAAACCTATAATACCTTTAAATGTCGAGTGGCCATGCAAATTTTGGCATATTCATAAAATTAATACTATGCAAGTTGAGTGTAGAATATTATATAAAATGTTCAATAACTTGAGAACATAGTAAGAAGATGAAGTGAAAGAGCAGGATACACAGTTGTATACATGATATGGTACCCATGGGGGGAACTCCAAATTCTGTGTGCCAGGAGTTGGCAAACTGTAGATCACTGAAATAAGCATCCTCACTCCTTACGGATTCGCTGGGACTACTTCTGCACTAAAACAGCAGAACCGAATAGCTATGATGGAGACAACAGGTCCTCACAGCCTAAAATATTTACCATCTGGCTCTTCAGAAGACAAGTTTGCTGACTCCTGCTCTATGCTATAAACGATGTTGGTAATTGTAGAGTGATATCTTTGTGAAAGCATCATTATATTTAGCCTTTTTATTTTCACAATCGACACGTATTATTTCCATAATGTGTAAAAATGAGTACTTAAAAATATCTGGCTACAAATGAGAACAGAGCACCCACAGATTTTTTTTCTCTGTGCTGTATTCAGCTATGCAAAGTGAGGCAGTTTTGCTTATGCTGCTCTGAGTATTAGGAAATCCCAAAGCTAAGCCCCAGGGGTGATGACCTGTTCCACATTCTTCGTACACCCTTCAGAGGTATGCGTGCAGAAGGGGAAGCTTGTGTTTTCCAGCACTGCAGGTTTGACGAAAATGCAGATTTTGGACACAGCCAGATTTTCATCAGCAAGCGGATGGGCAGAGGAGCTAGTGCGATCATGGAAAGAGAATCCTCCTTCCACTGTCAGGACTGGCAGCCTGGTTCTAGGAGATCACCTTGCACCAGAGGAGGATGCCTGAACACCTCTGGACCCCTGTGGCCTGGTCCCCAAAATAAGTATTAATACCCCATGGCCTGCTGCTGCTGCTGCTGCTCAGAGGGCTGGCTCAGGTCTCCTCTCGACTTTGCATCTAATGGCCAGTTCCCAACACTGCAATTCTGTGATTCTTCAGTAATAATCAATCAGCTTTCAGCACCGAGGTCTTGCTCGCTTAACTTCCAGAATTAGTGGGTTGCAGGCAGGGCAGCCAATATGCAGGAGAGAAAAGACTTTCCTTTGTGAAACTCTCACGCATCAGCTGAGGTTACCTGGTGACCTCTGAGTAATGGATCCCCAAGTGGGACGGTACCCACTGCTTCTTTCCCACTCGCTCCCCCTCCACGTTTCCTCTGGTGGCTTTCATGCTGAGAGTTCAGTGCCCTGTAATCTGTGCCGTTCCATGTACTATTCAAAGAAATGTGATGTCTGTGGGAAAGAAACCCCCTCTGTTAGCTATGCTTCAGCCACCAAGAAAATACACTAAAATAGCTAAAAAGGCTGTTTACCGGAAGGAAAATTCAAATGGCTGTTTTTTAGTGCACAGTTCTGGTTTCTGTTTTCAGTGGGGACTTCAGGCGGGGAAGCATTCAACCCGAGAGCTGGACATTTTGAGACAGAGGTGAGGACACCGCTTCATGGCTGCCATAATTTCCCTGCCAGGTTCAGGCACCAGCCTTCGGGTGAAGAGTCTTTGTCAACATGCCATATGGGGTAATACAGGACAAAGGACACACCTTTTCATTTCCAAGAAGAAGAAGTTCTGAGGAATTAGTGTACAGCATGGTGAAGACAGTTCATAATAAGGATATGGTATTATAGACTTGAAAGTTGTTGAAAGTAGATCTTTACATATTCACATACCCACCCACACACACACACATACCACACACACACACACGAGTCACCTATGTCCACTATGTGAAGTGACGGATGTGTCAATTGATCTTCATCTTGGTAATCATTCTACAAGGTGTGTATATCAAATCATCTGGTTGAACATTAAAAAACACACAAAGCGTCACATGCAAATTATTCCTTTGGAAGTATGGGACGTAGCACATAAGAAAGGTGATGGATGGCTAGGTAACATTTATAGAGAAAAGGGGAAAAAAGATATCTCACATATCCCTTCTATTGGATAGTTTGTATATTTTTCCTCCAGGTAAATGTGTTCCCGTGGTGACAGTTTCATCCACATCTCTGGTATGACTAGGATTCATCTCCTGAGATCCTTTGGTAACTAGAATAGGAGGGTGTAGTATCTTTAGCCCCAGGCACAGGTCACAATAAGCCGGGGAAGGCAATCACAAGTCTGATTAGACGTAGACAGTTGGAAAGGTCACCCATCTCTTCCACCACTGCTTAACTGCCACCCTGAAGCTTATCCATTCTTACCATGGTTTCCTCTGGTCCACTGCAGTTCTGATGTCCTTGCTGAAAACACATTGGACGGACTTGAGGTACCATGTTCTAGGGTCATAGCGGAGCCACACAAGAAATCCTGCCTTCTGACTTAGAGGCTCTGATCTGATTTGACTCATCGTGATAATCCCCCAACTTACCCACATTTTCACCTCTAAAGCACCCACAAAGACTGAGGCCACTTTTGGCGCTGAGAAAACGGCCATTCACATTTTGACGGAGAACATTTGGAATTTTTCCAGCCTCACGTCCGTCTCTGCATTTCCACCACCACCCAACCCCACTGGAAGGAGGAGGGGCAGGGAGGGCATCCCATTCCCGGAGTGTAATGGGAGACTCTGTCATTCTCAGCTGTCCTGTGAATGCCGTCTCTTCTTCCTAGAATGCCTCCACTTCTCATCTCTAACTGCCTTTTTCTATTCATCTCTCAAGACACGACAACAGGGGCTTCCCCCTCCACTTACTTCTCTGATCGTTAACATGGCTTCCTTCCATTTTATTCATTTCTCTCTCCTGCCACAGAAGCTTCCCATTTAGGAGTCTGACTGCTTGAAGGTGAATTTGAATTCCTAATCAGTAACGTGACTGGTTTTAGGCAGGTTATGTAACCATCTTCAGCTTCGGTTCCTCATATGTAAAATGGGTTCCATGAGAGCACCTCTCATAGAGAGCCAGGGGAGGAACTAAAGGATAGAAAGAGCCTTACAGTGTTGGCATGATGTTTAGAAAAGAGGGAGAAGGCGATGCAGCTAGTTGTGGCAATAAAGGAATCACTGCATCGGAAGGAAAAGAAGTCTCTCCATTGGTTGCTGAGCCTTGAGCTCCTAACCAAGCCTGACCTATACTTCCTGGGGATGGGCTGCCTGGGGCATAAATAAAATGAGGTCACTTAAAGGAAACTATAAACTGACCCCTAACCAAGGAAAAAAACCATACTGTGATGATCGCAAATAGTTCAGACCAGATGGAGACAGCAGCTTGGAATCCAAGCAGAGTAGGGCCTGGGATGGGAGAGAGGGTGTGTAGGTGTCCTGCTCTTCTAAATTTAGTAGGTCATGTGGAAGAGTACTGAGTATTGGGGGTACTTTCTTGGGTCGATTCCCACAATTCCGTCCTGCAGAAAGGTTGACTGGAACCTTTTGTGATACCAGCTCACTGGTTTTTTGTTTCACTGTGTATTTTATGTTAATGAAATTATGTGTCCAATATTATCTTATTCTATATAAATATAGTCCTAATGCCAGGGTTTGACTATGTATGCACTGGAGTAGGAATGTGAACCTGTCTATGCCTGATCTACAGGTCCTATTTCCTCCTCTGTGCTGGGCAGAGGACAGCAATGTCAGTGCCAAGCTCATTAGGAGAGCACCCCCTGTTGGTGGATGGAGGGATTTGTGTTTGTGAGAGATTGGAGGGGCGGAGTACAGATGGGCGAGGGATTCACAGGGAAGGAAGGGGGCAGCCTGTCTCTGTAAGCCTGAGTGGCTTCAGTCTGTCTTGCTGACTCCAGCTGCTGTCTCCTACCCAGAAATGGCCTTCTTTCTCCCCGTCCCCTAAAAATAGCTGCAGCATACAAACTAGAGACATTCCTCCCTACTTCTCTTCCACCATTATCAGCAAATGATTTTACAATAGCATCCAATGGATTAGTATTATGTATCACTGTGCTAAACACTAACTACAGGGAGGGGCAAAAGTAGATTTACAGATATTGATATGGAAAAGAATATAATTAATCAATAATAATACAATAATTATTTAAAAATAATAATACAAGAATAAACTCTGTGCTCGTGCACTCACAACTGTAAATCTACTTTTGCCCCTCCCTGTATACAAAAGTAAACAAGCCAGGGGTGCCTCCTACTTCTGCACAGTTCACAGACAATCAGCTATAAGCAATGCTCACCTGATGCTCACAGCAACCCCCTTTGAGCTAAGAATTACTATACCCATTTGGCAGATGAGGAGACTGAGTCTATTTAGGGGGAGAAGAGCCGGACTCTGGAGTGCCACACCATAGCTATGGCATGGGCCACCCTCGGAAATAGGACACGAGAAAAACAGAAGTGAAGTGTAAACCCATTCGTATAAATCCACTCGTTTCCTCCTTAAATTAGCGACGACTGTGAGGGGAAAGGAAGAGTGAATGGAAAAGGAAGACCATTCACATCCGCAGCGCCAGTTTCCCCACTCCATCCCCTTCTCTGTAAAGTGCCTGGTCATTTTTTTTGCCCACCTTTCAAACTCCAGAAAACACTCCGGAATTCCAGGCTGGGAGGGGTTTCCTTTGCAGGTCTGGCCATTGTAATTTTACGAGAAGCTATTCGATACTTCCTCTTACCAGGTACAAAGCACCGTTTTCTGAATGAATGTCTCATTTATTAAACAGCTAACCCTTCACCTCTCTGACTCACACTTCTTTTCTGTTATTACTCAGCTTTTAGAGTAAGATAAAAGCCAGAGCAGCTTTTATGTACACCCACTCACAGTCACACATATGAACACACATTCCACCTACCTGCATCCTCGCACCCAACCGCTCAGAAACACATGCACACATAAGCACACACGTACACAGAATCCAGTACGGATCCATGTACATTCATCATGCATGTAAACACCCTTATCCACGTGGGCGTGTGCAATACACACACTGGCATGGCACTGACTTCGTACTCTTTGTGGAGAAAGGAAATAGACTCAAAATATTCAGACTCCCAGATGAACACATAGAACGCTGCTAACCCAGTGTATTTGGGTTTAAAATTTTTTTAAAATATATTTTTATTGATTTCAGAGAGGAAGAAACAAGGAGAGAGAGAGAGAAATGCCAATGATGAACAGAATCATTGATTGGCTGCCTTCTACATGCACACTCTGTCAAGGATCGAACCCACAACCCAGGACTGCAAACTGAACCATGACCTGGTTCACAGGTCGCCACTCAACCACTGAGCCATGCTGGCCAGGCGATATTTTCTCTTTTAAGAGAGACCAGATATCACTGCTACCTTTGCCTGTTGAACTCTTTCTCTCCACCTCCCCATGGCTAGAATGTAGACATCACCCTTGTCTCAAGTGAGCGATGTATTTTTACACAAGATAAAAACGGTCAGTATTATTGCATGAAGTAGAAATGCACTACTGACTTCCTGGTCCTGATATAACATGGATGGATCACAGCAGGCATTGTGTAAGTATTAGTTGCATGAAAGAATTAATAAGAACTATTTATATTTTATTAGAGCAAAACATGGTACCTACGGACACTCCATCCAGCAGCTTCATGCGACGAGAGTTTAGAGACCCATGTTCATGGTGAGTAGAATGGGACTGAGGCCATGGCCTTCAATATCCTTGAACTTGGTAATTAAAGGCCACTATCCCTGGGAAGCTAGTCTCTTCCTCTGCCACGTCTCCTTCTTAATATTCCAGCCAGAAGCCCGCAAGGAAATCCAATTAGAAAAACACAATTGTGTCAAAGCTACTTACTTGTATGTTTCAATTTCTCTTAAACTTTCCCATAGTTTATATCCACAATGCTATCTTCTCTAAATCTTACACTATCCATCCAGGGACAATACATTTTTTTATGCTTCTCGAATGCTCGTTCCTTCATTCATTCATAAAACAAATATTTAATGTGGCTTCTTTGGACTAGACACCATGTGGTGACTCACCGCCTTAGGCCCTCCTCTGCCTGGAACATTCTCTCTACCCACTTTCTATGACAAATTCTAACACATTTTTAAAGACTCGGACAAAGAACTTCACTGTCATGAGAGTTTCCACGCCCCTGCACTGGGTGAGCTGTTCTCTCTTTCCTCCAAGTTCGCTTCTCACAGACCTCAGTGAGAACGTGATGAATGCAAGCTAAGGTCATTATTTGCATTCATGCTCTTCCCCTGCACTAGATGGTGGGTCCTCGGCTGCAGGATTTTGTAGGAAATGAATCTGTGTGTTCAAGTGTTGCACAGCTCCTGGCATGTATGGCATGTGTTGACTGCAGGCTTATTCGGTACCTGAATACATGGCTAAACAGGTATGGGCAAGGGCATAGACCCCGCTGCAGTTTGGATCGCCTGACTCTTACTCTGGATGCACCCCACAGAACCCAGCTCCCTTTTGATAGCCCACCCCTGTCCCTTTTAGGGAGGGTGCACCCCATCTCGAGATGGGGTGCACCAACTCTGCAGTGTCTGCCCCTCTCCTAGGTGAGCACGCGCGCTGCGGATTCATCTTCTCCGTCTCCTGTGGGTGCTTCTCCTCGCAAGCGGGGCCTGAGCGGCAACGGGGCCCACCTAGGGAGCGGAAGAGGGCATTCTTCTAGCTCTGAACAGAGATAAGCATCGCTAGCTTTTTCCTTCTACCAGCAGTGGCCTCAAAAGTTCCAGCTTTGAAGACAAAAAGGTGAAAAGAACCACAGGATTCTGTAAAAAGCTAGCGCGAACCTTGCTTTTGGTCAGGACCCTGTTTTCCTCCTCTGGAAATCAATGCTTTCATAATAGTAGGCGGCCATTGGAGGTGTATCGTCCCGTTACACACAGGGCTTAGCACAGCATAGCTTCTCGGGGAGCCTCAGCTTCATTTCCACCTCTGACTCGAGGCTCTAAACCAGACAAGGCCCCACGTGAATCTGAGCTTTGCTTTTTGAACCAGTTTCTTTCCGATTGGAATCACACTGTCTCATGTGATGCCTGTGTCTTGCTGTTTAAGAAGCGTTTTGGGTTGGTTTTTTGTTGTTGTTTTGTTTGTTTTTTGGGGTTGTTTTTTTTTCTGTCCTGTTCTTCAGCCATCTCACAAGATTGAGAAAGGTTGTGATTTTTTTTATTCCACAAACATTCATTCAACATTCACTCCCCAAGTATTTATGAAATGCCTGCTATGTGCAGTGAAATGTGATGAATTTTCCCATTGGGCCTAGAGAAAGGCCCAATAGGAAGTACTGTGATCAGACAGAGGAAGAAGGTGAGTGATGTTGGAAATCTCCCTATAGAGACAGTTTCCAACAGGCAGCCACCTTCATGCGGGATCCACGCCCTGAAACACAGGCTATCAAGAGAAACATCTTATGTAATTTTAGAAAGAAGAGGGACTTGGGTACCAGGCTGAGATGACTTTGAATCCTGGCTCTCTAATAACCAGGACAATAAAAAAGTCAAGACCAGTATTCTGGATCATCCTTGAGCCCCTCTGCTTCCCATCCTTTCTTATACCCAGAGCCCAGTCCCTTCTCACGGCCTCCACTGCTCACCGCCTGGCCCATGCCTGCATGCCTTTTGTCAGAATTATTGCAACAGTTTCCTCACTGGCCAACCTGCTCCCACTCTTGCCCTGAAATGATCTGGTTAAAACCTGAGTTAGATCATATCATCCTCTGCTCAGCCTTTGAATGGCTTCCCTTCCCTCTCAGGGGAATAAACAAATCCCCAGAGACCTAAAAAAGCCCCTTTCTCTTATGCTTCTTCACCCCATTCGTATCACGTTTCCCTGGGTTAGTCTGCTTTATCCATATTGGCTTCCTCAACTCTCTTCAAAGATGCCAGCACGTCTGGCTGGACCCCTTCCTGAAAGGCTCCTCCTCTAGGTCAGCGTGGCCAACTCCCTCATACCTTCAAGTGTTTGCTCACACATGACCTGCTCAGTCAGCTCTTTATGCACGTTCTATTTATTGTCATCCCCCCTTTTTAAGAAAAATAAATAAAAGAGAGAGAAAGGAAGAAAGAAAGAGGAAGGAAAGAAGGAAGGAAGGAAGGAAGGAACGAAGGAAGGAAGGAAGGAAAGATGAATGGAAGAAAGGAAGAGAGAAAGAAAAAGAGAGAGATATTGATGTGAGATGCCTTCCATATGCACCCAACTAGGCTGGGGATTGAATCTGCAACCCAGGCATGTGCCCTTGACCAGAAATCAAACCTGTGGCCCTTCAGTGCTTAGGCTGGCACTCTGACCACTGATCCACACCAGCCAGGGCTATTATAATCCCTTTTTATTTTTTTTAAATATATTTTATTGATTCTTTACAGAGATGAAGGGAGAGGGACAGAAAGTCAGAAACATTGATGAGAGAGAAACATCGATCAGTTGCCTCCTGCACACCCCCCACTGGGGATGTGCCTGTAACCAAGGTACATGCCCTTGACCGGAATTGAACCTGGGAACTTTCAGGCCACAAGCTGATGCTCTATCCACTGAGCCAAACCGGTTTCAGCTGTAATCCCTTTTTAACAAGTCTTACTCGCTTCCCTGATGGATTTTTCTACAAATACACATCTGTGATAATACATAATTCACTTATTCTCTTTATTGCCTGCTCATGCTAGAACGTAATTTCAAGTAGACTAGTGTGTGTTTTTTCGTGATCTTTTTTAAATGCTAAGATATTAGAGTGCCTAACACCTAGTAGTTGCTCAATAAATGCTTGTTGAATCAATATGTCAATATGTGATGTGGGTATGTTTTATTAGGTTTGATATGATACGGAATTCTGCCTCCAAAGACAGGAATGCTTAATAGAACATCTACTTGAGTTCTTAAAAGGTTCTACAGGGTCTTCACACAGTCCTATGTAAGTTTTCTTATCTGTCTCTCTACAGCAGCCCCTGGAATTTACCCTAGACAGGCCTCTTTGTAAGCTGACCCTGTTTGTCTGTTCAGCTTTACTTATCTTCTCTGGAGCCCACACTCCATTCTTTAGTGTTGCCAGTCTGCTTGTAATTTCCCCAAAGATTCCAAGCTGCTTCATGCCTCTTTGCCTTTGCTCATGCTTTCATTTCTCTCTGGAATTTCCTTTTCCCTCCTCTTTTTACATCCACTTCTCTCAGGAGTTTCTCCTCGAGAAACTGCTGTGAGCCCCTATGTTGACTTAGGTGTCCCCAATCCTCCACTCTTTATAGTCGCCTATGCATTCCTCCAGCTTTGCACTTACTACATCACATTGAAATGATTTCCTCATGTGCCCATCTCTCTTCCTAGACTGAAAACTCCTAGAGAAGGGCCCAATAGTAAGTACTGTGATCAGACAGAGGAAGAAGGTGAGTGATGTTGGAAATCTCCCTATAGAGATCGTTTCCAACAGGCAGCCACCTTCATGTGGGATCCACGCCCTGAAACACAGACAGGCTATCAAGAGAAACATCTCAAGTAATTATAGAAAGGAGAGGGACTTAGGTACCACGCTGAGATGACTTTGAATCCTGGCTCTCTTATAACCAGATGGGAAACTTGAAAAGGTGCTGAGCCTGAGTGTCCTCGTTTGTTGTAGTGATGGTGTTAATACTGCACAACAAATAGAAGGCAGCCAGCACAAAGTAGGTGGTCAATACATGCTGATTTCTTCACCCCCTTCTTGTTGCTGGGAAGGAAGTGAAATAATTTCCTCTTGGTGCCCATTCATCCTCCCCACCCCACCTCTTTGGGGTGCAGAAGAGCTAGGTGTAGAGCTGCCTGAGCTGGGGAAAGGGCAGCAAGCTTGTTGACTTCCTCCTGGGGCCTAATTAACAACTGGTATGTTCCTTGAGAGTCAACTTCAACTTTCATGCCTTAGCTTCTAAGAAAATTGACTGAAAGTGGGTTAGTCTCTTTTAAACAGCAGACACCACTGCTAGCTTCCTGTCTTTTTCAGCTTCATTCCAGCTCTTCTCAGCGAGCATCCAAGGATCCTCAGGCTGCTCTTGCTCCTTCTCCATCAATACTGGTGCACAGAGGTACCCAGAGCTGCCACGCAGTGAGCCCTGTTGTGTGCCAGAAGCTGAGCCCAGCAGTGAGCTCTCATTGACTCTTCAAAGCAACCTTATGATTAAGAATAGATGTTGTGATTATTTCTATTTCACAATCAGGTTCAATGAGCTTAAGACACCTGCCTCCCCAGTCTCCAGCCATAAAGGTCAGATAGCAACACCTTTGGTCTTTCTATTACTGGAGGTCACAATTCATAATCATGGGGCCGGCCCAAGTTCATTTCATAGTTTTGTGAGTGCCCATTCAAGCATCAAGGTGGAAAGTCAAAGAAGGCAAAAGAGAGGGGGAAATACACATTGCCATGTATGTGCCTTGCTCTCCTAACCCTTTGCCTTAGCTTCCCTATTAAGTCTATAAGGATGAAAATAGGGACCACAGCACAGAATGGACTTGGTGAATCTGACTCTGGTGGCACAAGATGGATTTACTATTTTTTTTTCCTCCTAAGGATAATCAGGTGTGGGAACCCCTTTCACGTCCCGTGTGATCCAGGGTTCCAGGGTCAAAGATAGCAAGGCCAGAACTAGCAGTGATCCTCCCACTAAAGTTGGGCTACCACCTAGCCCCCATTTTCTCAAATTAATACTTTTCTATTAATTTGTGTGCAGCCTTGCCATCCCCTTTAAGACTACTAGAGGCCCAGTGCACAAAATTCATGCACGGGGGTGGCACGTGTCCCTCGGCCCAGCCTGCACCCTCTACAATCTGGGACCCCTCAAGGGATGTCCGACTGCCCATATATGGACAGTCAGACATTCTTCTCACAATCCAGGACTGCTGGCTCCAACTGCTCGCCTGCCTGCCTTCCTGATTGCACCTAACTGCTTCTGCCTGCCAGCCTGATCACCCCCTAACCACTACCCTGCCAGCCTAACTGATGTCTCACTGTTCCTCTGCCAGCCTGTTTGCCCCCATCTTCCCTCCTCTGCTGGCCTGGTCATCCTAACTGCCTCCCCTGCAGGCTTGATTGCCCACAACTGCCCTCCCTTGCAGGCCTGGAACCTCCCAACAGCCTTTCCCTGCTGGCCATCTTGTGGTGGCCATCTTGTGTCTACATGGGGGCAGGATATTTGGCCACATGGGGGCAGCCCTCTTGTGTGTTGGAGTGATGGTCCATCTGCATATTACTCTTTTATTAGATAGGATAGGATACACCCATATCCTTTAGGCAGGAAATTCCAATAATAGTCAATCAGCAAGAATTTGCATAAGACTAACAATTGGAAGCTGCTTCAACTACCAATGTCTCAACTAAACAATGAGTGATTAGCTCTGACCTTTCAGAATGATTAAGGTTAACCAGCCTTCTGGATTTCTCCATTCACATCTCTCTGTTAGTGAGGCAATGATTGGTTTCTGGCAGAGAGGCCTTATAACATAAGGGTTAAATTCATGGACGCTAAAGTCAAGTTTCCTGGGTTCATTCTTATTCCCTTCACACATATTGATTTCCAATAATTATCTTACACCTCAACTCTATCTCAGTGTCTAATTGCAGACCACCTAACTTATAAAAATTTGCTATCTGCCTTTGCTATGCTTCCTTTCAATTCCTTTACCAACTACAATCATTTACATCTATGCTTCCACTCAAACCTTCTCACCACACTAATGCTGAACTTTCAGTTTCACCGTCTTGGTTTCCTCACTCCATTTAATGTGGTTGACTACCCACTCCTGAAAACTCTATTTCTCTGGCTGCCATATCACACACTTTGGCTCCTCTTGTAGTCTCTGAGTCCAGCACTATCTTCTGTTCTTTCGACACCCCTCAAAACATTAATGTTTCCAAGGGATATTTTCACACCTCACTTTTCTTCTGTTTCTACATACTTTCCCTAATCCAACTCTTCTGCTATCACCTATTTGGATGATTCCAGAATTTGCATTTTCTGTCTTGATCTATTCTCAATGCTTCCAGGATCCAATCCCCTACTTGGAATGACCTTTGAATGGAAGCAGACAATCAAGAAAGTGAATTCTATATTGTCATAGAAGATGTTGCCTGCTGTGCAGAAAAACACATCAGGGAAGGAAATAAGAAGTGCTAAATACACAAGTGCTTGATGGATAGTGCTCTCTAGTTTCCTCCTGCTCCTCCAAAAGCAACATGTTCTAAGGGAACCCATCTTTGCCCTAACTCTACAGAAGCTTCCCCCTTGAGCTCAAGGTAGAAACAGAAGATTTATTCTTAATTCCTTCTGCTTCCTCATGTCTACATAGCCCATTGTTAAGTCATATGAGTGTTGTTGCTAGATAGGTTAACTGCTTTCCTCCCCTACTTTGTCTCTAGTTTGTCTGTATACCTCGGACCCGCAGCATCTCTCACTTCGGCTTTAGCAACCATCTTCTTCATCAGCCTGGCCTGTAGGTCATTTGTGCTCCATGCAAATGTGAAACTGAAGAATGAAGGTAAACAGGAACTCTCATACTAGATGTCCTAAATGGACCACTGGGTATAACATCTAGGGAAATTGAAGACTTACATAGCCTTTAACCCAGAAATATGGGATGTGGGTACATTTTATTAGGTTTGATATGATATGGAATTCTGCCAGCCCCCCAACTGCCTCCCCTCTGGCAACCATCATTATGTTTTCTGTGTCTATGAGTCTATTTCAATTTTGCTTGTTGGTTTATTTTGTTCTTGAGATTCCACATATAAGTGGAACTATCCATCTTAAAAACGGTAGATATAGAAATTGAATGATGTTCTTCTAACAATACCTTCTTTCCTTTATTCCTTTTTTCCTGTTTAGATCAGGTATTCTTTGTGGAATGTCCATGAAAGGGGTCCATTATACATATGTAATGATGAGATTATTTGTATGCATTCATGAATACTATAAAAAATGCAGGGTCCCAGGACTGCCGGAACAATGTTGGCTTAGACCACAGACATTCATTTTCTCACAGTCCTAGAAGCGGGAAGTCTATGACTGAGGTGCCAGCACTGCCTGGGCTTTCTTCCCAGCTCGCAGGGGCCACCTTCTGGGTGCTCACACAGCCTTCTCTGGCACCTGCCTGGGAAGAGACTTTTCTCTCTTCTCTTTCTTCTAAGGCCACCAGTCCTATAAGATTAGAATATCATCCTTCTGACTCATTTAACCTTACATACCTCCTATCAGCCCTATCTCTAAATGTAATCACATTGGGGTTGGGGATTCAACATATAAATCTGAGGGGGGAGAGATGTACCATTCAGTCCACAGTAAGGGTCTAGTATTATAGAAGGATCTTTTGGAAACAATTCTGTAGAGATGCTCCCTAAATTTCATTCTCAACCCTGCAACATAGAATCAGCTGGTTGCCTACAAATATACAAATTCTCAGTCTTCACCCAAGACTTTCTGAGTCAGAATTTCTGGAATGGAGCCAAGGAATTTTTGTTTTATTACTTTTCTAGTGATCTGTATGTATTCTCACGTTGAGTTCTTTCTAGAACACTCGTTCCTCCTCAATAAGACTTTGTAAGGAAATGTGTTTCATGATGAAATGCTTAAAAGATACCGACTCAATAAAGCAAAGCAGGTTTTCATCTTTTGTGGAACTTTATGGCACACTTTGATGGGCTAGTGTGCACTGTGAATCTCTAAGAAAAGATGCTTATATTTCTATAAGATATCTTCCCCTACATGAAACACTCCCCTTCCCCTAAGATTTTAAAGGCAGAACAATGACTAACACCCTTAAGAATCAGAAAAGACAACTTTCAATTTAGGAAAAGCTGGTCTAAAGTAATGACCAATTTCCATTTTATGTCATTTGCTACCGTTTATATTTCTCCTCCTCTTAGCAGACACTGGGCCTTACAGTTTATGTGTACCCCTGGCCTCATGTATGCTTCTAGTGTGTGCTCAATAAATATTGTTAAACTAGAGGCCCGATGCACCAAGATTTGTGCAAGAATGGGCCTTCCTTCCCCTGGCTGCTGGTACCACCTTTGCTCTGGCCAGAGCCACCTTTCCACCTTCCCAAGCTGCCCAGAAACCCGGAGTGGCCAGGGGCAGTGCAGAATACCTGTGTCAGCACCAAGACAATAACACAAGTGTCCTGCCCCACCACTGGTTGCTTGGTGCCTGCGTATGCAAATTAACCCACCATCTTTGTTGGGTTAGTTTGCATACTCGCTCCTGATTGACTGGTTGGTGTTGTGAAGGTATGGTCAATTTGTATCTTACTCTTTTATTAGTGTAGATGTCTGGCATTTAATTTGTAGATGTCCTACTTTTTAAACCTTGGACTTCATATGAAGCATTCTATTTATTCTTACCGAGCTGTTTATGTCAATTATTCCTGAGATACTAATAATTGTGTGAAAAACAGATTTGGCTCTCTGTGTTATTGAGTAAATGGCCTCTCTGTAGCTCAGTTCCCTCTTCTATAAAACAGGAACACAATATCTTTCACTTTGCAGGATTACAGTAGGGCTGGCTGAGGTAATTCTGGTGGAAAATGTTTTTGAAGGTGATAGAGAAAGGCTAATTGTCACCTGGAGACAAATCCCCTATTGTTAGAGACAGGTGACCCTATCGCTGCACTATTAAGTGCGGAAATTGTCAAGGGAAAGTGATCATTCTTTCTAAAGAGCTTTTGATTTTATTTTGTTTGTTGAGAGCTGCTAGAGTGGATCCATCTCATGGTTCTCCACCCACTCACTCACCCTACTTTCTCCTGAGTATCTTCATTTATTGAGATACAACGATGAAAAGCTGTATGGTACTTAGTATTGTGGGAGAGATGAATCCGAATAAAGAATCACAGTTGAATCATTGCTAACTTTGATGAAGTGGCACCCAGGAGCTCTTCAAGACGTTATTTTTAAAGGTTGTTTGAATGATTGGTTTTCAACGGTTTCTTGTCAAGAATTTTAACTTGAGAGCTGCATAGACAAGTGCCCACACACAAATCATTCAGTGTCCACCTCCAGAAGAGTGGAGAAAAGTGCTTCTGAAGGAAAACTTGACCTTTCTATTCACCAGTTTCCTGCTAGGGCAGGGTTTTTCTTTGTTCCAACTCTAACATCGACAAATTTCTCCCAAGCAGGTAGTTTTAAGAGTGGGGAGTATACACTATAAATGAAAAAACCTCAGTTGATGAATTATTCACTATGTTTGCCCAGAAATGTATAAAGACAAATCAAGTCCACTCATAATTTTTTACTGAAGATACTTTATCTGTAAATATTTTACTGATGATAATAGCAAACATGCATCACACACTTGCTATGCACCACGAATTGTGCTGAACACTTCACACATATAACCTAATTGTATGCTCCAACAAACCCATTAGGTGGAAACTTACTATCCCCATTTTATAGATTAGGAAATTTGTTTAAAGAGGGTTAGAGGGTGAAGCAACTCACTCAATCACATGCTGTTAAGTGGTGAAGCTGGCACGATAAATATGAGGTTCTTAGTTTTAACACTCACTTGCTGAGTGATATTGGTCAAGACTCTTAAACTCATATGGTCTCAGATTCTCCAGCTAATGCAATGGGAATGGATAGGACCCATTTTGGAATATGAGCAATCCATGTGAATACAAAACAAAACAAAACAAAACAAAAAACCACCAACAACAACATTGTCTACTATAAAGAGTATACATTTAAGGTCTTTTTATTTATTTAATAAGTCATTATTATGGATACCCTTTGGGATAAGGCTGGCCCTAGAATCAGAGAGCCTACAGTTACCACCTATTTGTTGTGTAACCTTGGTCAAGTTACTCACTTCCCTGTGCCTCAGTATCCCCATGTGTGTTACACATGTACCTTTGTCTGTCTGAGCACAGCACTGACATTCTAAATTTTCCCGATCACCACTACCACTGTGTGGCTTTGCAGTGTAAGCAGACTTCTGACGTCAACTTGGTGAAGACATTGGCAAAGAAATCAAAGAACAGGCAGTCTTGCTTCCTGGCCAGTCCTAAAGGTACCACCCTCCCCTCCCCCCATAAGAATCTTCCTTCAGAAAATAGATCACCCCCTCTTTTCTATGTTTCATTTTCCTCATATGTCTCCTCCCTGGTCAAGACTCTTAAACTCGAATGGCCTTAGATTCTGTGTTATGGGAGTCTGTGTCATGAGGATAAGTATGAGTCCTTGCAACATTCATCATTGAGATTTCAAGGAGAGATCATTATAAACGTCTGGGAGCATCTAGTCTCCCACAGATGTAAAAGCCTGGCCCACAGAAACCCGGGTTGTGCAGTGACTTCTACACATCCTCTCAATAAAGCACGCGGAGTGTACTCCCTGAGGCATTCCGTGCCCAGGTGAAATCTCTTACTGTTTCACATTTACATTTCTCCTGTGCTTGCATGTTTCCGTTGCATCTCCTTTGTTGCCAATGTACCTGGTCCTTATACAGCCACGCTGCCTTACTGCAGTTTGAAATGATTGCTCAGAAATGCCACAATAAAGATCCTGGGGTGTGACACTGAGAACGGAGGAGAGCCGGCCTGGCGGGGTTTCCGGGCCTGCTTAGCATTAGTCTAGAGAACAATTCTCCCCAATGTCCTCAGCTGGAGACCGCCAGAGGAGCTGAGAATTACGTAGAAGGATGTATCCAGTAAACCTTCCTGAGTGCTAAGAAACTAAGGCTGGTAGGGAGGAGACACCGGCAGGGATCTGTCCCGGGGGAAGAAGGATGTCAATGTTTACTAAATTCTATCTATGTTCTGGGCATCGAGTCAAACACGTTCATATACCTTCTAACATGTGGTTTGGCCTCAAGGAATCACTGAATCTAATTCTCCCAATAACTTGGTGAAATGGGAATGATCTCTGTTCTAAAAGAAGAATCAGAGGCTTTGGGAAACGTAGGCACAGAGAGGGGAAATAGGAGCGATATGACCTTCCATGACCTTATGGAGGGAAGGTAACAACTGGGCCCAAACTTTCGTAGTTTAGCACAGCAGAGGCTTACCACCTCCAGGTCCTGGCCCAGAGGAGTGTTTGTCATTTCTGTGGATCTGGCCCGAGGTGTGCAGGATAGAGTTGTGGACAGTCAGGTGACAGGACAGTCATAATTCAGGCAAGTGTTTGTCATTCGAGGGCTGTACCTACATGAAGTCCATGAAAACTCCCAAGAACTCAATGAGGTACACAGCAGTGCCATCCCCAGCTGAGAGATGAGGAAAGGAACTCGGCGGGACCTGGAGTCTTGCTCAGCGTTACCCAGCACAGACAGGGATCAAACCCAGGCCCCGTGGTTGCGGAATGCGTGTCCCCAAGCTCTGCATCGTGAAACCAAAGAGCTGGGTTAAGAAGGAGCCTGTCCACCATGACCATGTCCCCTCATCCCCGGCATCACTCGAAGTGACTGGAGAATAGACTCGCAGGAGGACTGCATTTCCATGCGGAAAAGAGGCCCTGTACACAGCAGCGATGGAAGAGAGACGTGGAGGAACTGGAGGCAGGAAGTCTGGAAGCAGCGTGTAGTGTGGAAGCCGGTCTCGTGGCCGAGAGCCGGGCCACTTTGAGAAGAAATGGGAAATACTATTGATGGACAATGTGTTCTTATGGAAATCTTTCATTTTTCCTCGTGTGTATTTTTTTTAAATATATTCTTTTTATAATATTATTTTTATTTATTTTTTTGCAGTATAACTTAGATTTAATAGTAGTACATATGTTTTCCTTTTTCCCCCCTCATTATTCTCCCCCCTCCCCTACGCCCCAGCACATGTCCCCACCTGCCCCACCCCCACCCCACCTCAGTGTCTTTCATTCATTGGTTACACTCATATGCACACATACAAGTCCTTCAGTTGATCTCCCCCAGCATCTGCCCCCCACCCTCCCCAGCCTTCCCCCTGTAGCCTGACAGCCTCTTCAATGCCTCCCCGCCTCTATATCCATCGCTCTCCCCTGTTTCTTTTCTTCAAAAATACCTTGCCTCTGCATACTAGAAATTCGTGTATATTTTTGAATCGAAGTCCATCTTCCTCTTTTTATTTCAGATACACCCATGCCACCACCCAGCTTCTTCAGCAGTTAGCGGTGGCTCTGAGGCTGAGCTTGGGCCAATGGACCATGAGCGGGTCTTCATTCCCGTTCTTCTTCCCCTGCCTGCAACCTCCAGGTGCCACTGGGAGCCGCTGGGTCCAGATGGCAGAAGCATCAGCGTGAATTCCGGAAAGGCTGCGGAGCACAACCCATCCCCCCGCCGCAAGCGCTTTAATTGCCACCTCACTGAACTGTCACGGAATGACACGAGGAACATTTTGTTGAGCGCTGGACCATTACAGATCCGGATCTATTTGTTATCGCAGTCTGGCCTGAACTAATGAATACGTATCTGATCCCAAGAAGGCTGGGCTGATGGGAGCCTGTTACCCAGAGGCATTTTCAATCTTGACTGTGAACTATTTCTTTGATAAAACTCTCATATGCTTTTTGAAACTGCTTTCTGTCACAGTGTTCTGGGAAAGTGTGTGAGTGTGTGAGTGTGTGTGTGTGTGTGTGTGTGTGTGTGTGTGTGTCTGTGTATCTTGGGTTATGAAAATAAAAAAGAGAGAATGTGAGAGAAGAAAAAAATAGAACTTCATGTTTTGGGATTTACAAAAGCTGTCATCTGTCCAGGTGGGAACAGCAAGATGGTCATCATTTGTAACCCGTGGAGCACTCGGTGTCTGAAATCAGAGTATTTTTAACTTATGAAGGTCAACTTCACTGAAGAGGCTATTCTGGTGCTCACCTCCAATATGCAACGTCTGTATTTCAAACACAAGGGCAGGAAGCCGGAAAGGGACAGGCGCAGAGCTGCCTCTGGCGGAGTACAAAGAGGGGCCCCTGAGGTCTGGCACCACTGGAAAAACAGAAGAAACGGGTTTGTTTCTTTTCTTTTTTTCTTTTTTTTTAAAGAGCAGTCAACCTCAAACTCACGACTAATGACTACCCGTGTTTTTTTGTTTCTTCTACTCTTGTAAAGTGTGAGTCTTTGGGGTCATTCTGACAGATTTTCCAGCACTAAAAATATCAGGGGCTTAAAGACAAACCCTGGGTGTTTTTGATCAGGTGGTGGGTGGGAAACTTTCTCCACCTGCTATTGAATCAAATTTAAAAAAAGGCACCTGAGGGTTACAAAGATCCTTTTGGAGGATAATTAAGGCTTCTGTCTTTCTTTACCATCTACTTCCATCCTTCTTTATACATAAATGGCACATAGAACAGTGTTGTTGTTGTTGTTGTGTGTGTGTGTGTATGTGTGTGTGTGTGTGTGTTGATATTAACTAATCAGTACAGAAGCTAATAACTCCCTGTTTTTCTAAAAGTATCTGAAGATAAAATGCATATTTGTTTTTCACCTGACACAAAATCGCTCATCTCATGTTGCTTTCAAGGGCATTTATTGGCATCTACCGTGTGTACGTTCAGCTGGCTGATATGAAAACAAGATGTCAGTGGTTGTGTAACCTGATGTTCTCACAGCTAGGAAGTGGTAACTACCTTTAAACCACTTTGCTCTCAACTTGACTTTCACATGCTGGTGTTCTGTCAACAAGCACCTATTGAACGGTGACTTTGGTCTGGCTAGGTGGTAAACACCGAAATGTAGACCTCGCCTCTACCCTCCTGGAGGTCAGAGGTGAGGGCGAGAGCGCCAGATTTCATCAAACACCCACACGAGTAAGTATTTGCTCATAAAATGAGATAAATGGCACAAGGTGGCTGGGCAAGTCCAGAAAATTGTCCAGAGTCCAGAAATAGAGGACACGGTAGGTCAGACATCACACCCCACCTCAATCTGAAACCACTGGGGCTGTCTCTCCATGGCTGAAGGTCATTCTTTGGACCCAAGCTTCCCATTGAAAAGCCATCTTTGATTCATCTCCTAATCGGACGTTACTCACTGCCTTCTTTGCACTGAAACTCGAGTTTCTTGAACTAGGTCGGCTGGAAACCGGGGAGAGGAGATAGAGGACAGATAAGTCATTGAGGTGACTCCACCTGTGAGCTGGCACAGGCTTTGGCCATGGTGGATTATAAGGCTCAAGAAGTTGTTAATGAATGAAAGGAGACCCTTGGAAATCTGACGGCTCTTCTGTTTCTTAAACAATGGGAACTTGGCCAGGTGTCATGAAAACACCCATGGGTTTGGGGCCAGGCTGTGTTAAGTTGAAATCGGTGCTATGCTTTATGCTATTTATAACTTGCACGATCTTGCGCTCATCTATTTTTGCTTCAGTTTCTTGAAACTGTAAGGGCCACGGGAATAGTCAAGTCTACCGACAGTGTGGGTGAAGATGAAACGAAATGAATGCAGAAAGCACCTGCACAGAGAGTTGCCAATTAAAGCCAGTTTACGTTCCATTACGCTTCAGCATTTCTGAAGAACTTGGGAGGAAAGATGCCAATGGCATTTTGGTTTTCGGCTGCTTACTTTCATTATGCACTTGCATGTTATAATTAGCTCTGCTGCCGCGTTGCCTCATTTCAAGCAGGAAAATCACCTTTCCTTGGCCTTTTCCTGTTTCAACATTCTCCCTCTTGCTGTTCAGTGCTGTTTCCACATCAGCTGCACATTGGAAACCCCTGGGAACCTTTAACAAAAACACTGCTACCTGTTTTGTCCTCTAGAGATAATGATGTAATGGGTCTGAATTGGGGCCTGGGTGTTGGGATTCCTTTAATAAAATTATCTTTTGAAAATAAGTGAGTTCATGAATCCATTGAACTACAGAGATTTCTGAGGAGTAGAGAGTAGCTATCTTTAGAATCCACTGCTGATTTAGATCCATTGCCAATGTTATGTCCACTACACGATGCCCATAGAAATGACAGAGTAAAACCTTCTTAGTCAATATGACCCCTGAATGGGCCTGGGGTGACTCTAGAGGTAAAATAGCTTTGTGGCTGAGTAAGTAAACAGTCTTGATAGAGCTTAAGGGAAACCACCCTTCTCTTCCTTACTTAAAATAGAAAATTTAAATACAAGTATTGTAAGTGCATAGGTTTGTAACTCTCTAATCTTTCATTTGTAGTATATTGTCTCATGTGATGTGATTTGTCATTTTTTATGTTTAGGCTTCTCTATTTCCCTCAAAAACGAATTCTTCAACTAAGGTATGCTGCCACCAGGTGGCAGTAAGGATCTCACATGTGATTCACCATCTTTAATCATTGTTCATCCCCACATTCATTCATTCCTTCATTCATGGCTATATGGAAAAGTTGATCTGCCTTTTCACTTACTGTCATTAAAAATTTTTAAAGGAAACTTTAATAGCACAACTGAAATAGTTAATTTTAGTTTTAACAATTCTAAAGATTATATATATGATTGTACATAAATAGTTATATATGTATGTGAAACTCTACATGTCTACATGTGTGAATGATTTTAGAGAAATCAGAATCAGAGATAAATGTTGGCAACTCTTCACTATCTCTTATTAATTACTAGTCATAGGATAATCATACATGCTCATTTCTGTGTTCTACAGCCAAATTTTGCTATTTGTGCCTTTATAAGCTTGAGCATTACTATGGAACTTCGAACGGACTTGATATCAAAATTTGTTCACAATGATTTTCAAACGTTTAAGCAATGAGTATCTCCAATCACAGAACTATTAATGTAACTGCTTTCCCACAAACCGCTAATGAAATTATCTTTAGCCAAGTTACCGCCTGGTAAGTTATCTTTCATTCTTTCCACACAGCATAAGTAGAAAAGACAGTAATATAGCTTTGTGCTATTTCTGGGTATATTGAATCCTCATGACCAATTCCTCCTAATCACATAAGAAAGAAACTTCCTTTGGCCCATGGAAGAGAGAAACATGATGTGGCTATTAATTATATGTGACTTGAAAGCTATATATAGTGATTCTCTTCTATCTGATGTGCTTTCCTTTAATATCACCTTGAGTTGTTTTATTTTTTGACAGATTATCTTTGACTTCACTCAGAAGCAATTAGAAGTTATTGTTAAAACATCTTGCTTAGAAAGAGGAATTGATAATGCCTTTATAGCTCCCTGTACACAAATACCTCATGAGGAAAGGGGTCCATGATGCCCCCTCCCCCAGTTAATGTCACCCTTGCCAGAGACATTGTAAGGGGCCACAGCAAACTGCAACCATGTACTGGTATAGACAGAAAGTCCCCATCTCTCGACTGACCTTGGTGCATTTTCACTGCCTCTGGGGTGATTGACTTCTCTGACCAATAGAGCTACTTCATGCTAATTGCTGCCTGTGAAAACTAATCACGTTCTCTTTTACACATTTAGAAAAACATAGAAGGGCCATTTAGCCAGGTTTTTTCAGAAGAAGCAAAATTGGGCAACTTGACAGGTAACTGTAGAGGTCCACACAGCCTAAAGTTGGGACATGGGCTCAGGGAGCTGATGATACTATTTGTCTTTCTGTCTAACACAGGCCGCTGTTACCTGTGTTTCTGACTGACTGACTATAAAGCAGAAGTTCCTACAACCCCCTCCTAAAGTTCTATTAACTTTCTAGAACAGCACACAGAACATGTTACTTATTACATCTGGAGATGACAAAGGGACCACATATTAGACATGACAAGTTCAGAAAGGCCAGCATGGTGAGCCTTACAAACTCAGAGACGTAAAATAACCATATAAGATGGTCTGAAATTAAAATTTTCTAACGAAAAGGAAGTCGTGTCCTCCTTTGCTCCAACTTTGCTTCAACTTAGGCTGGTATCTTCCTTGACAAAGGTCAATCTTTACCTTAAGTGAGCCTGTCTATTGTCCTTTTGCATCTACAATAACATACCTTTGGAATTTGAAAATGCCCTTTTCCCAAACCCCTCAGGGCACAATCACTGCACCAGAGCAGGATAGCCCAGAATCCCTCATTGTTATTGTTAACTTCTTGTTAAATATCCACTAGCCTATGCCCACCTATATAAATGCTAGGGGCCCAGTGCACGAAGATTTGTGCAAGAATGGGCCTTCCTTCCCCTGGCTGCCAGCACCACCTTTGCTTGGGCCAGAGCCTCCTTTCCACCTTCCCATGCTCCCCAGAGGTCACAGCAGCTGGGGCGGTGCAGAACGCCTGCATCATCGCCAGCTTTGTTGGGTTAATTTGCATACTCACTCCTGATTGGCTGGTGCGTGTCGCGAAGACACAGTAAATTTGCATGTTACTCTTTTATTCGTGTAGATGTGTCTATTCCTTTCATTCCCCCACCCCAATCCTGGAGAGTCCCCCACTTTGCTACTTCCAAATGACTCTATTCTATCCCTAATGGATTTCATGTCACCCCTTACATCTTTCTCTCTGACTCTGATGTATAAAATAAGGTGCAAACCTGCCATTCTCTGGAGTTCTCAACCCACTGAGATTTTGCTTCCTGGCAATTGCCATCAGTTTGGCTCATATAAACTCATTAAAATTCTCTCCACATTTGGACATTTCTTACATCGACGTAACATTGATTTATGAGAAAATGTAACTCAGGAACAGCCAAATGGAAGAGATGCATAGGGCAAGGTGTATGGGGGAAGGGTGCAGTGCTTCAGTGCCTTCTCTAGGTGCCCCACGGCCAGCACCCCCAGGTGTCACCAACCTGGATGCTCTCTGAACCCTTTCCTTATTTTTTATTTTTTAGGGGGGGCTCATTACACAGGCTCACTGATTAAATCATTGTCTATTGAAGCTCATTCCACCTCCAGCCTCTCTCTCTCTCTCTTCTGGGCAGGGACTGTAAGTCCCCACCCTCTAATCACAAGGTTGGTTCTCCTGGCAACCAGCCTCCAGCCTTACGTGCTTTCCAAAAGTCATCTTCTTAAATAACAAATGACACCTTAATCACTCTCAACACAGGAAATAGCGTGGACACCTCCGACAGGTGTGTGTGACCTAAGGCAGGATTTTACTTTCCTCATCTGTAACATAAGAACACTAATCATAATTCCCACTCTACAGGGTTAATAAGGAGATTAAATTCAAATACTGATGAGTGCTGGAAAAAAATACTATGCCGATGTTGTTGCTACTAACTTTGTGGTTAAATCGAAAGGGTACAGAGGAAACCATATTTTTTGGATAAAAGAGTCTCAGAGACCTTAAGTGCCATCTCAAAGTCCCATCGCCTGTAGGCGCTGGAGCCGAGGCTTAAACCAAGAACTCCCAGGTCTTTCTCCCCTCCCATCGCATTGCCTCCAGGATTCATTGCACAGACATCGAGTTGTTTATGTTCTATAAAATTTGAATGACACGCCCTCCACCCTCCACTGACTTTCCCTCTTTATATCAAGACAGCTTTTCAGATGCAGCTCCTTGGAACCTGGTGTCTTAATCGCTATTGATGGACTTCTGCAGAGCTGCAGGGAAGGCAACAGCTGAAGCAGAGCCGGCTCTTTCTATTTGCATTTCGGGTGGGTCAGCAAAATGTGCACTGGAGTGGTGCCTGCACACTAATGAAACACCTTGGAATGCACAGTGCCTCTGCAGCAGGCTTGGGCTCACCTTCAGGCCAGGCCACAGGCTCCACATGTACTAACAGTGAGGCCTTCCCAAGCAAACCAACAGGGAACTTGGAAATGCCCCCACACTCACCCCCTAAGGCTTCGCCGCTCTAATTTTCCACACTGTTCAGCTTCCCCACCTGCATAGGGGCCACTTAACATCCACTGGAAACTCCCTCCTGTCTTTTCCTAAGGTCAGTCTTCATCCAAAGCTGGGGAAAGTTCACACGCTCCCATATCCTAGGATAAAGCACCAAATGCCTCATTTATATCCCACCTCTGAACTCTAGATTGATCCCTCAGCCCTGTCCCATCTTCCTGCCTGGAATCTAATTTGGGGTCTTTGAAACTGGGACATTGACTTATTCTTTCCAGATGACCTTCTTAGGTGATGCTAACTGGGAAGATCTCTGCTTCACATTTTAAATCCTTTTACTACGCTTTCTGTGATCACCATCCATGCACAAATGACCAGAACCATTCATTCATTGCCTATTCTCTTAACTCATTACTTCAACAATGTCTATGGAGAATTTTCTATGAGCCAGACTCTGCATTGGAGATAGACGGCAAATAACACTAGTTTTCTGGAGCCATAGCTTCTTAGAGTAGATAAGACACTTATTTACGAGTATCAAATATTTATCAGGTACCCACTACCTGACAGGGATTGTTCTTAGCATGAGGGATATAGTAGAGAATGAGTAGGTATTGTCTCTGCCCTCAAATAGCTTACATTATTTGGGGGTAAGGTGGGAAAGAGAACAATAGACACAAAAAATAATAATATGCCAGGAGCAAGGAAGTGATAGGAAAAAATTAAAGCAGGAATATAAAAGAGCAATGAGTAGTTCTACTTTATAAAGAACTAGAGGCCTGGTGCATGGATTCGTGCACATTGAAAGGAAATTAGTTAGAAGTTGGCAGGCAGGGCAGGACTGGGCGAGATGGGCCAGACATGCTCTGGAGACAACTTCCTGTAGTCCCTCTCCAGCTGGCCACACCTGAGGCGGCACCACCAGGGCTCAGAGGGCAGCTTCAGAGTGAGTGAGGTCTCTTCAGCAGGTGGGGTCCCTCAGCCTGGCCTACAGGGATTAGGCCAAAAACAGCAGTCTGACACCCCCTGAGGGGTCCTGGAGTATGAGAGGGCACTCTGCAAAGTTGCTATCGCTCAGCAGTTCCTGCATTGAGTGTCTGCCCCCTGGTTGTCAGTGTGCATCATCCCCTGCCAGCCAGTCACTTAGCCATATTTATTTATTTATTTATTTATTTATTTATTTATTTATTTATTTGTATTTATACACACACACACACACACACACACTAGAGGCCTAGTGCACAAAGTTCGTGCATGGGTAGGGTCTCTAGTCCTGGCCAGCAATCAGGGCCTATCTGTGGGGCAACTGGTGGGGTGATCATGGGCCCTGCTTGCACCCGCCTTGGCTGGCCTGGTGTAGCCTGCTCACCAGCCCCATCCCCAGTTGCCAACACCTCCCTCTGGGGGCAAACCAATGAGCCGATCAGGGATCCCAGCTGGCATCTTCTTTGACTGGCCTGGTGCTGCCTGCTTATATGCCCCGTCCCCCCCTGCCGCCACCAGTTGGGGACTGCAGGCTGGAGGCAGCTCCTGCATTGAGTGTCTGTTCCTTGATGGTCAGCATGTGTCATAGCAATCAGTTGTTCCACCATTCAGTCTATTTGCATATTAGACTTTTATTTTATATATATATATATGTTTTCTTTGTTAAAGTAACATTTGAGTCAAGACCTGAATGAAGCTAGGAAACAGGTCATGTGGGTAGACAGTGGAAACATATTCTGAGGAGGGAGGGCACAGTTAGGTAGGAGGATGTTTGAAATGCTTGAGAATCAGGAAGGAGGGTGGTGATCTGGAAGAGAGAAGGGGAGTTAGATCAGGCAGGATATTGGAGCAGGGTGGGGTGGGCAGTTTTGTATAGAACCCTATAATGCCCTGATAAAAACTTTAGGTTTTACTCTGAGTGAGATGAGAATGTACCAGAAGGTTTTGAACAGGGTCATCATCTGGTCTAATTTAGATGTTAAAAAATTCCTTCTTTCAGCCCCAAGTTTCCTGCTCAAGGTGAGGCAGGTAGTGCAATGATCTCCTTCAGTCTATTAAACCAAAACCAGTAAAGAAAACCAGCCCTTTCCCTCTCTTGGAAGATGAGGCCAATATCTTTCTAGATCAGAAAAGCAGGAAGAATGAGTCAAAATTAAACAGTCAGCAGGATGTCATCTCAAAAGCACAGATACTTTTGAGAGTGATATATTTGCTGCAGAAATAATTAAACCCTCACAAAAACAAGAGAGAAGGAAAAGAACATTTGAACCCATCATGTTTGATCATTATATTGATATCATTGCTGAACTAACTGTACACCCAAAAGTGCAAACAGAAAGTGGAAGCTGAATCTGTATTTGATGATGATGTGGATGATGTCGTCCCTGGTCTCCAGGCTAAGAGAAGCAAACCAACAAGTCAGCCTGCACAGGCAGCCACCTGCACCAAGATCTGAACAGAAGGTGGCCAACATGTTGATGATGCTTTAAATGCTATTGGAGGCCAGTAGAGGACACAGGGCATCACATTTCGCCCTTCAGCTACGTCCTTGAGTTAATGATGCTTTTTTATGCACTCATTGTCTTAACTAAATTATAAAGAGCAAGTACTGAAACAGCATGCTCACATCTTACCAAACGCACTTAGTATTTTCGGTACTGTTTTTAATCATGTTTAATACTGAAAAAATATATGTGATTCACAGTGGGGAAAAAAAGTTTTTCCTGACATTCAAAGACTAGACTGTAGGTAGGAGGCATGGGTGGTGGAGACCAGCAAGATCATCCTTGAGGACCCTGTAGTGATTCTCCAATAAGAAGGAAGGTGGCTCAGCCTAGGGTGTTTGCAGTGATGTTAGTGACGACATTGTGAAAGTAGGGTTATCAAGATTTGCTGAATGATTCGATCTGGAGTGTGACAGGAGCAGAGAAGTAAAGATGACTCTGGGACTTATAGCTTGAACCATGCAATGTTGTGAATTAAATAATCCCCCAATGGAGTTTGGTAAAGTCCCAAACCAAGGTGAGTACTATAGTTCTAGGACTCTGGACACTGTGGGGTCTCAATCTCACTTCTGCCCACCCTCTTTCATTACCTACTCACCTACTAACCATATTCTCTCTCATCACAAAAATTTTGTACAACATAATTCTTGTTAAGGATTTTGGATATTATCTAAAAGTGATGAAACATTGGTATTACCGAATGCAGTGAGGTGACTGTAGTAGAGCTCATTGTGGCTGCAGGTTAGAGAGTGAATTGGGGAAGGACTAGTGTAAGTGGAGAGACACCAGCTTGGAAATGACTGCAGAGATGAGGAGGGAGAAGAAAATGTCTTGGACCAGAGTGGTATCACACTAGATAAGGCCTGATAATTCAGGGCCATATTGGAGGTGCTAACTTCTCAGGTCTTCCTAAATAAATTGGTTGCCATGGGTTGGCTACATTTGGTAGGCCAGAAAGGACTGGATTAGGGTTTGGTAGGAAATGTAGGAGGAAACAAGCAGGTAGAGATCAAGTGCAGGAGGAGGGTGAATGTGGTCTTTTGGGTGGGGCCCTCAGGAAGTCATCATGAGCTATTTCCAGGAAGAGATGACACTTTTCTTTGATGCCCCGGTGGTTTTTAAGTGTTTTTTCTTTGTACTCTTCTCCCCTTTCCACAATGCTCCTCTTCAAGGGCTGCTTGAAACTCTCCATTGCTGCCCAACTGCTATTGTCCTTGCCTAAGCCTGGCCAATAATAATAGCTAGAATTATGACATTCTTTATTTGTGACAAATATTCTAAGTGATATATATATTTCAAATTATCCTCTTATTCCCATTGAGCAGTTGAGGACTTGAGGCACAGATAAGTTTAGTATCTCACACAAGGGCACGGAGCTGTGTAGTGATAGAGCCAAGATTTGAATCCAAGCAGTCCCCATCAATCTGTAGATCATACAGCCTCTCTGGAGTAACTGATACTTAACAAAGGTAGCTCTTAGTACCCTCAACAGACATTGTCATGAATGGACTAGGATCTCAGTAGGGGCAGGGTGCAGTTATCTGAACTTCCAGTTGCACTGCCTTTCCTTGTTGTGGCTAATCTGTCTATATTACCTGAATCCACTTTCTTAGATACCCTAGGGGAAGAAAAGGTGCTCAGATGTTAAATGAATAAATCAATGGTTAAGTCTGCAGTGGGTCCTTCAAAAATGTCTACTGAACAAAATAAGTGTTCGGATGAGGACTGGTCCATCGGTGAGGGAAGGCCCAAAGACACCTGGTTCAAAGGCAGAAGGGATGAGTATGTTTCTGGATGTGCTGAATAAGGAGGCAAAGCTAAGTGGCTTTGGGACCATGGCCTATTCCATGGCACTTGAATAAGAAAAGTGTCTCTGCTAAGGTTCCCAGCCTTTCTGTAAGTGACATTTCATGGTTAAAACATAGTTCACATCAATCCAAATATTTCTATTTGTGGTGTCATGGGTTACAAGCTCCTGGCATGGTAAGAGGAGGTGTGGAAAAAGGGGTTCAGCCCACGGGAGCTTGCGTCAAATTGCTTGATGATGAATTTCAATTCCTCTACTTTCTATCTGTGTGATCTTGGGCAAGTAGCTTAATCTTTTGATATCTTCATTTCCGTGACTATAAATAGAGATGAAAATAGTATTTGTGCCGTTTGACTGGCATGAGAAATAAGTGAAGTAATTCCTATAAAGGGTTTAGCAGAGTCCTGACAATGTTGGTTGTTGATACTGCAGAGTGTGAGTTGGTGCCGTAATCATAAGGCAGGTGACCACCTTGAGGACTAATTCAAGGATGGCACCCCACTCTTAGGCCCCTAAAGTCTAGTTATCTGGACTAGAGTTATGAGGGCAGTTTCCTGGGCCTGCCTATTACTTTCATGCCAAAGACACACAATGCTTCTCTCTATATCTCAAAGCATTTACTGGAAAAGCCCATCCCATTCTACTATATTTTCTATCCCCATTTTAAAATTTTGACACAATATGTTTCATATCCCAGTCCATTCTAGCCCATTTCATTTCGTTCTGTTTGCATTCTAACACATATTTCACCCCTAGTCAATCCACATCCTTTTATACTCCATTCCATTCTATTCCATATTCTGTTCTATTCCATTCCATTCCAATCTCATTTTAAAGTTTTTCTTCATTACATTCTCTATCAAATCCCATGGTTTTCCACTACATGCTATTCCACATCCCATCCCATCCCATTCCATCCCCTATTTTATTCCATTCTATGCTATCTAATTCGATGTCTTCCAGGCCGCATCAGCCTGCGGATTAAAAAAAAAAAGTAACAATTTCCATGTTTCTTTAGCTCCAATCACCCTATTTTCTGTTAGTATATTCCCCTCTCAAATTCTCGCTGAATAACTGGTGTTTCTCAGAGCTTTGGGGCCTACACACATAACTGGTGTTTTTGATCATTTATCACCCTTTCCCTTTCCTATTCCAGCTTGCTTCTGGTGTGAGCCTGTCACAGTCGTGGGAGCTGATAAGAAACACCGAAGGCATATGAAGCTGAGACTATCTCACTCGACCAGTGAGGGGCCCCCCATTGCATAATGCCATCTCCTATCTGCCCACTTTTTTGGTCTATGGTTCCACTTAATCATCAGGCCTTTAAGGAAAAAGTATTGGTGCTCCTGGATGTCTTTTCAGGCAACTCTGCACAGAGTTCACTTATTTGGTTAGATCAAGATTGAGTGGAAGGTGGGCCTTGTAACCAACGAGTACATCCAGCACCAAAAGATAGGGTGAGGGGGGCATGTCTGTACTGCTCAACAGTGACACCTGTTGACTCAGTTGGAAACACGTATTATAAATGGAGTTGGGCAGACTTTGGGATTAAAGAGAAACAAATAAGAACACAAATGGACACCAAAGCTATCTTCTCCCATTGGAGTTGGTTTCCCTGCTGCAGCCCTGAGATCATGTGAGCCAGGGTAGAGTCACAAGTGAGCAGAATTAATGAGTGAAGTCCTCTGCAGAGTACGTAATCAGCGTTTAGAAGCAAACAATGTACTCTGGTCAGTTTAGAGAAACTGAGGCCCATACATACAAATGCTGTATGAAAAATCGTATGGTGGTGGAGGCTGGAACAGGAGTCAAATTGCTGAAGCAAAAATAAGAAGACTTTTCACAGTGATTCTTGTTTAAGTTTCTTTTACTTGTGAAAATAGTCTATAAGACTCCTTCCTTCCTTCCTTCCTCCCTTCTTTCCTTCCTCCTTTCTTCCTTCTTTCTTCCCTCCCATCCTTCCTTCTACAAATACTAACCAGTTTTATTGACACCATGAGTCAGATTCTGGGCTGAGCATTGATGGTGAGTCCTATGATCTAGACATGATGGAGTCCATCAGTGATCACAGAGCCATGCTTGCTTGTTGTATAATAGGACCACTGACTTAGCAGAGTTGACAAGACGCCGCTGGGGCATCACAGAAGTGGGATGGATGGTGTCTGGCAAGGGGAATGTGGTAGACACTGGCAGGTCAGTAAAAGCTTCATTGAGGAGGGGTTTTTGAATTAGGTCTTAAAAAGTCAGAAGTCTTTCAGCAGAAGTAAACAAACTCCATGGCATGAATTTGGATTGTACTTTAAGGAATGGGCAACCGCTCCTGTATCCTTGACACTGGCTGCATTTTAGGAAGAGGATATGCTTAAAAGAGGCATGTTGGCGACAGGTTGAGAAGGGTCTCCTGAAAGAATTTCTATTGATCTTATGGGCAATAGGAGGTGATTGAAAGGTCTCTGAATCAGTCAAAGATTTAATGGCAAATATATTTTAGGCAGAGAACATTCTGGCTACAGTGTGGAAAACTGATTAGAAGAGAAAGAGGCTGTAGGTAAGAAACCAGTATGAAAAGTTAAAGTCCTTATTTGGAGTATTTAGAACACAACTTATCATATTTGTTTTTTCACTAGAGGCCCTGTGCATGAAATTCATGCATGGGGGGGGCCTGTCCCTCAGTCTAGCCTGCACCCTCTCCAATATGGGACCCCTCGAGGGATGTCTGACTACCTGTTTAAGCCTGATCCTGCTAGGATCTGGCCTAAATGGATGTCAGACATCCTTCTCACAATCCAGGACTGCTGGCTCCGAACTGCTCTCCTGCCTGCCTACTTGATTGCCCCTAACTGCTTCTGCCTGCCAGCCTGATCACCCCCTAACCACTACCCTCCCAGCCTAATTGATGTCTATCTGCTCCCCTGCCAGCCTGTTTGCCCCCAACTTCCCTCCTCTGCTGGCCTGGTCACCCCTAACTGCCTTCTCCTGCAGGCTTGATCACCCCCAACTGCCCTCCCTTGCAAGCCTGGTCCCTCTCAACTGCCCTCCCTTGCAGGCTTGGAACCTCCCAATGGCCCTCCCCTGCTGGCCATCTTGTGGTGGCCATTTTGTGTCCACACGGGGGGAGGATCTTTGACCACATGGGGACAGCCCTATTGTGTGTTGGAGTGATGGTCAATCAGCATAATACTCTTTTATTAGATAGGATAGAGGCCTGGTATATGAGTGGGGGACAGCTGGTTTGCCCTGAAGAGTGTACCAGATCAGGTTGGGGGTTCCCTTTGGGACATGGGGTGGCCTGGGCAAAGAGCCTGTGGTGGTTTTCAGTCTGTCCATGCCCTCCAGTGACCCAAGCAGAGGCCCTGGGATCTGGGATTAATTTACGTTCTACAATTGAAACTTTGTAGCCTGGAATGGAGCCAAGCCTTCTGCTCACTCCAAGGCAACAGCCATTTCTGTTTGGGTTTATTTAAGTTCTATAATTAAAACTTTGTAGCATTGAGTGGAGGTGCTAGGGCTGCAGAAGCTTGGCTTCCTCCATTGCTGGGGCAACTCTAGCCTCTGCTCTCTCCAGCTCCATGGCTGCTGCCATTTCTGTTGGGATATATGTATCTTCTATAATTGAAACTTTGTAGCATTGAGTGGAAGCCTAGGCTGGCAAGATCAGGTGGAAAGCTTGGCTTCTTCCATTGCCGGGAAAACCCAAGCCTCCCTCCTGCTCTCAGTGGCTGCAGCCATCTTGTTTGGGGTTTATTTGCTCCTGATTGGCTTGTGGGCATGGCTTGTGGGCATAGCAAAGGTACAATCAATTTGCATATTACTCTTTTATTATATAGGAGGATTGTGAGTGTATATATGTGTGTGTTTGAGTTAGCATGGGGCAGTGAAAAGAATATATAGGATTTTCAAGAAGTCAGACCTAACTTAAATCCCACTCAGTGGTTATATCAGCAAAGAAATTAATGACTTTACTGAGTCTGACTCTACATCCACTTAGTATCTACTTCAGAGGACTGGTGTGAGGATAGACAGGTAAAGTATTGAATGCATTCATGCTGGGCCTGGCACATGGAAAATACTGGAACAAATGGTATTGCATCCCAACTTTATGAATCTGGGTCCTTGATCTCCTTCAGTTTCTCCAGAGACACAGTGGTTTTTCATGGTGTAAAGATTATCAGGAGATGATGGTATGCACTCAATAGGCTGCCTCAGGCTTGTGTAAGTTTATGTAAGGTATCTATACACACACATGCACGCATGCGCACACACACACACCAGAAAACCTTCCTGTAAAATAACACAGACAGAAAGAGGTCTGCAAACAGGAGACGCCTCCATGAAAGATTCCAGATACACCAGTTGCTCCATCAGTCTTCTGGCCTCCAGTGTCCAACCATGGAAGCAGACCTTTTGCCGCCTCCATTTTAAATTTAGATCCTTGACATCATCCCCTTGGCCTGCCCACGGGTCACAGTGACAGCCAAGTTCACATGGCTGTTTTCTCTAAGTCCAGCTTCCCTCCAACCTGTGCTCTCCGGATAGTTTTCACTCATTCCTCCACAGAGAGCTTCCCACCCACCTCATTTTCCCCCCCTTCAATTCATGGAAATGAATCAGGTCCCTGATGACGTCATTCAAAAGAGAAAGCTAATTAAAAAGATCCCCTTTCCTTCCTCTTAGAAGCTTGGCAACAGTTTCCGTTTTTAGGAGACACAAGTGAGGAAGGAAGCTCTTCGGCACAGCTGTGCACAGAGCAGGCCTGGCCGGGGCCCTGGAGAAACAGGGTGATCATTCCGTTAAAGGTTAATCCCCGGGGAGCATGTTTTAAGCTGCTTTGTCTCTTCCAAGGTCAGGATCAACAGGCTACACTAACCAGAAAGGACATGTGATAATGTGGCACAAACATTAACTGCAGTCAGCGTGATTAAGTTGCTATATGGGGAAAGATTTATTTCTAAACATTTATCCTGGGATGAGAGCTCCAGTAAGCACTGATATTTACATAGCTCTTCCCATGTGTCAGGAATTGTTTTAAAGTGTTCTACACACATGTCAAGTCATTGGATATTCACAGCCACCAAAGGGAGTAAGTACCCCTATAACCCTCATTTTACAGATAGGGAAATTGAGGTATGGAGGAAATAACATGATTTGTCCAAGGTCATCCAACTACTTCATGTCAAATCTGAATCCAGACCGTCTGGTTCTGGAATACGCGTTCACAGCCACCACTCTGCGCTGTGGAGACCACGCATACTTAAGCGGTCATGACTTAGTTGGAAACAGTGTGTGAGAGTAAGAAGCAGCCTGTCTCCGGAGCATGTCGACCAGAGATGCATTGTATTTGGATCATACAGTGCTGGCCCAATAACATGTTATATTTGGGTTAATTGTCCATATTTCCAAATGAAAGAAAGCTGCAAGTTCTGACAGTCAAGTAGGCAATATAGACTTAATCCTCTATCCCACTGAAACTTCTACCCTTTGGATTTGGAAACTGGGGCCAAAATGAGTTAAATGACTTGTCTAAAGTTGCCCGGCCATGGAAAGTGCTGAGAATGAAGGTGCTGTCGACTGAATGCTTGTGAACTCCAAAATCCCCTATCCCCAGTGTGAGAGTATTGGGGGGGGGGGCTGTAGGAGGTGATTAGATCATGAGGGTAGAGACCTCATGCATGGCATTTGTGCCCTCACAAGAAGAGACAAGAGAAGGGTGATCTTTTTCTGCCATGTGAGGACACAGCATGAAACAGGCCATCTGCAAGCCAGAAAGAGGGTCCTCATCGAGTACCAAATCAGCCAGCACCTTGATCTTGGACTTCCCAGCCCCCAGAACAGTGATAAATATATTTATGTTATTGAAGCCACTCAGTCTATGCTATTTTTCTAGATGGGATGAGACCCAAAACCTGGTTCATAGAGGAAGGCTCTTCTTTGAAGACCCTGTGATAATTCTAGCTCCATCTGCAGACCCTAGAGTCATAATTTGACCAAGGACAACTGTAATCTTCACAGTCCCGCCAGTAGAGTGGGGAAAACACTAAACAAGGAGCCAGTACCCTGGGCTTGCCACTAGGTCCTGCCACTCACGATCTTAGTGACCTCAGGCCAATGACTCAGCCCTCAAAGCCTCAGTTTAATGATTTGTAAAGTGGGTACAACATTATCTGCTCAGTCTGCCTCGCAGATTTGCTATGAAACTCAACTGAGAAGATAATAAGACTCTAATAGAAATTAATATCGGTAATTGTGTATCACTTAGCCTCTGGAATAAAGAGCAAACTTCGGGAGGGTATATTGTCACCTCTCCTCTGTGTTCTCCATGCTTTTGCGGTGCTCACACAAGGGAGCATGGAATGATTAGTTAGCGAAGTATCAGTCACCAGGTGGCTCTGGCCAGAATGGGAGAAGCAGTAGCACTCAATGATTCTTTGGAGGCATTGCTGTCAAAATGCGGGAAGATGTTCAAGGTTAGAGTCATTTGCTTCTCACTTGTGTGAGCATCCGTCTATAAGGTCTCAAGGCCTTCCTGACTATCACCAATCAGCAGTCCACTCTGTCAGAAGCCAAGAGTGTGCTGGGAAGGGGGATGAGGAATAGTGGACATGGAGTCCAGAAACATGGCTTTCAATGTTGGCTCAGTTCTTAAAAGCTGTGTTCTAGTCCTAGCCAGTTGGGCTCAGTAGATAGAGCACCAGCCTGTGGTCTGAAGGGTTCCAGGTTCAATTCCGGTCAAGAGCACATGCAGGCTCAGTCCCCCATAGGGTGAGTGAAGGAGGCTGCCAATCAATGCTTCTCTCTCATCATTGATGTTTCTATCTCCCTTTTCCTTTCTCTCTGAAATCAATAAAAATATACTTTAAAAAAACTGGATCCTTGAGTCAATTTCTTCACCTCTCTTGGCCTCAACTGGAATTTCATGATGAAAGGACATTTTTTGTATGTATTTAGCATTTACATTAGTCCCCCTAAAGCACACACATTTTCACTAGGGGATTTTTTAATGGTTTTAAATTTCATTAATTTTATTTTCTCTCTTCTTTTACCTCTTCTACCCTTTCATAGGGAGTCAGATTGTTCCCCTTCCTTTACCCAAATCACCCTACCCAGCTTGAGGGCACTTCTTCCCAAAAGAATGAAAATATCCAGGGAGCGAAGCCAGGATCCTCAAAAGCAGGAGAATCAGATTCAGTGACTGTAGTCTTGCTTCTGCCTCAGCGTTGATGCTCAGGAAGAATCTGAATAAGCTCTGCAGTCTCTTTTTCCTGACAGAGTCTCAGACGGATCCCAGAAAAATTTTGCTCAAGCTAAACAAACAAGTCACTGAAGAATGGGGGTGGGGGAAAACCTGGCTGCCTGCTCTCTCATGCTGGTTAATGAATTGAATCCATACAGGAACTTCATCGTGTTCTCAGGGAAATCCTGTTGGCTGGGGCTCACTCCTCAGCACGACTAAATTTAGGTCACAGCTCAGTGAAGAACAATTACAAACCCTTAATAAAAGATAATTTACCCAGTGACATCAAGCAGGACAGCTGGGCAGGCATTCCTATTTTCTCGTTCATGTTGCAGGGGTGGGCGTTACAGAGTGAGGACAAATGTTGACAGAAAGTCTTTTTTCTGACCTTGCATATCCGTTGGCTGACCTGCGTGTGCCATATGCCAGTCCATGCCTTTCCAGCCAGTGAAAGCTGAGCCTAATGAGGCTCCCACAAAGCAGGCCCTAAACTGGGCAAAGGCAAACAAGACACTGGGAGAGAGGCAGAGTGGGAAGCGAAAATTCAGAAGCCCCATGTTTGAATCCTGGTTGCTCATTCCTTTTCCAGATTAATTATTCTGTAGTTTACTTTCTGTTCTCTACTCCATGACTCTCTACTCTTCATCCGTACCAGATTACTTCACAAATGACACTGAGTAGCCAGATTATGATGATCTCTGAACACATAATAATCTGGCCACTCAGTGTATATACTATACAATAAAAGGCTAATATGCAAATGGCGCCCTCGACCAGGAGTTCGACCAGCAGATTCATGCAATAGGCTTTCCTTCCCCTGGCTGCCAGGACCAGTTTTCCTCTGGAACCAGGGACCCAGGCCTTCCCTCTGGCTGTTGCCTTCCAGTTTTGCTTTGGCCGGCTGGAGGCTTCATTCTGGCTGGAGCCTTCAGTCTGCTCTGCTGTGGCTGGAGTGCCATGCCATCATCTCTTCGTCTCTATGCCTGGGAGCCAGGCGCTTGCCACCGCTGCTACTGCCGCCACCACTTCTGCTCAGCCCCTGGGGCCAGGTGCTCACCGCCTCTGCCGCTTCATCTCCGCCCCCGGGCCCAGGTGCTCAGGTGGCTCTGCCCCACAGCCCGCTCCTGATTGGCTGGTAGCGTAGTGAAGGTAAGGTCAAATTAGCATGTTTCTCTTTTATTATATAGGATATATATTATTCAGAGATCATCATAATCTGACCACTCAGTAGATGCGTTCCCTGTCCTTTGTGCCCTTGCCCACTCTGTTCCTTTATGTGGGATGTTTTTTCTTCCTCTTTGAATGGCTTGTTCTTGTTCATCTTTTAAAACCTAGTTCAGTTATTGTTGGGGCGCACACAAGACTTGGTTGGCAAATTTGTAAGGAAGACATCCTGAGAAAAGGGAAGTGTGCTGAAGGCAGCCTGCCCTGTTTATTGGAATTCTGACTTAGGGGAGGGCAGAAGGTGGCACCCTTAATTATTCCTGGACCTTTCCAAACAAGTCTGTGCACGTGCAGTGCAGACCCCCAGGTTTTTTACTGGGATCCTTATGCTTAATCTTTGGGTTTCCTTGCTTAAAGTTCATTGCAAACACGTTACCTTCCAAGATTACATATCTTACTGATTGTATCTAAAAGATAAACTTTATCTCAAACTCCTGTTACAATAAAAGCCTAATGAGGCTATCTGGTTCCTTTAGCCAGAGAGTCCCTTAGCCTTCTCTTTTATAACAAATATTGTGTCAGAAGTAATCATTCATCTGTTTCTCAGGGTCTTCTGGACAGCCCCAGCAAGTTATCACCCCTTCCAGGAAGCTTTCGGTGAAACATCCAAGGCTTGCCATCCTCTGAATCTCTGCTTGACTTCACTAGACTGAGCTCTGTCAAGGAGGCACTCTGCTATAGTGGTAAGACACTCCAGGGAAACCAATTTTCTTGAGGACCTAATAATGACCTCCTTGTTGATGAATCCAATAGACATTCCTCATTTTTTATATCCTTGCCCTGTGGATGGAATCTGTATAAAATTAATACCTCCTTTAATGGGTTTGAATTATGTCCTTTTCAAATTGTTTAGTGATTTTAAAGAGAGAGACAGGGAGAGAGAGAAAATATATGAGAGAGAAACATTAATCAGTTGCCTCCCATACGTACACTGACTGGGGACTGAACCCACAACCTGGGTATGTGCCCTCTCTAGGGATCAAAGCTGTGACCTTTCTGTGTATGGGATAACTGAGCCATACTGGCCAGAGTCAAAAAAATATTTTGAAATTTAATCCCTGGTACCTGTGTATAATGTCTCCAAGATTTGACATGATTTCACTAAGAGATCTGATTACATCCTTCATTTCCTGAAAGTCTTCAATGAAGACTCAATGTTAGTTCAGGGACTAAACTTTCTACTATTGCATGCCATCTCGCCTGAGATCTAAATTGTGTCCAATTCTTCCAACTCCTTCTCACCATTCTACCACCGTACTTATTCTTCAGGAAGATTTAAATGCTTATAAATTTTCAAATTCATCATGCTTTTTCATGCTGACGAGCTGCTTTTTCATGCACCTTCTGCATTCCCCTAAGTCAGAATTCCGATAAACAGGGCCGACTGCCTTCAGCATAGGTAATTCCAATATCTGACTCCTCTTTCCTATCCTATCAGCCTAACTCTTCCATATCCTTCAAGATTGAACTCAGTTGTGATCTTCTTTAAGAAGACGTCTCTAACCCCCTTTCCAGATAAGATCAGGGTTCTTTGTGCACTCATGGAACTCCTACTGCTAACATAATTCATGCAAACCTCATGCAAGTGTCTTCACATGACACTGTATGAGGCTAGGAACCAAGACTTACCTATTGCTACCTAACCAGGGTCTCAAGTATATCACTTACTAAGAAAAAGGTTATAAATAAAATAACATATAAATGAATGTACTAACTGCTATGTAAGCAAAGGGAAGATAATGACCAAAATGAAATTAACCCCAGAAATCTGGATATAAGGCTTGCTTAGGAATCAAGATAATCTCTCTCTCTCTCTCTCTCTCTCTCTCTCTCTCTCTCTCTATATATATATATATATATATATATATACACACACACACACACACACACACACACGAATTATTTGCATAATTTGGTCCCGATTGGCTGATGGGCGTGGTTGTGGGCATGGCTTGATCGAAGATCCTGTCAATTTGCATATTACTCTTTTATTAGATAAGACACACCCACATACACACAGCGTTGTACCCAGACACATGTTTTGAAAAGGATAGTCAGATTTTTGTTTGTGTGACTGAACTAACTACTAGCTTTACTAGCATATTATAAAACTGATGAAGATTGGGCGGGGCACGGAGAGTGAAATTCTACTTAATTTCTGAATAATAGCCTCTCAGTAAATTGAACAGTACATATAGAGACAGACTCGATGATACAGAGAACAGACTGACAGCTGTTAGTTGGAAGGGAGGTGGGAACTGGGGTGAAAAGGAGAAGGGATTAAGGAGAGAGACGGAGGGAGGGAAGGAGAGGGGGGGGGGAGAGAGAGAGAGAGAGAGAGAGAGAGAGAGAGAGAGAGAGAGGAATATAGACAACAATATGATGATTCCCAGAGAGAGAGGAGGTGGGCGGAGGTAGAAGAGTATGCTATAGGGGGATAAATAGAATGGAAGGAGACTTGACTTTGGGTGGCGAATGCACAATGCAATATACAGACGATTTACTGTAGAAATGTACACTTGAAACCTGTATAATTTTATTAAGCAATGTCACCCCAATAAATTCAATTAAAAAAAAGAAAAAGTACATCTGGAGTCTGGAGCTTAGTCTTGGATTTATTGCTTACTAGTTTTACAGTCTTGGAAAAATTAGTCTGCCTCTCGAAACATAGTTTCCACACCTATCGAATGGGAGTTAGAAATACTTTTCAGGGTTATTCTGGGAATCAAATGAGCAAAATATGTGAACGAGACTACAGTGCCTGACCAATCGCAGTAAATTTCAACTCCCTTTCATCTCAGGGTGGACTAGGCCAGAGAAGGAGGAAGAGACAAAGGAGGAAAATGTAAACAAATGACCAAAACAACTGAAAACATCGTGTAGCTTAGAGCCACACGTGTGTCCAGAGCAGCTGTCAGCAGAAACGCTCTGCGAGGAGGCGGCCTTGGTGAGATCTTACACAGCTGCTTGAACAATTGGGAACACATTGGGTCAACATTTTCCAGTCTGAGAACAAGAAACATTCAAAGTAACTTAAAGAGCAGTAACTGATTTCTGGATGTATAAATAGTGCCATTAAGTTTTCTAGCAGAATTTCCTTGATTCTGGTGGGCACCACTCAACTCTAATAATGACCATAGATGACATATTTTCATTGTCATTTTGCTTTTGAATACTGTATATTTTATCATTTAATTTCCCCCCTAAAGCTTTCCTTTTTTTCTACATTTCTGAAGTAACGTATGTTTCCAATCGGAGACCAAGGGAAGGAAAAAATAGAACATCTACAATCTTACCCACTTTGAAACGGCTAGGTACTATATATCTGCAGCTATTTTTCTAACATATTTCCCCATAATGGGGCCAGATTGCACATGGTTCATTACAATGTGTGTTTTTTTCCCATTCAAAACACCACCAATATTGTTACATGACAGTAGAACATTTGCTTCCAGCCACCAACAAGTAACCTTCTTCAGACTGAGGTTCCTATTACACACCATTAGCAAATGGTCTGAAATATTTAAAACAACCATTTTCAAGAGCTAGGTCATAGGCGGTGCAGGACCATGAGCCCTGGAAGGAGGAAAACAAATGAGGACAGCCCTCTAATCATCCAGCTTTTTGCCTGGACACGGTATATGAACTGTGGGGCGAGGGGCAGACCCCAAAACAGCCAGACAGCCTCCTGAATTGAGGAGCCAGAATCATTCGGGGTCGAAGAAGAGGCAGCTGGCATGTGTTGGGGCAAATACTGGAGAAAATGGATTCAGAAAGCTATATGAGGTCAGTACCCTCATGACAACATAGTAGCAATTTCTATACGCACAGGGTGAGACGTCATGAGACTAGGCAAAGAACCTCTTTGCACAAAGAATTGTTATCAGAGAGCCCTAAACTGCAAAGTTTCCTGACCTCGCACTGACCTGGGGAATTGGTGGGGTTCGTGTTAGCCACCGAGTAGAGATCTTGTCGAATGCACGGTCTGTCAGGAAGATTGCGCCTTACATGGGCACTAAACTATCCACAGGCCAGCCCTAAAAGAGCTGAAGAGAAAGCTTAGTAAAAATCAAATGAATCCACAACTTTCCTCATGTGATTCTGGCCAAGTGAATTAACTGCCTGAGCCTCAGTTTCTGTGCTTGCAACATTGGCGTACTACCTCTATCTACTCCCCAGTTTTGCTTGGGGATTAATTATAGCTCTCTAGGAATCCTATGTAATGAAGAGGGAATATGCTAACTGACCCTCGTGCTGTTGCAAAAATGGTGGCACCCACAGCCAATAAGGAAGGAATATGCCAATGGGCTGTCCCACCATCAAAAATGGTAGCACCCACAGCTACAGGATGGTGGCGGCCAGTCCCTTCAAGCCCCACCAGGGTGGCAGAGTGGCCTTGCTGAGTGCCTGCCTCCGGAGTTCCCCAGTCCCCTCAGCCCCCCAGCTGTCCAGGGCTGCCTGAGGCTCAGGTAACCAGGGCCGGCCGAGGCTTGCGCTGCCAGCAGTGGCAGCAGCAGAGGTGTGATGGAGTGCCACCTTCCCCTGATCTCCAGGTCGCCTCCCACCCCAGAGGGCTCCCAGACTGTGAGAGAGGGCAGGCCAGGCTGAGGAGACCCCCGCCACACATCCAGTGCATGAATTTTCATGTTCCAGACCTCTAGTAGGTTATGTTCATTGAGTGCTTGCTCACTATAAGACAAAGCTCAAATACCAGAATTATAACAATTACCCCAATAAATTCTGGCATTATTATCAACTAGAGGTCTGGTCCATGAAATTCATGCATCAGAGTGGGTGTCCCTCAGCCCAGCCTGCACCCTCTCCAATATGAGACCCCTCAAGGGGTGTTCGACTGCCTGCTTAGGCCCAATCTTACCGGGATCCCACTGGGATCAGGCGTAAACGGGAAGTCGGACATTCCTATCAGAATCCAGGACTGCTGGCTCCAAACTGCTCACCTGCCTGCCTTTCTAATTGTCTCTAATCACTTCTGCCTGCCAACCTGATCACCCCCTAAGTACCCCCCTTCCAGCCTGATTATGCCTAACTGCTCCCCTGCCAGCCTGATCGCCCCTAACTTCCCACCCCTGCAGCCCAGCCGCCCCCCACAACTGCTCTCCTCTGCAGGCCTGGGTCCCCCCCGCCAACTGCCCTTCCCTACAGGCCTGGTCGACTCCAACTTCCCTCTTTTGCCAGCCTGGTCACTCCTAACTGTGCTCCCCTGCAGATTTGATCACCCCCAACTTCCCTCCTTTGCAGGCCTGGTCCATCCCAACTGCCCTCCCCTGCTGGCCATCTTGTGGTGGCCATCTTGTGTCTACATGGGGGCAGCCCTCTTGTGTGTTGGAGTGACGGTCAATTTGCATATTACTCTTTTATTATATAGGATGGTTATATGCTGTTCTCTTCTCAGAAAAGTACTGAGAACAACATCAAAACTAAAATAAGGAATTTCTCAGATATCACTTTTTCTGCATTGCTCTGGCATTAATGTTAAGTCATGTAAGGAAATGTAATTTGTGCAAGTTAGAAAACGGCACCCTTTATTCTGGGCAGGTAAACCACATGCCAGAACCTACGGTTAAGTGAGTGGGCAGTGGTTTGCTTCTTTAGTTGCGTGCCTTTACCCAGAGCAGTCCTTGTACATCTTTCCTTGATGGCCCTATTCACTTTGCGTGCTTAATTTTTAGGAAAGTTCAGATGAAGATAGCAGAGAAACTGAAAAACGTGATTAACCAAACTACAATTTATTTATTCTCTTTGTGACCAAACCGCTTTTAAATTTCACTAGCTACCTCATATTCATCCAAAAAATCATGTCATTTTTAATTTTTAAAAACTGAAATAAAATGCACACAACTGAACATCTTAAAAAATAAAATAAGGCATTTCTCAATGGGTCAGACACAATCACACCTAAAAAAAGACTCTATTAGTTCAGCAATCAGAAAACTTGGGGTTTATGACTAGTCCTCCATGACTTGTAAAGTGAACTCAAAGACCTTTATTTTAACTCCTTTTGCCCAGAGTGCTATTCCCTCGCCTACTGACTTCACCCAGCCAAACGGTGAGGCCCCGACGTGCAGACTCCGTCTGTTTACTGTTGAATTACCTTGTGTGCCACAGTGCCTGCTGCAGAGCGGACTCACAAAAGACGTTTGCTGAGTTCAATGAAATTCAGAAGATATTAGCTGGGAATGAAATACCATGCCGTGTTCCATTCTGCAAGGGAACGAGTAACCTGCCATATGAACGCAATCAACTTTCCTGTTTCATGTTTGGTCAGCACATTCTTTCGTTATCAAAGAAAATCAGTGCTAACCTTTCCTCTAGCGCATTGAGCGGCTAAGCTCTGGGGACACTGCTGGGGCTAATGGGTGACGTGCGAGCTGGGATGTCGTAACAGGCTCACAATGAAAAGCTGCTGCCCCCGGAAATTAACGTGAGACTAGGAGCCAAGTGGAAAGAAGGGTTATTAGAATATATTCTAGCGAAAAAGATGGAGGATGCTCTATGGTCCCCGCTGAGGGAGAAAAAAAATCCTAAGTTTAGATAAATACCAATACTGTATTCCTTCTCCTACATGCCAATGAAATTCCTTTTCACTCCCAATCTTCCTGAGGCTCCAGAGTGAGCAGGAGCTTATTCCAGCTGCTTGGTGAACACAGCTGGGGCTTTGGACTCTTTTTAGGTGTGATTGTGTCTGACCCATTGGCTCTGCCTCGGACAAACTGGGAGATCAGGGACAGGTCCTTCAAGTTTTCAGAGCCCCAGTTTCCTCCGCAATAAGGGGGAAGAGACTGGTGTCCACTCTGAGAATCGGAAGGATTAAACCATAAAGTGTCAGGAGAGGTGGAGGGGAGTGTGTGGAGTTGGAAGAGGGAAGAGGGGGATCAATGGTGATGAAAAAATAATAATAAAACATTATAAAGTGTTGAGTGGTCAGTGCCCTTACTTCGTGTTACTTAAAGGAAAAATAAATAAGATTTCATTTTGAAAGGCAGAGGAACAGCATGCATTACTATCTCGGTCTTCCTCTGTATATGTGCCAACTATGTTTGGCCCAAAGTGAATTATGCTCCAGAAAGGAATGACCAAGGTACTGACCCTCCAAAACACACCCAGCCACTGCCCCAAAGTCTTTTCTGTCCACCTGTTCATACCAAGATCCCTTCTGGCTCTTTGTGGCTGCTCTAGCATGGGCTTGTGCTAAAGACTCAGCACAGGACCACCTGCCAGCCTCTGTCAAGTCAAAGTGGCTGATGGTCAGTGTCCCTAGATGTTCTGCCCTTTTGCTTCAGGTCATTCGTGGCCACTTTTCAAAGTTGCATGGTGAATCTGAGAGTGATTCTGGGGCTTCACTTGTAACCAAGAAGTCACTGTGAAGATCATCAGTTTCCACTAGGGTAACATGTTTCCCCACTTGGGAATGCAGGAAGATGCTTCTCAACCTCCATTGCAAATAGGTTGGGAGCCATATGACTGAATGTTGGGCAATGCAGTATGCATGGGAGTGATGTGACAGCCACAGCCTTTAAAAACCTGACCTTCCAGCTCTCCTTTTTCTTTCTTCCAAGGCAACATAGAAGGACATAGGTTCTTGGGGCAGAGGGTTAGGATGGAGGAGAACCCATCCTGAAACTCGCTGGATGGTGATGTGGGTGAGAAACTACACACCCACTCTAGAAAGCTGCATCCTAGGGGGGAAACCTTTACTAGGCGAGAGCCACAAGTGCTACAGCTCTAGCATTTAGGTCTTCAGTTTGCACACACAGCTAAAGACAGGGACTGGTCTCGGGACACCAGGACTGTTTCTAGGGACTTCTACATTACCAACTCAGAAACAGTCCTCTTCCTTGTCTCCTGGGTCAGTGGTCGGCAAACTCATGAGTAAACAGGGCCAAATATCAACAGTGCAACGATTGAAATTTCTTTTGAGAGCCAAATTTTTTTCACTTAAACTTCTTCTAATGCCACTTCTTCAAAACAGACTTGACCAGGCCGTGGTATTTTGTGGAAGAGCCACACTCAAGGGGCCAAAGAGCCGCATGTGGCTCAGGAACCACAGTTTGCTGACCTTGGTCCTGGGGGATGCTGCTGCTTCTAAGTTTTGACAATTTTTTCTTTCAAAATCATCAAGCCTCCTTCTCCTATATCTGCCTCTGAGGGGAAGTCATCAATGGGGGAAGCACTATGCTTTGAATTACATTCTTCTAAGGGAGGCCCTGCGTAGTGATTCTGGATGACTTACTATCCTCATCAATAATCTGAAGTAGATGCCAACTTCACCTGCTAAAATCATTATTTTAATCTCTAGGTGAATGTCAACATTATATATTACAGTAATAAGACTGCCTTTAGTTACCACTGTACCTATGTAACTATAATCTCCTTAAAAACAGAAAATGCATTTTTGCATCTTCGTTATTTCAGTGTGTCTAGCACTGAGCACCTATGCTTGACCCAAAATGATTTATGCTCCAGAAAGGCATGACCAAAGTACTCACCCTCCAAAACATACCAAGCCACCTTATTGGGGTTCTTCATGCTGCTTGTGTTGGTGGTTTGCAGGAGTGGGAAGCTACACTTCGGCCATGCATTTGTACCAATATTTATTTTTAGAGAGGCTTTACCTAAGATGACCTTTTTGGGGTGGGCATAAGGTATACTTCAAGGGCATGCACCTCTCTTCCATGACCATGCATTATTAGTTGCCTTGTGGCTAGAATAGTCTTCATTTCCTGCTGGCAGCACCCAAAGACTTCGCTGGGCCAGCAGGCTGAGGTCATGCTTGGAGCATACTTTGCTCACAGAGATTCATCTCCAATGCCAAGTCCAAACGTGACTGGCCACTGCACCCAAAATAAACCGTGTTAGCAACCCTCCTGATAATTTTTTCTCAGTGCAGGAAAATAGCTCAGAAAACATAATTCTGGGGATTCAGGTAGTGAGAGAACATAGACTCATGGAAGTTCAAAAGGATCCTTTACTATAATTTTTCCAATTTTCCCACTTTAGAGGGGAGAAAACTGAGGACCAGAAAGCAAAGCAACTCACCCAAGATCATATTGACAGCAGAAAAGCTAGACTTAGAATTAATCTTAGCCGGAAACCCTGGAGGTACTCTTTTCATCTCACTCGTAGCTGTTCAAGCATCCTTTTTTCCTGACAATGTGTGTTGGGACCTGAGATTGGGCATAAAGCAATAGCTATAATACTCATATTTCATTTAATGCTTTCCATGGGTTATCTGATCTGACCTCAAAAAACCTACACTATACTCTATTTAGAAGAGGAGGCAACCGAGGCGTAGAGCAGGATCCCAACTTACCTCAGGTCACCCAACCACTGGACATCTAGAGAGAATCCAAAAAATGTACCTGCCTGTTTCTAGGGCCCGATATCTTAACTATATATTCCATGGCAAGCTGGTGCCACTGAGAAACAAATGAGCATCTTTTCAACTCAAAATAAAAACCTTCCTAAATGTCAGAGGATGACCTCGGCCAAATTCTGAGACATAAATTTTATTTTTAGGGCACACAGCACATTCACTCTTCGAACCCACACCCAGGCTTCTGGAGGGGTTCCTATTGCTTTGGGTGTTCTGTTTCTAAGTGATATAAATAAAACAAAAATTTTTTGCTAAGGATTAGGATGCCTACATTTTTGCTTTAGCTCTGCTACCAATTTTCTGTGTGATCTTTCTGAAGTTGTTTTATGTCCCCTTTCCTTCAATTGTCTTATACCTGCACAAAATAAAGGAGGTGGAGTGGATCAAAGATGATAATCAGAGCCTCCTTAATACCAATTCCAGTAAGTTGTGAGTCAAAGTCAGAATCTCTGTGCTGAAAATCATTCTGAAGCCATAGCAGGCTTGGTGAGTGTTAGGAGTATGACTGATTAGTGATGCTTGCCATAGGTGTATTAGGAAATTGGTATCACATATGACAAGAATTTTCCATCCCTAGACCAGATGATCTTTGCTGTCCTTCAAGCTCCAACGAAGTCCTCCTCAAATTGGAAATGAAAGAACTAACCCATTAGTCACCCCTTCCCTCTACTCTAGAGGCCTGTAGTCTGTTGAAAAGATCTTTGGTGGTGACTTCCAGGAAATGCGAAATCCAGTATTTTGTCCAGTGGAGAATCAAAACCTCCCACCAACCAGCCTGGGGTGATCCACAAGTGCTCAGAGCAGAGAAGCAGAGGGAAACGTAAGCCACAGGACTTGGGAGATTCAGTTTCTAGGTATAAAAAGGTAACAGCTCATTATAAAATGTATTCTAGACTTAAACAACGTCCCTGTATCTGTGTTATTAGGAATCCAGAGGAGCAAGTATCATTTCATTTCACACACATTCATTGAGAATCTCTTCTGCTCTGTGCACTGTTAAGCAGAAAAAACAAACAAACAATAAATAAGGCACAGTCCCTAGCTTCATGGAATTTACCAACGGTGCCAGAGAGGGCTGGTTGTCCACCACAGATACTTGCTTCCACTTCCAGAGATGACAGCGGCTGCTGGAAAGGGGCTGTCTAAGCAGACCACGTTTCCTAGCCTCCCTTAGAGTCCCATGAGGCATTCCAGTGAGCCCTTACCCATGGGATGAACAGGAAGCATCACTTCTCAAGCAAACAGCCTAGGAAGCAGATGTGCCTTCTCCTCTCTCTCTTTCCTCCTTTGCAGGATACATACAGGTTCCTAGACACATGGGGAGCATGGTTACCTGCATCGCAAGTAGAAAGCTCACTTGGACAGTAAACAGTTGTATCCAACAGCTAACATAAAGAGAAAATGCAGATTTTCACTGTATGTGAAATATAGGCCATGAAAGTGTCAGAGTTTATTTTCTTAGTGAATGCAACCTAGATTGCTTGGGCAGATGAAGAAAACAAAATTTAATTTTGTCTCATGATAGGTCAGAGTTCTGCACGCTCCAGGAATACAGATCTGGGGACCAGGGAAAACTAAGCAGCCCAAGAATTAGCTATGGGAAAGGGCGTGGGTTGAGTAGAGTTGGCAAGATCAGAGGAAAAGGCAGGTAACTCAACAACTTAAATGATAACAATATTAGATGAGAAAAATGAGACACAAAGGGGTTAATAATTCACCCCAGGTCACATAGCAAGTTACCAGTAGAACCAGGAGTTAGACTGAAAGGCTGGGTTTGGAGAGTATGCTGGGCCAAGTATGAGATTTGTGTCTGCTATTATAAGACACAGTAGGAGAATCTGCACTGGGAAGAAGAAAATGAGTTCAAATTTAGACCTGGGAAATCTAAGTTGTCCGCGGAACACGCAAGCGGAAATACCAAGCAGGCAGGTGGGTCTTTGCAATAAACTGATGGAGACTGTACCTGAAGCGCAAACTGAGAGACAGTCACAGAAGGACTGAGTTCACTGCAGTTAGTATAAAACCGAGAGCAGAGGAAGCAACCACATGAGTGTACACAGTTTGAGATAAAAATGTTACGTGGCCTGAGATCCATCAATGGCCGTGACAGGATGTGCCTGAAGAAGAGGTCGGAAAACTGAATTAATACCCGCTGCAGATGCCGTTGGCTTCTGGGAGAGGGCCCAGAAATTACCAGCGGGGCAACAGGGCATCATGCGTGTGGATTATTCTCGACGTGATTTCTTCACAATTAATGCTACAGCAACTATTTAATCCTTAGGATTCTCAAATTAATTTTTATCGTATAACCTAGATTTAAGGAATCCTGTTGCATACCCTAAGGGGAAGAAGAGAGGTGCCTACACCAGATAAATGCCAACTGTAGCCACAGTTGTAGCTGCCAGCAAGCACTTCCTTCAGAGCAGCTGGGGCACAATTATTATTTTCTTGTAGTTTTTTTTTTTATAACTTATGTTAATATTCCATGTATTTGTCAGTCTAAAACAAGGATAATAGTAGCAACTGAAAAAAGGTAATCATTGGGAGAAATCCGTAAGCTAGTAAATAAAGTAATAAAAAGCAGGCAGGCCCCCATAGTTCTCATTTCTCCAATGTGTGCCACTGTTTCTGTTTGTTTGTCTTCAGGCTGCTCACTCATAAAGGTGCTGCTCTTTTGTCTTGAGCTAAATTCACAGATATATTTTGGCTCCTCTTGACTAAGTTTTGAGTTTTATTTCTCATGATAACAGCCTAAATAATAGTGTCTCAATTGAATAGAGCTTTCCATGCAGGAAACATACTCCTTATCTAATCTTCACACAACTTGGGGAGGAAACAACTTTTTTTTTAATAAGTGAAGGGCCTAATGCCTTTCCTAGGAACAGCGGTTAAAATGTATTGAGCATTTCTCCTGTTCTCGGCACTTTGAAAACATTCCATGCACATTTCCCTTTCTGATCCTGTGAACAATCCCATGCGGTAGGTATGATTATTATTCCCATTTTACAAATGGGAAAATGGAGGCTTAGAGATGCAAAGGAAGCTGCCCAAGGACCCAGAAATGGCGAGAGTTGAAGTGTCCCTTCAACTTGACCCTTTCTTCTGCCTGATGCTCTTTCTCCTACTCTGCCCGGGGAGCCCTGTCTAGGCCAGACTGAGCCTCTGTAATAGGACATTGCCCAAAGTCCGCCACGTGTCCTTTATGTGTGAGTTCAAGACAAACCTTGGCCTCGCAGCTGCCCTTTCTCCCACTGGCTTATCTCCGGAGGGCCTGGGAGGTAGGCACTGTGCTTGCATGTGCAATTCCCAATTTGTTACTTCTCGGTGAACTTGATTTCTAATTTAGGACCCTGGAGGGTGAGGATTGCCTAAGAACATTCCAGGGTTTATTTGAGGCAAACTGTGAAGAAGGTAAATGTTGTCCTTTCTCCCTTTCATTCTACTTTGGTGGGAAGCATTTTTTTTTCCCAGTGTCACTCCAACTCTCTAGCTATCACTGTTTAAAAACACTTTTATTGAACTGAATCTGTGCACCTGGACCTGTGTCGGCCATGCAAAGATACTAAATAAGCCACGTTTTATTGGTAGATTCAGGAAAGGTAAGCAAGGAAGTGCAAGGTGACAGGATCAATGCTGTAAGAAGGTTCTTCAAGGTGGAGAGAAGGTAGAGAGAAGCACATGAAAGGGAGTAATCAGCCTACTTCTGAGTGAGGGTCTCTTAGTTCTGGAACTAGATGAGCTCTTCTGGAAGGATCCAAGGTTCTTGGGACTGGGCTTGGGGTGCAATGTTGACTGGCAGGCAGACAAATCAGTTTCTCTGGAGATGCAGAGCTCGGAGCTATCAGCGTGCATGGTGGAATCTGAGCGGTTCATTATGACTGGGGATATGAGATGGAGGGAAACAGGAAATGAAGAGGCAGGCCCTAGGCAGATACAGAGGGCTTTATATATCGTGCTGAAGTGTTTGTGTGTCTCCTGTTCTGAGCGAGGAAGGCCAGCCAAAGGTTTTAATCAGAGAAGCAGCGGTATGAGTTTGTTTTTCTCCTGTGAGTTCATTCCTTGATGGGAACTGTGATCCAATAGGGGAGATTTTGGAAACACAGTTTGAAGGTGAGGACACAGCTAGACAAGGATTCTGAAGGCTGCTTATGAGACAAGTCTGAAAATCCAGGTAGGAAAGTAGATCAGAGTCATTTAGGTTTCTGACATGAGAGACTATTGTGGATGGTGATACCGTTCACCAAGGGAGGGATTCCAAATCTACTGGGTTCGAGACAGGGAAAAATCAGTAAGTTTGTCTTTGAATGCGTTTTCATTTTAAATTTCCATGGAACATCCAGGTAGAGATAGTGAATGGAGGAATAAAAGACTAGGCGTGCCCTAACCAGTTTGGCTCAGTGGATAGAGCGTCAGCCTAAGGACTGAAAGGCCTCAGATTCGATTCCGGTCAAGAGCATGTACCTTGGTTGTGGGCCCATTCCCAGTAGGAGGTGTGCAGGAGGCAGCTGATCGACGTTTCTCTCTCACTGATGTTTCTAACTCCTTATCCCTCTCCCTCTCCCTTCCTCTCTGTAAAAAAATCAATTATATATATATTTATTTTAAGTATAGGCTTGGTGCTTAGGAGAACAGTCAGGTTGGAAAAAGAGGTTCAGACATTATCAGCATACATCCTATATAATAAAGAGCTAATATGCTAATTAGATTGGATAGCAGAGTGACCTTCTAGAATGACCAGTGGGCGGGGTGCTGGGCTGCAAGGCAGCCAGGGCTGCAAGGACCAAGGCAGCTGGGGCTGCAAGGGCCTCGCCTTGCACGAATTTCATGGATCAGGCCTCTAGTGTGGTAATAGGAGGTGATTTCTATAAAATTGCATAGATTTTCTTCTACAGCATGAGATGAGAGCTAGGTATTAGGATGGACACTCTCGGAAGGACAACATTTAAGGGTGAAGAAAGGAAGGAGAGGTAGAGAAATAGTTTTCTGGAGGTTTAAGGAAACCAGGAGAGAGTTTTCACTGAAGACAAGGGAAGAAAGAGCTATTAAGAGTTAATGTCAACAGAGGAGCTGTACTAAGATAAGGAGTGAAAGGGTCAGTTGGCCGGGGCAGCCAGCAGGTCACTAGAGACCTTGGAAGAGAAGTGTCCTGAAGTGGTGAGGCCCGAAGCCAAATGGTAGTAGTAGGTTAGGGAGTAAACAAAGGTTGAGCAAGTTCAGCGCAGACTGCAGGCTTAATGAAGCTGAGGTTAGAGAGAGTGAGTGACTTTGCTGAAGGTCATGAGGCTCCTAAAAGGTATAGCCAGGACCTCAGATCAAGTGATTGATGCATTAAAATGTCCTTTGGGGGCTTTTTCGCACTTAGTCACTTATTTATTTTAGTATATATATTACTCAGCTACTCTAGTCTAGAAACCTGGGAGTTAGGCCCCTTAGATATATCATACAAAGCAAGTTCAGATGACTGTCAGGAAGAGAACATCGTAATCTGATCTAGACTATTATTAAAGTACCTTCATCAACTGATGTACCAGAATTGATTTTATCTAATTTCCCCACCACTGCGTTTCTCTCTCTTTTATTTTGTTCAGCTGCTTAAATGTACGCTGTGATGACCATCTTGGTGGATGCTGGTCAAGTTGCCTGTCCTCTCTGTGTCTCAATCTCCTCATGTATAACGTGGAAATAAAATAGTACATAACTCAAGAAAAAAGAAAAGAAAAGAATAGGGAAGGGTCTGAGATTTTACTCACAAGCTAACTAGTTAGCCTTTCACACTTCAGGGAAACTGACTTGGGGATCAGAGACAGAGGTCTGTTGATTACTTAGAATAATAATAATAAAATAACCAGAGTAGCATTATTTTCTCAAGGTAATTTCCTGAGCCTCAAATGTCATAGGGTGATACAAATAGGATTGTGTGATGCTGGGATAACCCTATGATGTCAGTAGAGTTACAGGGGAGGAATCCTGAGTTTAGGGAACTTGAATCTTTTATAATGGACAGTAAGCATGTCCAGTGAAACTATTATACTAGACAGTAAACAAACCTGCCTTATGCTCTGGAGGGCTATCCTGTTACTAGCTTCCAAGGCTGTTTGCTGCACAAACATCCTTGGAAAAATAGTTCAGAACAAAGGGAATGCAGTGCCTCTGCTTGTAAAATATGCAGAAATGCTAGAGACCCAGGGAAAATTGTCTCCTAACAATGATGTCATGTACATTACAAATTTCCTACCCAATATTTATTTCCCTCCACTTAATAGTAGAAAACAAAATGTACACCACGCAATAACATATCTAATTAAAAACTATCTAATAGCTGGAGTCCTAGCAGCCTTCTTGTGACATGAAGATAGTAGCTACAGATCAAATGGGTAGAGTGACTGATAGCACCTCTGGGCTATTTACTTTCTCTCTGGATTTATGTAAGTGGATACATTTTATGCCATTGTATTGGGCTCTGTTATTAATAAACATAGAGTAATAATTACTCTTAGTAACTGAATGCAAGTACTAACTAATATAAATGGGGGAGAGAACACTAGTAGCATAGCTCCAAGATAGCTCGGAGACCAGAACTATAGTCTTCATTTGCTACTAACTTATTGCATTAACTTGAGCATGTCAATCAACATCCATGAACTTCCTATTTCTCAGCTAACCATTACTTCCTAACTAACGCTTTGTGTTGGTGGTCTGTTCGAAAATTATTTTTTTCTTTTTATCTTTCAAAACTCATTTGTTTTGTATCTTTTTTTTTTTTTTTTGGACAGGTCCCCACCTGAAAAGTAAGTGATAGAAAAGTAATCAGATAATAGCTTCATCTGCCGCTTCCCTTCACCAGACAGCTGAATATGTGCTTTGTAGATGCCTTAACCTAGTATGGTATAGTATTAATTTCAAATGGATGTCCAGGCATCCTTAAGGTTGGTAGGAGAGGAATTTAACTGGATGTATTTATTATGTGATTATATGGAAATTGTCTGTTATAACTTCTGCATTGTTAGTGCTAGCATTGAGCACGGCACACAGTAGGTCCTCAAGACTTACTGGATGAATGAACAAACACATTCATTTTAGAAAACAGGAAATGAAGGACCAGAGTGAGTGAGGCATGGCCATATTTGATCCTATCTGGTAAACAGCTACCTCTACTGCCCTCCAGAATGTGGCCCAGAAGTTTTCACATAAAATAAATCTTTGATAACCTAAATAGAAGAAATCAGAGCAAAAAAAAATGATATGGAGTTAAGTGGTTTTGGATTATTATTTTTTTTCTTTTTTAAATAGTGGGTCATTTTTTCATTGGAAACATAGCTGTCAGTTTATATTATGCCCTTGTTTGAATAAATTTGTAGTGGATAATGAGGTTTCACTGAATGACTATATATGCTTTTCTCTGGGCTAAATAATTCCAATTCTTCTAACCTTTTCTCATGATTTCTACTTTCTGGATTCTTAATCACTCTCTTTTTTCTCCCCTGAAATTGAATAAAAATGTTAACCAGCAACAAATATCCTAGGATGATTTTTACATGAACAGTAGCCCTATGCTCACCTTTAAATATATTATACCATTGGTGATTCTAGTGTCAGATTTAGTCTCTAATAAAATATATACTAGAACACTTTTCTACCTAATATCTAGGTTGCCTCTGAATTTATATTGTCTGTGTGTCAATGACACTAGCTACCTACATATTACAAGTATCTAAATAATTAAGATCAAGGAAACCAAAAAACAAATAGTCAGATGGGATTTTCTCATTTTCAATCTAGGCATTTCATTTTTTTCATTCACACATCTATCCATTGTTTCACTCAACTGGTATGTATTATTTTCTTACTCTGTGCTAAATGCTAGGGTAGAGATAAAAGAGAACCCAGAGGAGCTCATGGGCCCAAGACCAGCACCTACTAAAAGCAGCAATTACAATACAGCATGGTCAACTCAAGGATATAAGGACAGGCTGCTACAAAAAAACACTACTATTCCTCAATGTTGTTGTGTTCAGATATCTTAAAGGACAAATAGTTAATCGGGCAAAATGAGAGGGTTGGACAATTGCTGCACTATGTAATACTAACACACACTATACATTAGTTACTCCAAATAAAGGATTGCAGGATTGGAGATCACTCTATCTATGCTCTTATTGTGACCCGAGACCACAACTGAGGTAGAGAGCCTTCCCTGGGCCAGGGACTTATATACCACGTGTTGGAGATGGAGTAGACAATACGGTAAATATGTCAGACAGCTTAATGTCTAGAGGAGGAGACAGATATGAACTGATGGTTAAATTAGAGTGACCTATTTCTTCTCAGGACACTCTGAGTTTATTCCCATTGTTCTGGCTTAATTATCAACGTGTCCCTTTCACTCTTGAACATGGTTTGAATGATGGAATTTTATATAGTCATCATTGCCATGGGGCCAGTTGCTACCCCAGAGGTATTATAGGGTATGCTGAGGACCATGAGTGAAGAATACCAAGGAAAAGTTTCCAGTCCAGTCAGTGGGCCCATATACTGACAATAGGAATAATTTATTGCTAGAAATTCACAAATGATGGGAATGAAGTAAATTCCTTATCCAATAAGAAGTAGGTGGATACAACCATCCAGGTAATTGTTTTAATAGCCTGGTCTAAGCAAGTGCTGATAACTGTGTTACCCTGGTATGGAAATGCAGACGTTAAATGGGACATCGAGGTGTGTCCCCAAGAAGCCAATTTTTCTCGTATGCAATTAAGGGAGGTGTAAAATCAGCACTGTGTTCCTTTGGAGGAGTAACAATATCAATCACTTCGCAAGGTTGAGCAGGTTCAGATGGCTGTTGTTTTTGCTGGAAAAATGGGCTGCTATCCAAATGAGTCCTGAAGTCACCCAAGTGAAAATGTATCTCAGAATTTCCTGCAGGTCCAAGTAAAATGTGTGTGCATGTTTGGAAAGACAGGGATGGACATTTAATGATATGAGGGGTTATTTTCCCCATTAAACTAACGGATATACCTTGGAAGAAACTTGAACTTTTAAACTCAAAAGGGAAGGCAGTCTTTGAGAATAGATTGGACTGACAACATACTGTATAAAATGACCCCTTGAGAATATTATGCTAAGAGAAATAAGTCAGCCAGAAAAAGCTAAGAACCATATGATTTCACTCATATGTAGCATATAAAACGGAAACTCAGAGACACACACAGACAACAGTATGGTGGCTATCAGAAGATTAAAGGGGGTGGGAAGATCGTAGAGAGTAAAGGGGCCCAAATATTTGGTGACAGAAGGTAATTGACTATGGGTAGTGGCTACACAATGCAACATACACGTCATGTATCAGAGTAATGTACACCTGAAACCTATATGACCCTATTAACCAATGTCACCTCAATAAATTTAACTTTAAAAATGACTCCTTCTCCCTCATGCATGCAGTTGGGAGGAAGTTCCTTGAGTTTATTATTATGCAATCAGGAGACCCTAGGAAGCTAAAAGGCAGGGGGCTGAAGAGGAAGTTATTGTCATTTATCTGTTTAATAGAGGCCAAGTACACAAAATTCATGCATGGAAGGCAGAGGATGTCCCTCAGCCCAGCCTGCACCCTCTCCAATATGGGACCCCTCAAGAGATGTCCAACTGCTCCTTTAGGCCTGATCCTACTGGGATTGGACATCCTTCTCACAATCCAGGACTGCTGGCTCCAAACTGTTCACCTGCCTGCCTCCCTGATTGCCCCTAACTGCTTCTGCCTGCCAGCCTAATCATCCCTAACCACTACCCTGCCAGCTTAATAGATGTCTAACTGCTCCCCTGCCAGCCTGTTTGCCCCAACTTCCCTCCTCTGCTGGCCTGGTCACTCCTAACTGCCCTCCCCTGCAGGCTTGATCACCCCCAACTGCCCTCCCTTGCAAGCCTGGTCCCTCCCAACTGCTCTCCCTTGCTGGCCTGATCGCCCACAACTGCCCTCCCTTGCAGGCCTGGAACCTCCCAATTACCCTCCTCTTCTGGCCAACTTGTGGTGGCCATCTTGTGTCCACATGGGGGCACGATCTTTGACCACATGGGGGCAGCCCTCTTGTGTGTTGGAATGGTGGTCAATATGCAAATTACTCTTTTATTAGATAAGATACAGGCCTGGAGCATGGGGGGGGGCAGCTGGTTTGGCCTAAAGAGTGTCCCAGATCAGGTTGGGGGTTCCCTTGGGGTATAGGGAGGCCTGGGCAAGGGGCCTGTTGTGTTTTGAAAGCCGGCCACCAACCCCCCAGCAACCCAAGCAGAAGCCCTGGGATCTGAGATTAATTTATGTTCTACACTTGAAACTTTATAGCCTGGAGCAGAGCCAAGCCTTCTGCTCACTCCGTGGAGGCAGCCATTTCTGTTGGGACATTTACCTTCTATAATTGAAACTTTGTAGCCTGGAATGGAGGCCTAGGTGGGCCAGAGCTGCAGAAACTTGGCTTCCTCCATCGTCCAGGCAACCCTAGCCTCTGTTCTCTCCAGCTCCGTGGCTGCCACCATTTCTGTTGGGATATATGTATCTTCTATAATTGAAACTTTGTAGCATTGAATGGAGGCCTAGGCTGGCAACAGCAGGTGGAAAGCTTGGCTTCCTCCATTGTCGGGGAAACTCAAGCCTCCCTCCTGCTCTCAGAGGCCAAAGCCATCTTGGTTGGGGTTTATTTACTCCTGATTGGCTGGTGGGCATGGCTTGATCAGAGGTATGATCAATTTGCATATTACTCTTTTATTAGATAGGATTATTATCAACTGCAACTGCAGGTCCAGGTGAAGAGAAGAAAGGGTTGGCATGATTTTTGAAAGACTAGGATTGGAAGAAATTAAGGGAGGAAAAAAAAACATTCTTAGTATCCTTACATGCCAGGCACTGTACTGAGTAGCTTTACCCATGATGCTTCCTTAAATGCAGTAATGATCCAGAGGTAGAAATGACTATAGGAAATCTGTGGTTTATGAAGGAAGCTTCAGTGATTCATCCACACATAGCCTACATACATCGATGATGCCTTGGTTAAAGCCCAATTTAAACTTCAGTAACTGTGTTATTTCTTATGCATTCTTCAAGGCATATATTAGGTCTAAAAACTGGATATTGTTTAACAGAGAGGATATACCAGATGGAGCAACTGTGAGGACTCAAAGTGTTATTTTAGCCGGAAGTAGAGTGTACAAAATGTGTACCATAGAATTTTCCATCATGACCAGAGGTAGCCAAAATCACAGCAAAACTTTCTAGCAGCATATCAATTAAACACGGGGGAAAGGATGAAATTAAGCAGAGAAGATTACGTTCTTGGTAAATAAATAACCAGAAAATTCATCATTGTCCCTATATTAGAGGTCTTGGTTACACACAACAATTGTACTTTGGGTTAACATCAGCAAATGAAGAAGGGAAAACCAAAGAACTGGGTTTATTGAATGAGTGAATGAATGAATGAGTATGTAAATAAATTAATAATAAGAGACTTTCCAAAACACACAGGGCACTCAAGAGTGACACTTGGCGCGTAGCCCTACACAAGATGCAGAACCCTCCGGTTCTGTCCTATCCCAGAATAACTCCATCGCAGAAACAGCAAATAAACTCATGTTTCCTGTTCTCCCAGAGGGTTTATAATAAATTGAATATTGAGAAAATTGACTTTGTTTCCACTTTGATTCTTACACGTTCGCAGATAAAACCCATTTTACAACTTCCGTGTATTTTCTTATATATCTCATCTAACTGGCCTTTTCATTGTGCGATTACATCATGCAATCCTGTTTATCTCCCCTTCGCCTTGGCCAGCTTCCTTTGCTTTCACACCCATTGCAGAGGAGTTTTGCTTTTTCCTTTCAGGATTTTATTTTTATACCCTGCTTGTCTGCACTTAATTTACATCTCCTCCGCCGGCTTCAAAGCTCTGCCGGGGCTGTGACTTCATCTCCTTAACAGGGGACACTTTCCTCTTTGAAGTTGAGTTTTCATTGGAAGAGACACGCTGTATCTCTTGGCTCCTTCTCCCCATCCACGCTGTCAGGAGATGAGGGCAAACCACAGTTGCCCTCAGGATTTTGTGGGATAAACCTGATACTCTCTGGATAGAGGGAGCCGGCCCACCGCCCTGCTATGACTTGGAACAAGAGAGGAAAAGGATTCTAAGTTTAGGCAAAATCTTCAGGGGCTCTGCTCCCGAAGCATCCCTCTGCTGTGGGGATGTTTGGGGCAGAGGAGGGCTCATGCACAGCCTCACCCGTCACCTGGGGGAGGCAGGCAACGGGCAGCCTTTCATTGCTGACCCCCAGTCCCCACAAGGTAACCTTCCTTCTCCTCTGTGCCCTCCCGATCGCACTCTGAGTTTACAACACGAGGTTTGTTTTTCATCCTGTTCCATGTCCTTGGAGGGCGCTCGCTTTGATGGCATGCCAGGAACTCATTGCGAGGGGGAACCAATTGTATGGCAGGATGAAATCCATGGAGGCATCCGGAAGACAAGGAAGGTGCCCCAAGAGGGTGGACTCCGGGGAAGCTTCTAGACAGCCTTTCCTTGAGACCTCACCGAAAAGGATGAGCGACTCTCCGCCCCCCACCCCCCATTACTAAATCGGACATTTGGAAGGGGCCATCGACGACATGCTGTTGGAGCTTGTGGAGAATGTGAATTCCTTGGGCCCTAAGGTTCATGCTGGGGCCCAGATCATGGGAACCGATGTGGTGCAATAGCAGAGGAGTCGCTCCAAGTCAGAATCTGAGCTCCGCTTCTTGGTTGGGTTGCTTAGACCCGCGGTCGGCAAACTGCGGCTCGCGAGCCACATGCGGCTCTTTGGCCCCTTGAGTGTGGCTCTTCCACAAAATACCACGGCCTGGGCGAGTCTATGTTGAAGAAGTGGCATTAGAAGAAGATTAAGTTTTTAAAAAATGTGACTCTCAAAAGAAATGTCAATCGTTGTCCTGTTGATATTTGGCTCTGTGGACTGAGTTTGCCGACCACTGGCCAGACTAATATTAACAACACTGGCAAGCTTTTATGGAGCACATACTACGGGCAAGACACTGGGATGAGTGCTTTACCCTTACCAGCTTATTTGATTTCAATAACAAATTCAATGAGCAGTTGTTGTTGCTGTTGTTATTATACAGATATTATTTACAACATAGACTGCAAACACATGAGTTCAGGCGTGGCTCCTCTGGTTACAAAATTAATAATAATAATAATAAAAAACAAGTCTTAGGACAAGGGCCTGCAAGCTCCTGTGCTGCACAGCTACATAATAGAGTCAATAACTAGACCTTGCCAAACCTTGTTTCCTCATCTGCAAACGGAGGCCAATAATCCTGCTTATGGATAAGTAGGATTAAATCAAATTGCGGCGGGATTGTGAAAGTGGCCAGCCGGTTACCTGGAACATAGGCTTCCGACGTGATTGCCAATGCTCTTCTCTTCCCTTCCCCCTTCGGAAGCCTCACAGCTCCCCTTGGGAGACACCAGAGCAAAGGCATGGCTGTCCTCTGGGGCCCCTGGGGGCCGTTTGGTGACTTGGCCCAGTGGCTCCACGGGTGAACTTTCCAGTTCCCAGCCAGCCCGACGAGAGCAAAGGCGTGGAGGGGACGATGCAAGCGGCCCAGGGCCTGGCTCTCCCCTTGGCACACCCCACGTAGCACGAGGCCTGCTGCACGCTGGCCAGAGGAGGCTCCCTATTGTTCCCCATTTCACAATGTCTTGCTGAAATGTGGTTCAAAAGGGCACCAACTGAGAATTATACAACTTCCCCCTCCTGCAGCATTGAGAAACTAAAGTGTTCTTCCGGCTCCTTTGCTGCCCGGTTGGGGAATCCAATCAACCTCCAGCCCCTTGGAATTCCGGTGGGGAAAACCTAAACTCGAGGCCCACTTTAGCCTCATTTCCCCCAGGGAGCTGTTATTTGGCCTGCCTCATGCAACTGCCAAAATGAGTCTCCGACGTGAGTGCCCAACTTGCCACACAGGAGACTGACACTGGGCAAGAATCAGTCACTCAAAGTCAGGCATGAAGGAGCCACACCAGATCTGTTCGATTTCAAAGCCCTTATATTATCCCACCTTCCACTATTAAACTGGACTGGCAGCCCAGGGGACAGCGTGGAGAAGAACCATCCATCCATCCATCCATCCATCCACAAATATTTACTGGAAACCTATGATGTGCCAGATGTAGATGTTGGGGATACACAACCTTTCTGTCTGGACATAGAACTTGCAATCAAATTAAGTAAAAAATGGATCATGAACAAACACATCAGTATATGAAATGTCAGGTGACAGTAAGTGCCAAGAAGAAGTAAAGGTAGAGCCAGGGAAGGCTTCTCTGTCAAGGTGCCTTCTGAGCAGAGCCTTGGATGACATGGGCGTGATACAGGCGAGGAGCATTCCAGGGAGTGGAGACAGAAAGCTCCAGGTCCCTGGGGCAGGTGTGCTCCACCTATGTGAAGAACTTGGAGGCACATGTGGCTGGCCAGAGTAGGTCACATCGCAAATGACACTTCCAGGGCCATTCTAGGCACTGAACTGAAGGTAAATGGTGGCGTGCTGAGGGCTGTGATGTGCAGCAAGTACTTCAGTCTCACTGCTGGAAAATGAGGGGGTTGGACTTCACAGGTTCCCAAGCCTGGTTGCAGGAATCCAAGTCCCCTAAGCATCCAGTTAAAGATAGGACTGCCTGGGGCCTACCCCCGAAAACCAGGATTGAGTAGATCCGGGGCCCCAGTTCCTCTGGAGGTTCTGATACCCAGACAAAACTGGCAACCCCTTTCTTAGATCCACTCTAGAATTTGCCCAACCTACCCCTCTATTCGTGCTCTTGAGTCTGCAAAGGGGGAAGGGCTGTAAATACAATATGAAATGTTAGCAGGTGTGAACAGGCTTCTGTTACTGTCATCTGTGTAAGCAATTACGGTATGATCTCATTATTTCCCTCTCATCACTGCTTCCTTTCTTCCTCTGAACATGAGGAAGAGATTAAATAGCTGCAGAGGACAAATTACTACATTCCAATGCAGAAGGCTCTTGGACCAAACCTGCTATTTCCTTCCGTTCTTTCTGATGGCCTGCAAAATGACCTGATGAAACTGGAAACTCATGAGCTATCGAAACAATCTGCTTGATATTCTATAACATTACTCCAATTACTCATCCTTTCAATACATTTAATCCATTGATTTGGATGCCTTCTTCTGTTTCATACTCGCTCTCTTGCTGAAGAAAAGCCTCAGTGGTCTCATAATGAAAGTAAAATAGACTTCAAATGCTCAGGGAATTTCTGTACCTCTTACAGCCCTTTATACCAAACCCAGGCATGATAATAAGCATGGAAAATTGCTATGTTTTCAAGTGAATGGATTTTAAATTTGTGAAATGACATAGCTTTGTCTACTGATTCGTGTGCTGTGTTCTAGATTAGGAAGAATACATTTCATCATGTCTAGTCACTGGTGGAAACTTTGATGCCCAGTCCTTTAGAGGACTACCTTAGACCAGTGGTCGGCAAACTCATTAGTCCATAGAGCCAAATATCAACAGTACAACGACTGAAATTTCTTTTGAGATCCAAATTTTTTTTAACTTAAACTGTATAGGTAGATACATTGTTATTAACTTAATTAGGGTCCTCCTAAGCTGGCCTTTGCTAAAAACTCAAAGGCCCAAAGAGCTGTATGTGTCTCGCGAGCCGCAGTTTGCCGACCACTGTCTTAGACCACAGATCTATCTGGCTCTGGCTCCGCCAAATCTTTCTGTAAATGACCAGAGGCAACCATTTCAGGCTTTTCAGCCGATGTGGTCTCTGTTGAAACTACTCAGCTCTGCCGCAGCAGCACAAAAGCAGCCACTGACCATATGAAAGTCGCCTGGCATGGCTCTATTTCAATAAAACTTTATAGACAGAAACAGGCAGCGGGCTGGATTTGGCCAGAAGGCTGTAATTTGCCCAATCCTGATCCAGTCCAATTCCTTTGTTTTTTCTTTTCCTTTTAAGGTGGTGACACTGAGGTCCAGAGATGCTGCTGACTTTGACTGTAGCATGGCTGAGAAGGGAACCTGGGTCTCCTGACCCTCCGATCAATGCTCTTGGGACTATTCCAGGCTGACCTTCCCACGTGGTCATGTTGCTTTTCAGTCCCACACACTCCATCTTCAATTCAGAAACAGGAATGAGTTCAGATTTGGGCATGAGACCACTGACAGGAGCCCTTGTGCCTACTGGCCATCTTCTTCTCTTTCTGGTTGAGGGGCTGTGGAATGCCCCCCTACCCTTACCTCTTAAAGGAGCATTCATATCTTCTGCAACCACAGCAGGTAAGAAGCAATATGCTGAAAAAGCATTTTTTTTGTAACCAGATTTGAAGATGTCATCCAGTTGGCCCCAAACACACCTACAAATGCAATCCATTATCCATTTCTTTTAGAAATAACCTGCCCCTTAGATAGCGTCCTACTTACTTTCCTCTAAGGATCACTTGTACTCAGGTGATGCTATGGATTCCAGCTAAAAATTTCCCTCTTTGGTGCCTAAAACCCTATTCATTTTTTATTTTATTTTATTTTTTTTTTGAGAAGTGCCATAAAGGCAAATGGATTGCTTATCTTGATGAAACAGGAAATTCCAAGATCCAATTTCTTATGAATCCTGCAAGCTTGCCTCAAAATACTGGGTACACCTTTTTCTTTCTTTCTTACTCTCCCTTCCCATAGCAAAGACTTTACACTTACTCTGTATTTTACTCTTTCCTGTAGAGATCCCCCATATTGAGTTGACTTTTCATCAGAGTCTGAAGAGTTTCGGAATTTGCTGCAAAACTGCCACTTCCTGTTTATTAATGAAAGTTGAAGGACACTTGTCCTTTCTGCTAATTGGAGCTCCCTCTATCCTCTGCTAACTCCCCAACAATGATTCTAGGGTTATCTCAAGCTCCTCCCCCTAAATATAATAACCACACCCATATCTTAAGCTAAACCTCAAATCCAAAACTTTTATTTTTCACTCATTTTAGGAATAAAATGGAAAGAGATGACATTTGTGGACATTCTTTGGAATATTGTGACGAAGTTATGTTTAGTGGTCTTTTTTTTTTTTTTACATTCAGCATTTCTTCCAGTCTATTTTATGTTTATGCCAGCTGTCTAGATACTGGAATTAAAAAAAAAAAACACCACACAAAACTTAATAGGTTTCCAGAATCTGGTTATTGGGCCTTCCACTTTCTTAAATGTTCTTTCCTCATTATTACCAAGAACTAATTCTCTTTAGTGATTTGAAAATGTTTAAAGGGAAATGTAGCCCTGCCCTTTCAAGGGTCAAAAACCATTTGCATCAGCAGAAAATAAGATTGCAAAAATCCTGTAAGACAAAATCTGTAATTAAAAAGTGATCTCAAATAATTCTATGCAAAATAAATTCTACCCAATAAAGCAGTTTAAAGGAGAAATTGCTGTTATCTGTGACTTCCTACAGACCTTTTGAAACCTGGAGTAAGAATTGGAATAACTATTGCAAAAAAAATCAGAGATGCATTGTGCTCTTTGAAAACGGGCCTTCCCAGCCACACCAGTCCATGAAAGACCAAGCTGTAGCCATGGGTAACATATTTTGGTTGTATATTTCTATCAATGATCATCAAAGAACTTACTTCCCAACAGGGAAATGGTTAATTGCAAACAGTGTTCTACATAGACTTTATGGCATGCTGGTGTTAATATTTGTGCCAATATCTGTCCCAGTAGACTGACTGAGTACGCGATTGCCCACTGTATGCCACATTTTATACTGGGCACTATAATGGCAATTTCTGTTTTGTGGGTCAACATTACTGCTATATCATTTGACTAGTTACTCACATAAAGTTGTTTCCTCACCATCCCAAGGTCCTCACCACTTCTCCATACGTTTTTCATTTTGATGGTCATAGCCCATTCTGCTGACAATAAAGTATCTGAATATCCTATTCCACAGGAGTTACTCTTAGTGCAACACTCAGTGAGCTTACTTTCTATTACTCTTCAAACCTCAGACTATATCTGAGGCCCACAGAGGACCTACTATGAGCCGGATGACACATTGGCTCTAAGAATAGAAGATGAGTGAAGCATGGAACCATCTGCTCTACCTGGAGAAACACACATTTGAGCAAAGAAACATCATATACTGAAGCAAGCACTTTAATAAAATCCAAGAGTCACTTGGGACACAGGGGGAGGATTTCTCAGCTCCATCATGGATAAGCAATCTTCCCAGGAAAAGTGACACTTGATTTGAAACTTGTAGGTAAATATAGGCGTTATTGCCACCTTTTTTGAGGCTAGCTCCACTATTCTGATAGATAGTCAGGAATATAAATTCTAACCACCACCTCATAACTTAGACTTGGTAGACATTCAAATGCATCTTATTTTACCCCAACATCCTTCCTCAATGATAATTTACTACTATTCTAAGATTAAACTAAGTACAAAAGCCTTTACAGCCAGGAATATTTTTATCTATTTTTATCTATTTATCTATTTTGTGATACTGTTCCTGAGATTGTAGGTGACTTTTGATCACTACTTGAAAGTCATCCAACATACATCTTTATTATTTCTCAGGGGAGTTCCACTAGGTCTCCTTGGAAACAGATCTCCTTATTGCTTGCCTGATCTGATAGATATTGTCCTTGCGCATGAAATTCTGAAAAACTCTGGATTCCTCAACATCTTTATCCAAACTCCATGCTTTTTCTCTCTTTCTGCTTCAGACACATGACAAAATCAAGGAGTTGGACAGAGCTAAACAGCAACAGAACTTATGAGGGATCATGCAACAGGGGCCAGAGGAGGAATTTCCTGATATAAATGGAAGTAAAATGTGGCCATTTTTATAACATGGTTAAGGACTTCGGATTCATAGAAGGAAGAGACAGACATTTCAAGCATGAGGCAGAGAGAGGCGCTGGGCAAAGGCCTTCAAGAAAGAGAAGAAGGGCACACACGGGGAAAGACGTGTATTTAGGAGACACAAAGATTGCACCCAGAGTGTGAGTAGGGAGGAGGCAGGAGATGAAGCTGGAAACCCAGCCAGGAGCCAGGTCACAAAGTGGTTTGTGTGCCACGCTGAGGATTTTGAGCTTCATTGATAACATCATAGGAGACTCTGCAAAGATTTCAACTACCTCCAGGAAGCAAAGAGATAATGCAATTAGTTTCTTAAAGTTACTTTGGTGGTAATAGCAAGAAAGGATTGAAGGGGTTCCAAAAGAACAACAGGTGAAGAGGTGCTGGAGAAAGCTCTGACACTGAGGGAATAAGTTGGGGCTGGAATAGAGGAAACCCAAAACAAGCAAGAGACCAGCTGGTATGCTCAGTGGTTGAGTGTTGGCCCCTGAACCAGGAAGACACCATTCAATTCCCAGTCAGGGTACATTCCAAGTTGTAGGCTCAATCCCCAGTTGGGGGTGTGCAGGAGGCAGCCAACCAATGTTTCTCTCTTATGAATGTTTCTTTCTCTCTATCCCTCTCCCTTCCTCTCTGAAATCAATAAAAATATATATTAAAAAAAAAACAAGCCAGAAATAAAACGTGATTTAAAGAGGTGAAATTGTCCAAGTTTAGTTCATAAAGATACTGCTGACTGAGCTGACTGATTTGTTCATTCATCCATTTGTTCACGCATATATTTTACAAATATTTTTGACTTCCAAATGCCCAGCACTCATGTACAAGGCGGCAAACAAGATAAATACTCAGCTCTCCTTTGGTTTACAGCCTAACAAGAGGGAAGATTATAAGAGACAAATGTAAGTCTAGTTACAGAATTATTAGAAATAAAACCTATATAAGCTTTGGCGGGGGCGGGGGGGGGCTGATTTTTAATGGGGTTGTTAGAAAGACCTTTCTGATATGGAGGTGTTTGAAAAACCACCGAAAGTAGTGCTTGCTAGTTTTATAAAAGTTTGGTGGGTGCTGCATTTTCAGAAAGTGTCATATGCCTCCAGTGTCCCTTTCCCTTTGGACTCAAGTCATGAAACCTTTCTTTCTCTCCTTTCTAAAGGTCTGGAATGTTCCAAAGGCTTACTTTAACCTGCTGGCATCCTGTAGGCACAGGGTTTTCTGGTAGTGGCTTGCGCTTGGAAACAGCAGGCATTTGAAGGGTCTTGATGCTTCATTTTGTTTTCAGGGTTGCCTTTTGCTTTATTTCTTTTTTAAAAATTTTCTTACAGAGGCTATTTATTATACAGCAGCAGTCGGCATGCGGCAAGCAGAATTGCTTTTCATAATAAAGCTATTCATCTTCTGGCACGTCAGAAATCTCTCAAATTGATACTTATAATAAATATGATTAATACCATATTGTATTTCAGTTGTTGCTGTAAAATAATTGGGAACAAATATCGTATTGTGATGTTGACAGTGTTGGGTTGGTTGGTGCCAAATGGCGGGAGCAGCCAACTGTATTTCATTAACAGCCAGCATTGCTACAACGCTATTAGGTTTTTCATAATCCCTTTACTCAGGGTTGATCATTCGTTCCGTTAGACAAATTCTTGCAGCAATCACACTGAAAGTAAATCTGCCAGCGACAATGGCAGCAAGATGGGCCCCCATGGAGGCACGAAGCGCCCTGCCTGCGAAATATGCCAGGCAGGTATTGCCAGTAGGATGTTTGGCTTGAGGATTAAGAACTAATTGAGGACCATGAAAAAGAGCTTAGGGCTGCAGGTGGTTCAGTTGGTTGGAGCGTCACCTCATGCACCAAAAAGTTACGCATCTGATTCCCAGTCAATGGCATATACTTAGATGGCAGTTTCAGTCTCTGTTCGGGGTGTGCAGTGCACCTGAGGCACCAGATTAGTATTTCTCTCATGTCAACATTTCTCTTTCTCTCTCTCTCTCCTTTCTCCCCCCCCCCAACTTCTTCCCTCTCTCCTTCTCTCTTTTCTCTTTCTGTCTCTCGAAAAAAATTAATAAAAACATATCCTCAGGTGTGAGGATTGAAAAAATTAAAAGAGGAAACAAGGGGGTGAGAGCTAACAGAAATGTACTGCGAGTGTGCATGTGGGGTAGCAGGAGCGAGCGGAAGGGGCATGACTTTAGAAGGAAGGTTAGATGCCTCCTAGACCCCTCAGGCTTGTCCAGCCTCACCTGCTTCTCCCATATGGTTACTGGTAGTGCTCCAAACACATTGAACCGGTCCCAGGCGCCTCCTAGGTACCTCACTTCACATTTGTTAATTCAATTTTCACTTCCTCTCGTGCCCTTCCCACTTCCTTGAAAGCCTGATAAACTCTAATCCTCCCAAACCTGGTTCCAGTGCCAGTTCTTCCCAACTCCTTCTTCACTGGGCTGGGTGAGGCTACATACACTTGTCAACGACTATGCCTCTTACACTGCACTGCAATGACTTGGTTTCTCATGTCTTTCCCTTACATGGACTTCTCCTTGAAAGCAAGACTCAGCCTTTGAACCAGGGTTGGCTTGGAGAAAGTTTTCAGTAAATAGTTGTTAAACTAAATCAGGCAGAGGGGGACTCAGAAGAAACCTGACATACCCAGAATGGCTCTCCTGTACAAAGTGCTAAAGGCCTGCCAAGGACCCAACCTTGCTTTCAGATCTTTCTCATGGATGTATCTACTCATGAACATGCAAATGTGAAGTGCAGAGGAGTTAGCACATTCCCAAGAGTCATGGGTGCTCAACTTGGGACAAATTTCTGGGATAAATTTTTTCCAAGTCAGCACTGAATCACTTATAATGATAGACACTTAAAATGATAGAAATTCCTGGGTGAGCCCACATTATTCATGTATCTGTTCAACACTCATGTACTGAACACCCAACCCATTATTTGTTAGGAACTAGGTTGGACATTAAAGATAGAATCCTGAGTAAAGCTAGCATGGGCCCTGCATCCATGTGCTGTGTGAAGGGGTGGTTTGCAGATATTATTTTTTCTTTCTACCTCTCAGAAATGAGCAAATTATTTACCTTAAGCTCCTATCCCTTTCCTCCCACCCATGCTGAAACATATTACTACACCCTAGCTATTATTATCACTTCATAATTTTCTGACTCTTCACTAGTCCACTAGTTTTCTATAGTCGTCTTTCCTCTGTACCAAGGTTTATGTGGCCATCTGTGTGCCCAGGGACCTACACTGACACATCCCAGCCTTTAGCTCTATTGGTTTTCAGGAGCACTGTCCTGTGTCAGCAGTCTCTCTGTGTCAGATAGTGGAAGAAGACATGTACCCTTACCCCATTTTTTCCATGATGTTAAGGGAGATTGAGTGACTTCTCCAAGTTCACCTAAGTGGTGAGGCGCAGAACTAATATTTACACCCACTCCCTTCCCACCGCATCTTGCTATCTCCAAACATCTTCGCTAGAAATAAGCAACAGTGAACCAAGAATGCCATTTCCACACTATCTGGAGCTTCCGATGTATTTGTTAAATGGTTTCCGATGCATTTCTTAAACTTTGAACTTTGTATTATTTTAAGCACTGTTATTTTTATTTTCAGAAGTGGAAACAGCTGGCTTTACTACACCCTGGGGCCTTCGGCTTTCCGATGACTGTCTCCACCAAGGCTAGCTCTTCTCTCTTGAATAAGTGTTAAAAGTTTGAGTTATGGGCCTCCTAAGGATGTCACCGAGGAGGGGAAATCTGGCTTCTCCGCCCCAGTTTGTTCTCTTACCAAGTGATTGCATGAAGCTGCTCCCCCAAATGAAGTTCTGTCTCCACAGACTCCTACCGGGGAGGGGCCGGTGGAATGAACTGTCTCGATCTGGGCAGCTTTCACAACCTCTGTGTGTGGGGCGGCATCCCTTGCGATGGGCTGGGATGTTGCTGTACATTTTGTTTCAAATGTTCTGGCCCACAATTGTCCCGGATGTGCTCCCCCATGTCCGGGCCTGTCATGGTCTCCTCCAGAGCGTCTTGGATGCACAGCACACTCTTGGATCCAGCCCAGCAAGAGACCCTGAGGAAACCCTGCAGCTTTAGCCCAAGTCCTCTCCACTGCTGTTCACTCTTTTGGAAAATGCCCAGTTGCCTCTTCAGCTGCCAAAGATCTCCTCCTCCCAGTGTGCTCTGTGAGCATTTGGTCTTGTCAAAGCTTGTTTAATGGCGGCTCTTATTTTAAGCTGGGCTCCATCTCTAACTAGGGGTTGCACGGTTTACGTGTTATTTAAAGAGAATATAAATCATGGTGGGAAAATCACTTGGCACAGATGTTGCTGCTCTCAACTTCATGGTCGGGTCTTGTTTGACTATCATAATTACTACTTCAAAAAAAAATTATTGCTGAAACGAGTTTGGCTCACTGGATAGAGCATCGGCCTGTGGACTGAAAGGTCCAGATCTGATTCCGGTCAAGGACATGTACCTTAGTTGCAGGCACATCCCCAGTAGGGGGTGTGCAGGAGGCAGCTGATGGATGTTTCTCTCTCATCGATGTTTCTGACTTTCTATTCCTCTCCCTTCCTCTCTGTAAAAAAAAATCAATAAAATATATTTAAAAAGTATTAACTAAGTCAATGAATATTTCTGAGTGCTTTCTCTGTGTGTCCGTATGTTAAGGTTTTTCTCTATCACTCTCATTCAGTCACTTTCTATATTGATCTGCTACCCTCTCTCTGACCAATGCTAAAAGCTGCTGGACCTGATTTAGGCAAAAGAGGTCATTTATGAAAAGAAACTGGAGAAATATCACATAATCTTCCCTCAGTCTTAATGCACTTGAGATTTGAGCTGTCATCTCTTGTCTCTGTTCCTATCTAGGGACCAAATCCCTTCCTCTATAAGGTCGGCTTCCAACAGGATGTAGAATGGGACTGCCAACAAATGGTGAGCTTCGTATGCCACATCCTGCGCCACCTTAAAAGGTCTACATCTCTTTCCTGCGTTCCAGTTTCAACCATTCCTGAGAAGGTCTCTCATTGGTGAGCTTTGGGTTAGATCGTCACTCCCAGCCCAATCCACTGTGACCCCTGAAGGAAGCAGGATATTGGTGCATGGACAGAGGCATACATTTCATCATGCTACTTTCTTGAGTAAGAGATACTTGGATCAAACTCATTAGAAATAGACTATTGCAGAGGGGGATAGTCATCTAACTGAACTTTATTTTGTGCTGACTGCCATGGTTATTGTTTAATTCAACAAGTACATTTAGGGACCCTTACCTGAGCCAGCAATGCTCTGAGCACTGAAAATGCACTGGTGAAGTCCTGCTATCTGGCGTTTGTATTAAGTAGGCAAGATAAAATATGAAAACAAATAAAGAAGAAAATCATAGATAGTGATAAACACTACACAGAACACTGAGATAAACAGTATCAAGAAAGGGCAAGGGAGTACCTTATCTAGAGGGGTAAGAAAATCCTCTCTAGAGAGATGCCATTGAACTGAGACCTGAATCATTTGATGAAAAGAGCATTCCAGGCTAAGGGAATAGCCAATGCAATGATTCTGTGCCTTGGCAAGTTCAAGGAATGGAGACATCATCGTGGCTAACATGTTGCAGTGGCAGAACTGTATTCAACCAGACTATAAGAGCATGTTCTATCTGCTGCATCTCAGCTGCCCCTGCTCAGCGTTGAGGCAAGAATTCATATAAAAGTGTCCTTTTATAATTCAGAGAAATGTTGCTGAGAATCTTACAACCCATATGTTTCCCGCTAGCCCCACTGTACCGTGCATTCTTTCAGTGACAGGAAAGCTCACTGCCATTTTATTTTCAGACAGATCTAAACGTTGAAAAATCTTCTCCTCTTTTGGATACGCAAATCTTATTTTGCCTTACCCTATCTCCTGCACGTCAGAGCTCCTGTTGCTTTTCTTAACAGGTAACATAAAGCTAGCCCTTTTTCTGCCCAGCTGCCCAAATATTTGAAGTCAGTTCTCTCCTTTATGAAAATCACCCCCCCTCTTCCTGTATTATTTCTCAGGGATAAACTGTTATGACCCTGCCACCCTGGGTGACCCCTTCAGTTTACAGGGGTTGTCTGGAGAGAGTGGCCTGACTGCCAAATGCCCCGAGAGCAATACTCTCCTGTTTTGGACTTAAGATCTTTATTAATGTGTCCTCCGAACTGAATGTCCTGGCAGTACTGGCATCTATTGTCCCACATACACCATCCATTGAACCCATATCTAACCCTAGAGTGTCTGATTTTGGCATCAGGAAGCTCTCTCTGGCATCTGAATTTGGGAACTCAACCCAAATACAGCTACGAGGCTCACTCCACTATCCCACATCATCAGCATTGTGGCAACACTGGGCTCCTCTGTTATTTGGACTTCAGGTCTCCAGTCCCAAGCCAGCCAGGAGCAGAGAGGTTCTGGACAATGAGACAAACGGGCAGGAAGGGTTTAGTGAAATAAGGATATAAGAACATTTATCTAGGGTAAAACTGCTGTTCTGAAACTTTGGCCACTGTTCACCCCTGCTTGCTTAAAACAAAAGAATTACTGCTTTAGTTTCCACCTTGAGACCTTGAAGGCTAGAGAAAAAACCCTTTGAAGACTAGAACCAGAGGAGTAACTGGTCGGCACCAATTATGTAGCTACACCACCTGTTTTTATAAGATAGGACCACTTTCCCACATCTGGCAGAATACATAGAAGGAGCAAGCAATAGAGTCATTCATAGTCTATTGACACCCCTTCCCCAGATGTGGCCTTGGGGGCTCTTTGCCAAATGTAGGGCAATAACATTTATGATTCAGATCCCTTTAAAAGACTGCCTGCACTCGGGGCAGGGCGGTCATTGTGTGTTAGGCCTCCGACCATCCTGGCCAGTTCAATAAATTCTTGCTTGCTTATTACCAACTTAACTGCCTCTATGGTCATTTCCAACTGGTCGTGGAAGTCGCCCCACAACATTTAGAATATATATTTTCATATATATTCACATATGCATGTTCTAATAGAACATATATGCACATATAAACTATATGTATGCATACATACTTATAGGGTTCAGTTACTTTATTATATCATGCAAGGGACTGACCAACTACTTAAAATTACAACCTTGACCATTTTCAGGGGCCACACTAATCAAGAGGCCCTCAACTGTCTTTCAAAAGTGGGTTTTCATGAAGTTGGGAAGTAGAATCATTGAGATGAGAAAGAATTGCAAGCGCAGAGGACGAAATGAAAAGAGATGTTGAGTCACTGGTATTTGTTTCGTTTGCCTGACTTTATTCTGTGGCTTGGGGTCTTGGTAAGGCTGGAGGAGAGGAAAGGGGAATGGGGAGACATCGATATTGATTGAGCTGGAGTTGTTGGCTTCCCTGGCTCCATCTCACTGCCCTGCTCCCATTTTCCTGAGGACGAAAGCAGGAATCGACCGCGGCTCTGCTCCCAGCCTGGCTGGAAGGGTCGTTAAAGCATCCCCTTTGTCAGCCCACGGACTCCTCTGTCCGCCCACTTCCTCAGCTCCGCGGAGCTGGGGTTATTAGAGAGGCACTGGCATGACTTCATTTCCGATTTCTAATTTTTCTTTTCCTGTGTCTCTTTCCTCCATTTCACCTTTCAAAATAATTTCTCCAATCCCATTTCCTTTTCAAATTTCCTCTTGGCCTCTGTACCATTTCCTCTTCTATGACTGTAACAAATAGCTCTCATCCTAATTGGCAAATTGAAAGAAATAAGTTGCTCCTGGAGAATAATTAACTCTTTGTTAATTGTATATTTGGAAAGAAACCGAAAGAAGGCTTTTTTTTTTTTTTAGTCTACCCAGGAATTGCAATCGGCACTTAATTTATCAGGATAAAATGACTTTGGTTGAGTGGGTATTTTAAGAAGGATGTCAAAAGTGGCAAGAAGATCTCAATTTCTTAATATTAAAAACAATGTAATATTAAACACTTACAGTGGATGTTCTTTAAAATACAATCCCTGAGGTTTCTGCGTTTCCACATATTTTATTTTGGTTAAGTATTTATTAGCTGCCATCACTTCAGCTTTGTGCCTGATAATATATTTTTGAAAGTTCTAATAAGTGGATTTATCTCCAATGACAAGGAACATTTTACAAAATTACCATTCCTTTCATGTGCTATCTACACCATCTGGTAAACTCATTCATTGACTTACACAATTAATAAATATCCTTTAGACATCTAGCACCGGCCTGGCATGGGCTAAATACCAGTGACAGGATGGTAATAAGAGAGATGTATTGCTACTCTCCTGGACTTTACCGCCTCTGGGCAAAGAGGCCATAAACAAGTATAATAATAATAACTAATAACAATAAGCAAACTACCACACCAGCACGACAGATAAGGGCCATGCAGGAAATACATACAGAGAATACTGGCACTGCGTCCATGCCACAGGATTAGGAGGTGGCATCAAGAGTTAGACCTTGAGCCCTACTCGGTGGATAGAGCATCTGCCTGCGGACTGAAGGGTCCCAGGTTTGATTCCGGTCAAGGGCGTGTACGTTGGTTGCGGGCACATCCCCAGTGTGTGTGGGGGGGGGGGGGGGTGCAGGAGGCAGCTGGTTGATGTTACTGCCTCGTCGATGTTTCTAACTCTCCCTCTCCCTTCCTCTCTGTACAAAAATCAATCAAATATATTTTTAAAAAAGAGAGAGAGTGAGTTAGATCTGGAGAAGAAAAAGAGGTCAAATAGGACAGGTAGCAGGAAAGAGCATCTGTTCCTCTTGGAAACCAAGATGAACCCTCGCTGGACAGGCCATCCCGGGGCACCCAGAGATGGCCCCTGAATTTGCACAAACCAGACAGCAAGCCAGCTGCGCAGCGGAGATTAGCGAGTTTACAGGGCCTCCTTCCTGACCCAGAGCTTTTGTCTCTTCTCACTGGTCTGTTTCCTGTTTTCCCCATGTTTTACCTCCCCCCCCCTCCCTCCCCCTGCCTGCTGTCATCTCCAGGATCCGGCTCGATTTTCCTCTTCTCTGCCCTGGACGCCACAGTTCGGATAAACAAAGCGGACAGGACGGCCTGGGAGGTGTTGACGGGGTGTGCGGGGCCTCTCACCAGCAAAGGGAGAACCCCGGCGGGGCGGGCTCTGCATCCTTTCTGGACCAGAAGGCGGGCTGCCCCTTCAGCGGGCGGGCGTGTGCCTGGCCCTTTCATACCCGAGCGAGCGCTCGCCAATCGGTGCTTCCTCCCCATCAATGGGGATCGAGCCCCAGCCGCAGAGACGAAGCCCCCTGTCAGCAGTGAGGGTTGGGGCCCCTCATTTCCTGGGCTCTGCAGCCGAATTCAGAACCCGGCCTAAGGCCCAAGACATACATCCTTGGGCGGGTCATCCTCATAGATGCCATCTGGCCTGTGTTTTCTGGTCTAAAATGATAGCACACACCCCCCCACACCCCCAGGCGATCTCTCTTTCTAGGAAGATGGGAGAGAGCTCTGATGAAGGGCCATCCGATGATCTCTTTGTCGCTGGCGCACAGGAGAAAAATGAAAAGTCCGGAACTGTCATTACATGGGGGTTTCAAGCAGACGCACAGCAGAGGAGGTTTGCCAGCACCGTTACCTGGAGATGCGTTTCATCTGCCCGCTCGCCTTGTGAGCATCGTGCATTGCGAGAGCGTCACGGAAGGGGTGGCTTTTTTAAATTAAAGTAATTCCAGAAGCAGAGGATATTATCTGCTGCGTGACAAGCTCCACACCCTCCGCCCCCATTGTAATCACCTAAAAAAAAAACAAAAAACAATCAAGTCAGACGGCTCCTCTCTGCTTCGGCCTAACTCCTTCTGGGAAGCATCACGGAGCAGCAGGTAAAGAAATCCTACCACGTGTGCGCCTCGCCCGGAGAATGTCCCGAGGCTCTCGCAGAAGCTCCCCGTCCAGTCCATCTCTGTTTGTGGGAGCAGCTGCCAGATGCGAATGTCACGTCATAAATGTCAGGCATGGACGGAAGGGCCGGGTCGCGCCTCCCGTCGCCTGTGTTGGCAGAGAGTGGAGACAATGAGGCCAGGGTTTCCCTTCCCGTCACTTCCCCCCATGGCCACAGCTGCCCAGAGGTCACGCTGACCGGCTGGTGACCAAGGTGGCCATACCCTTCCGAAAGGCTTCGGCCGATGGTCTGTGTGGAGGTGACTCATGAAGGATCCCCCAGGAACCCTGCCTTGCTTTGTGCTAGCTCCCAAATGCCTTGGTTTGAATTGGCTAACAAGGGGGGGCGGTCTTCTCTTCCGTAAGCCAGTGGCTTTCCAATGCTGCTCGCTCTTCTTGCATCTAGAATGCTGTTTTGATGACCACCCTCTTGTCCTCCATACGTTTTCCATTCCATGTCACCTCTTCAGAGCGGTCTCTTTAAATCACACCACTGAAAGTAGACAGCCCCCTCCAAATTTCTTGTAACCATTAAAATTTTATACACACACACACACACACACACACACACACACACACACTAGTATATAAACATGTGTGTGTATAATAGACAACTTGGAAAGTATAAATATATAGAGGAAAGAGACTCCTAACTCTGCCATTCAGATAGATACACTGACACTACTTTGTTTATATATTCTTCCTTCCACAAATATATTGCTATGCAGAATGGATATGCTAGTTCAAAGATAGCTGTGTCCTATTTTTCCCCACTTAACTTTTAATCATGGCTCCTTTGTACTTATAAATAACCTCTTTGTACTTATCATTTTCATACGGCGGAATGTGCTGTCTTATGGAATCATTGCAATTTGCTTAACTATTTTTTTTCTTCATTTGACATGTTCTTGTTTTCACATCTTTTAAAAGTAAATAGATGGCCCTGTAAGAAACAGCTTCGCATCGAACAAAAAAAGGAGCGAAAGATAAAGGCAGTGCCTGCATCTCTATGTGCTGTCACTGGACTAGGACTGATGTTTTCTGGATGGCCTGCCTGCTGTACCTGTAAGGTACGTAATCCTGAGACAGCTCTTTGAACCTTATGGATGGATGTGTGTGTGTGTGTGTATGTGTGTGTGTATGTGTGTGTGTGTGTGTGTGTGTGTGTGTGTGTGTAGTAAGAACACTTTACAACAAGAAATATTAGCTCTGGTCACAGAATCTGATCATCTGAAAGACCAACTTAACACATATGCAATTATCTTGAAAGTAACTGCTTTTTAACCTAATTAGAACAAACAGGTGCATTTACTGAGAAGATATCGCAACTGCTGAGCCTAATCAGATATCCATGTCATACTGGAATGGACCAAAACAGAGAAAGACATGTCTTCTACCCTAGTGACAACACACACGTGCAGTTACATGTACACGCACTCACCCACAATAAGAGCAAAGAGACACGGGCATCATATTTCAATTTATGGCTGCTACTTCATTGAGATGCAATTACAGCATAATGATAAGGAGAATGGATTCTGGAGTCAGACTGTCTGAATTCAAATTTTGGCTCCACCCTGGCTAACTCTGTAACTTTCCGCTGGGTCCTTCCATCCCACTTGCCTCATTCATAAAATCAGATTTAATGTTACATAGGTCATAGTTAATTCTTTGATGTAGACGTAATGAGATAATACAGGGAAAGCTCTTAGCCCTGGCCCATGGGAACTCCCCCATTGACAGTAGCTATAATTGTTGTTTTATTGGACTCACTTCCTCTGTTATTTGTGGATGATCCAGTTTTCACTGTTGTGCATGCTTTGGTTTCCGTGAGGCAAAAATCTCCCAAGAATCATTCCAAGTCGCTTCCGCCAGGGAGAGGTGGGTCCTCAGGCTTTGCCCTTCTCAGTGGCACCATCCTCCTGAGTTACAAACTCATTCATCAAGCCACCATTCATCCGGGCACTGGGCTGGGTGCGGGGTTCAGAGAGCAATCAAGACACGGTGGCCGGTGTCACAGAGGTTTCATCCTCTCACCTGTCAGCGCGCCTGCTTCTTGGAGTCGCGCCCTGCTCCCTTTATATGCCTGGCTATGTTTGTGCAACAATTCTGTGTTTTCCAGGGCAAGCATGAAGTGCAATGAAATGAAGAAAAAATATTTACTAGAAGAGAACATAAAATAACTGAAGGCAGAGAGTATAAAAGCAGAGTCCAATTGGATATCTTTTCAAAGAGCAGGTTACTGGGTTGAAGGAAACCAGTAACAAGTCCCAGGCCTGGAACCAGCACTGTGTCCGGTGTCCAGCCTCCAAGATACCAGCTTGTTTCTCAGAAGCAACGGAGTCCCGGCTCCCTCTCAGGCTCTGGTCTCTATTAAGCCAGCCACTGGCTCTTTTGTCTCTAGCTAGAGAACCTCTAGCTAGACCGATGGTTCTCAACCTTTCTTTGGCCATGCCCCACCGAAGCATCTCTAAAGTCCTGATGCCCCTCCCGTGACATATAATTCTTACTCAGAAAGTGAACTCCTGTTCATGTGGAGGAAGCCTCAAAGGCCATGAACTTGGTCTACACAAGCTTCCAAAGAACATGGCATTCATGAATGAGAAAAATAAAAGAACAAAAGGACAGTTGAAGTACTGAGGAAGAAATCACTATGAAACTATTTGAATAATATCAAGAAATAGCAAATAAGTTTCAGAACATATAATGGAGAACTGAAATGCATAAATATGTCACAATATATATTTAACTACTGTATATAAGGCCTATAAAACTATAAGAAATGCAAAAAAATCACTGTTAATATCTCATTCTCCAATTGCCCCCCTTAAAAATCAAATTGCCCCTTCAGTCGGGCATGTGCCCACATTGGGAACCACTGAGCTAGATCTAAACGACTCTCCCTCCCATGAATGCAAAACCCTTTCCTAACTTATTTTCCCCAGGATAGGCCTGCTCTAGTCAGGAGCAGGGCTGGCAGGCAGCCTCTGAGTATCAGTGACATCCTCCCCACCTAGGTTATCAGCCCCACCCACTCTCAACCATCCACCATGATAGACTTCACACCAATAGGGATTCCCCAACACATTGGAAAGCCTCAAGACAGTGCTGCCCAGCAGAAATACAATGTGGGCGACACAGGACTTTTACATTTTCTAGTCACAACATTAAAAAAATAGGTAAAAATAGTTTCAGTAGCATATTTTATTTGAATTAACATATTAAAAATGGCTACCATTTTAATACACAGTCAACAATAGGTTATTAATGAGATATTTCACATTATTTTTATACACAGTCTGAAATCCAGCATGTGCTTTGCACATACAGCATGTCTCAATTTAGAGTAGCCATGTTTCAAGTGCTCGATTCCACATGTAATCATGGGCTACCATGTTAGCCAGCACAGACCCAGGAAATCCAAAGACCTTCACCACCAGCCATGCTAACATACACGCTGCAAGAATTCTCCCACCCACCATTGCAGGCGGGTCATTCTCTCATAACCTCTTACTTCCTTTCTCCCATGAACCCTTCCAATATTAATAAATCAACTCCTTGTCCAAGTATCCTCTCCAAATGATGTTTCCCACAATGCTTTCAAGAAACTTCCATCCATAGGTCTCTGCCCCAATCCAACTCCCTCTATTGTAAGAGGGTGTTTCACATTTCTGGAGCAAATGCTTCCATACATCATCTTCAGCAAATATCACTTACAACCATATTGTACATAGTTCTGGACTAGATATCAATTATTGTAAGTGAAACTGGGATGTTCTCCATCTGCTTGCGACTTGACCGCATCTGTAAACACAACCAGCGATGCCTGCACCTTAGCTTGGGGTGTCTTTCTAAGCACAATTTTCACGTTTAGAAAACTGCTTTGAGAGATGGACACGCACACAGGGTTGCTGTGTTACTTGGCTGAACTGATTGGACCTTCAGTCCAAAGAACCAAGCCAGTCACAAAAGCAGATAAAAATTAAGGTCCACGGGAGGCTCCCCGGGACCCGAGCCCTGTCGTATCCTTTTACAATAGTGCCCATTTTCCTTTTCTTTTGTCTCGCTTTTTACGAGAGAAAAATGAAATGTCAAATCAGATCACATATCAGGACGGGAAAAGGAAATGGTTAACTCTCATTCAAGCTTTACCTCTTCTGAGAAGCTTCCCCTTTCTGGCCCGGAGATGTGTGGTCGGTGCCCCCAGTTTGTGTGACTATCGATTGGACGCATGTTGTAATGACTAAAGGTGAGCACGCTGGAGCCAGACCCCTGGGCTCATCCCCAGCTCTGCCATTTGTTAGCTGTGTGACGCAGCTGTTTAACTTCTCTGAGCCCCTGTGCCAAGTCATAAAGCCTCTTCAACGAGTTAATATACAAAAACACTGATAGCAGTTATTACCCGCAAGTATTAAATGTTGGCTGTTACTACTTTGGATTTCGTTCTCTCAATAACCACCGTCATCTTCGAATATAACTAGCCCAAACATTAACAATGTCCAAACAAATCTAGCTTTTCCACTGCTTTTCCTAGTTCTATCAATGTCCTCTTTTAAAAAAAATTAAATTTTTAAAATTTTATTGTTTATAGTATTACAAATAGTAGTACATATGTCTCTTCCCCCTCACCTACCTCCCCCCACCCCCACCACCTCCTCTACCCCCGGGCACTTGCCCTTGTCCCCCTGCCCCCAGTGTCTTGAGTCTGTTAGTTGTGCTTATATGCATGCATATAACCCCCTAACCCTCCCCTACCTTCCCACTGTAGTTTGACAGTCTGTTCGATTTTATTGATTTTAGAGAAAGAGATGAAACAAGGGAGGGAGGGAGGGGAAAAGAGAGAGAAATATTGATGTGGAAGAGAAAAATCAATCAGTTGCCTCCCACCTCCCACATGTACCCCAACCTGGCATCAAACTGGCGACCTTTCGGTGCATGAGAGGATGCCCAACCAATTGAGCCACACTAGCCAGTGCACCATTCTCCTCTTCAAACCTGCTCACAACCTTGGAGTTGTCTCCGATGCCTCTCCAAGTCTCCCCATGTCCAGTTCGTCATTATGTCCATAGATGTTTTTGCCTTCCTAATTGCCCTAGGAGACATCAATAGGAAGATCACAGGATTCAGATTCCAGTGAGCTATCCTAGCTCTGAAATTCAAGAGCTGAGTGGTCTGAGGTCCTTTTTCAGCCTTTGATCCTCAACCTCTCTGAAATGCAAATTATTTGAAGACTATTTCATATTGTAATTGTACTGCACACCCCATACATGTGAAAGACGTTTGCCAAGCACGTATGCCGTACACACATTGGAAATTGCTCTATGTGGCTCTCGGGCTCAGTGGATTCAGGGCTGGGAACAAGTCACATTGCAGAACATTTTCTTTCTTTCTTCCCCTCCGCATCTTAGAATCTCAGTACTTCAAATGACCTTAAAAGTTTATCTATTACACTTTACTTTTCCAATGCTTTTATTTTATTTTCTCCCCCCTGAAATCCTCACTAATTGATTTGTTCAGTCCTTGACTGGAACTTTCTACTTTTGCATCATCATTGTCAAGGTCTTTCCTCCACTGCAACCCATCAGTGGATTGATTCACACTTCTTCAGGTGACTCTGAATAGGACATGCTACAATCGCCACTCCACAGGCCACCAGTTGTCATCCTATGTACCTGAAAGCCACCCCTGGGGGTGAGAAAAACATCACCTACCTAGAATAATCACAGCCATGGGGCTCAGTGCTCAACCATCAGTAAGACCCAGCTGAGCGAATGGGGAGCTGAGTGAACGGAAGTGAAATGGCTGATGGATTCGACTGCAACCCTTTTAGTGCCCGATCATGCTATTTGTTCCTCAAAATTTATGAAAATACTTTAAGAACCGTAGCCAAGCTGAAGGAATTTCAGGAAATTTATGAATTATTTCTACGGCCTGGAAAACATTAAAATTCAGAATTTTCTTCCACCCAAATCTCATTAAACTGTCAGACATTTTTCTGCTTTTTCTAGTCACTTATCAAGATGTGTGTGTGTGTGTGTGTGTGTGTGTGTGTGTGTGTGTGAGAGAGAGAGAGAGAGAGAGAGAGAGAGAGAGAGAGAGAGAGAGAGAGTTGATAATCAGCTATAATAGGAGAAATTCTGGAAAAGTGTTTGACAGTTTAATGAGACTTGGAGATATTTGTTTTCCAAGGCTCCAGCATGTGTTGAAGCAGCGTACTGAATCCGGTGGCGCCACAAATTCAAACCTTTCTCCCTCAGACTTATCCTGGGGAGAGGCCTGGGGAGGCTGTTTTGGTGATGGCATCCGGTGTGTTTTGAGGACTTCAACCCCGTGGTCTGAGCCTGTCAAATTCCCAAGAACTCATGGCATTGCCACAGCCCTTGACCAAATCTGACCCTCTAAGATAAAGGATGGCACTCCTGGTATTTCAACCAGGTGTAAATGCCATCGTTTCCCAGGCAACCCCATTCCCAAGGGACAGAAGGAGAGCCGCTGGTGGAGGGTCAGGCACAGTTAGTTCTAGCCTTTCTTGGGCTTCAAAGATGCCTGTGAAATCATCTGTCGATGAAGCTTCCTATAGCCCCACCTCAACCCCTATTTTCTGGGTCGCATCTAGAGATGCTAGCAGTACTTGCTGGGGGTTAAAGGTCCCAATGATCACTTCAGTGAGGAGTTGCTCTGCTCTCTGGCACTGGAGGTGGGTAGGGGTGCGGGGCGAATGTTGTTAGCAGGTGTGATGATAGAAGAGCAGAAAGGAACAGGAAGAAGCTGACTTATTGGACTCCCTGACAGTCATCACAACAGGCGCTTAATTACTGCTACATCTTTCAATTCCTTGGCATCCCTGATGGGTATGTTCACCCCATTTTTGACATGAAATAAATAAGCTTTAAAAAGTTAAATTCCTTGCTTCAGTGGCAGAATTGCCTAAGTACCAGCACCTTCAGGTGGTGCTCCCTGCTCCTAACACACAGATACCTGAATCCTGGCCTCAAGGAGAGAGAACTGCTGACTTCTTTCCCACCAATACCCCCTTGATGGGAATGGGCGGGCAGTTCACACTTTGCTGTCAAGGCCAGTGGGGAAGCGAAAGAGAGAGAAAGACAAAGCCTGAGGCCCAGACATGGATTTGTTGTTCCACTTCTTCAGGCATCCATCGGTTGCCTTGACCGGAGATCGAACCCACAACCTCGGTGTATTGGCATGATGCTCTCATCAACTGAGCCATAAGGCTAGGCGAGGTGCCTTTGAGGTTTGGTTTCTAATTCAATTGCCAAATATTTACAGAACAACTTTGAGGAATTCTGACCTCACCCTGGCAGGACAACTGCTTTGCTCCTGATCCCAAAGAACTCACAGTCGAGTGGATGAGACCCAAATGTAAACAGCATCCTCCAATACAGCTTCGCAAGCTCCGCAGCGCACGGGTGCAGGAAGTGAAAGGACCGGAATCAAGGAAAGGGCTTCTGACTCTCGGGACGATCAGTGCTGTCTCACTGGGGGATGGCACCCCTTCTGCGTTTTATGAAATCAATTAAGCTTCGTCCAGTTCGACTTCTTTTGATCCAGTAAATAAAAAAAACATAACTGAACGTACATAACAAAGGAAATATTTCCAAACACACATGTCACACATTTCCAACATACTCTCTCCATAGCACTGAGAAATGCCCCTCCACAGAAAGAAGGTCTCCAGATTTAGAACATTGGCCTTTTAAAAAAGAGAAATACATCTCTCTCTTTACTGTGCTGAAGCCCCTTTAAATTGTGGGCTGTGGGATAATTTCCACAATGAAAAGTGTCACATAGAAAAGACCTCTCTAGCCATTTCCCATCTCATGGAAATACGGCAAAAAGTGTACCGGATTCATTCTTGCGTGAGAGACATTGACCACATTAACTGCGTTCTCTATAGCATTTGCTTATTCTCCTACTTCCGCTTTGATGCAGTGGATCTATGACTTATGCAGTGAGTAACTTTTAAGTGTGGTGCCCTCTGCAAACATTCTTTCACCCCCCCCCCCCTCACTCTATCTCTAATGAGAGCATCACTATGTTTATTAAGTCCACTCTGTGTGTGAGGGCATCTTTGCTTTTTAGGCTCACGTACAAAAATGTTCTTTATGTACTTTTAATATTAAATGAGAATCTAGAAAATTCTATAAATAGAAATGTGTGGGAAACACTAGTGCTTTCATTTCCCAGTACAACATTCTGTTTTGTAATTGCTTATGTGATTGTTTCTTTAAATATCTAGCAATGCTGTCCATCCAGGGCCTCATATGTTCAGAGAAGAATACATCTGGCCTTGTTAGCATGTTCTTTTCCATCTATTGTCTCAGCTTTTTCCCTGTATCACAGTGATATGTGACTTTTTATCTTCTAAATATCAATTAAGAAATTAGCCCTGCTGGCGTGGCTCAGTGGTTGAGGGTGGACTTATAAACCAGAAGGTCACGGTTCCATTCCTGGTCAAGGGCACAAGCTCAGGTTGCAGGCTCAATCCCCAGTGGGGGACATGCTGGAGGCAGCCAATCAATGACTCTCTCAACATTGATGTTTATATTTCTTTCTCCCTCTCTGAAATCAATATAAATGTTTTTTTTTTTAAATAAATTAAACATGGGATAAGAGGGAGGGATCAACCAAAGGACTTATATGCATGCATATAAGCCTAATCATTGGACACAGACAACAGGGGGTTGGGGGCATGAATGGGAGATGGGGGGGGGTAATAGGGGGATAAGGATACATATTTAATACCTTAATCAATAAAGACATTAAAATAAATTAATTAAGCAATATTCTAAGTCATTATATTTACTCAAATTTCCTGAAATGAAATGCGTACGGCATGATTTTAAACATTCCTGCCAAAAATGAAACCCTGCCGCCATTTGTCCTCAGATCTTCCTCTTGCTCCCTGAGCGCTTGGCTCCTTGTGACGCCTTCGTACTGTTACCCACTAACATCTCAAGGCAGAGACACGCCCGAGGTGAGCTTCACAGTTCATGTGAGTGGATGTGAGTCCATATTTCAGACAGACTCGTGGGTGATCTCGGTGTTTTGGGCTAATGTCCCGTCAGGTCTGATTAGCTCATCCCTGCTCTTTGTTCGTAATTTGGATGAATCAGGGAAGGCACCAGCTCCTCTGTTTTCGTGTTGCGGCTCAGGGCTTGCATTATTGGTGTTTTGCACTTTCTTTACAGGTAGATCTTTAAGCCACGTGTCTGCTTTCTGAGGGGTAGTTTAATTAAAACTAGATACTATTGTGTCTGAATCCTCAGAGCAGAGCTCGGCGGGGCTGCAGCGAGCTGGCATCTCATTGATTGGCAGGCTGGTCTGGGGACAGAGAGGGCACAGAAAGGGAAGCGCCATTGAGCGAGCATAGCCTTCCCTCCCCCACTGAGAGGTTCCCTTATGCAAAATGGCATTATCCAGTAATGTATAGCTGGATGTTTTCTGCAACCATGACAATTGCCATTCCAGCAGATGTGGATTGTGTGATGCCTATTGTAGCTAGAAAATGAGGGGTACGGATAGGAAATAAAGATAAAGCAGTGGCAGCACAATGCAGATAATCTTTTTGAAGCTTTGAGAAAGCCAGTGAGGACGAGGGAAAATAGAACCCAATGTGAGAACTGCAGTCAAATTGGAAGTGGAGTAGTATCCTGTTTCCCCGAAAATAAGACAGTGTCTTATATCAATTTTTGCTCCCAAAGATGCGCTAGATCTTTTTTTTGGGGGGGGGATGCCTTTTATTACAGCGAGTACGTCTTATTTTCGGGGGATGTCTTACTTTCAGGGAAACAGGGTAGGTAGAAGAGGTACCAGTAGGGTGGGCCTCGGAGAGGCAGGAGGATGGGGACTGTTGGGGGGTAAGCACTCCTGTAGTTAGGGGTCCTACATCCAGAGGGGGGAGGACCAGTCTTGGGGGAGAATAGAAAAGTGTGTCACCCTAACGAAGCTCAGGACATATTTGAAACAGAGAGGGTTTTTCCTGAAGTGTTTTTACTGGAAAGGAATTCTAAAGGTCCTTGAAGAGCGAAGGATTTGCTATTTCACATTTTAAATGTGTAAAATATTAACATTACCTTCCTCATGATATCCTTATTGTATTCTATCTTCATCAATTAAATTTTTATTCACAAGGAATTGTATAGATTTATTAGCAACCGCGATTCTTCATTCCACTTTCCTTTGGTTCCTGAAAATTAAATGACCTAGCTCCTTGCCAACTCACATACTTTGTAGGTTTTTAGCATCTAACGCCTATATTTTGTTTTTGTTAAGCCTCATCTGAGGATATTTTTTTTCATTGACTTTTTTTAAAGGGAGTGGAAGGGAGGAAGGGGCAGAGAGAGAGAGAAAGAGAGAGATCAGTGTGAGAGAGACACACCTATTGGTTGTTTCCCACACACATCCCGACCAGGGTCCCGTATCAAACCTGCAACCCAGGTATGTGCCCTTGGAATCGAACCCAAGACACCTTGGTATGCAGGCTGACATTCTAATCATTGAGTCACACCAGCCAGAGCTAACTCCTGCCTTTTGAAGGACACATTTTTTTGTTAGAAATATCACTAAGCATTCATGTATAGTCTTTAATTTAAACCTCACATTCATTTAGCACCTAGACAAATGCCAATCTCTGTAGTAAACAATTAATCTGTGTGCATAGGCTGTTAAAGGCATTATGTTCAGCCTTTTACACAATAGAAATCTCTGAGGTCTGGAGAATTTGGAGAGATACTAATTGAACTTGAATGTATTCATTTCCTGTGGTTGCTGTAACAAACGACCACAAATTGAGTGGCTTAAAACAACACAGTTTTATTACCTTACCAGAGGCCCAGTGCACAAAATTGGTGCACAGGTAGGGTCATAGGCCTGGCCAGTGATCAGGGCCAATCAGGGCCTTCCTTCCATGGCTGCCAGCTGCTGGCTGCTGGCTGGGGACTTCCTCCATTCCGTGCCGCCCCCTGGTGGTCAGTGCACGTCATAGTGAGCAGTCTAACTCCTGGCCTTTAAATTCCCGAAGGGACGATTTGTGTATTCGCCTTTGATTATATAGGATAGGTCTGGATATCAGAAGTCTGAAATGGGTGTCACTGGGCTAAAAGCAAGGAGTCGGCTGCTTTTCTTCTGGAGGCCAAGGGGACAGTGTTCTTTGCTGCCTTTGCCCACTTCCAGAGGGACTTGCATTCCACAGCTGTGGCCTTTCCACCTTCAAGGCCAGCAGTCACATCCTTCCAACCTCTGCATCTGTTAGCACACCTTTTTTTATTTTTTCACTCCGACTTTCCTGTCTCCCTGTCACTAATAAGGACCCCGGTGTTTAAGTTGGTTGGGTCCACCTGGACATTTCAGGATAAATGTCCTTGATTCAATCACAAATGTGAAGTCCCTTTTGTCATACACATTAACATCCACAGGACATGGAGATTAGGCATTAGGGGAGTGGGGGAAGGCATGATTCTACCCACATCATAGACCTAGATTTGTCTAAAGATAGTGCCTCAGACACTTTCATTTTAAATTGATTTATCCATTCAATTTTTTTTTTCATTTAGACCTGCTATTTGCAAGACTATGTTCTAAGCCCTGAGGATGTAATGTTGACCAAGACAGTCCCAACCTCTGCAGACTAGCTGCCAGGCCCACCTCTCCATCTCTCCCCAGATACTCACCCATTAAAAATTCATGGACTCAGTTAAATGGACACATTATGCCCAGTGGAAAGGGGGAGGAAAGACATATAATTAAGATCTGTGGTCCAAAGGACTGTTCAATCTCCATAGAAAATGAACTGCGTACAAAAGGAGATAAAAGCAAACAGGGAAAAGATGCAATGAATTCACCTTGAGAAAGAACTCTGTCTGCACGAAATCAAAATATCTTTGAAAGTGCTGGAGTAGAGATATAACCTGCTTATTGGTGAGGTCAGCAAGCAAAGAGGCTCAGAGAGGTAGAAAGTTACTTTGCATGAGAGAGAAAAATTATTAATTTGTTCCTGATAAAGAGGATGGAAGGGGGAAAAAGTGTAAGGAATTTGCCTCTGACGCAGAATGGCTCTGCGATTGGTGTCAGAGATGTGCCTCCATTTGGGGCAGGGGACCCTCCTGATGGGGATAAAGATGAAAAGATGTGCCACCATAAAGGCAAAAAGAAGATCACTTTGGATATGGCCAATGCCTTCAATGGGTAATGTCTGAATGAGTGGAAAATCAATTCTCCAGCATGATTAGTATGAAAATAATTATTACTGTCAGCATTTACGAAGCCTGTGCTGTCCACAGTGCATGTCACACTCGTGTTACTCGTCTCTGCCGAGCAGCTAAGTGGGATAATCAACTTTAAAAGTCCTTCCAAAGCATATCAAGCACTTTTATAAAATCTCCACAGGCAGGGTGTGGAACAGTCAGAGCGAACCCTTCAGCTCCACAGGTTCAGCCCACAGCAAATCCCAAGAGCTAAGCCTGGTCCTGTTCGAGACAGGTGCGGGCCCAGAACCTGCTCTGAGCGCGGGCAGGAGCATGCACTGCTTTCTCTCCTTGAGGATTTGACAGGCTTGACAACCAACATCCAAGTGGAGAGAACAGCTCTATGGAACCAGCTGTTTAGGACACATGACACCAAGCATCCAGATGTTTGGCAGCATCTGGTATTTGGGCAAAGCTTTTCCCCCTCCTCCCAGCTTCCTAAGAAAGATCAAGCTGGCGGTGGGATATCTGCACCTGGGAGCTCTGGCACCTGGCAGCTGGCTCACAGGCAGGTAACGTGCAGTGAAAGGGTGCTTGGCTCTCGTCTGTGTCAGAGCGGTTTATGGTAACTGACGTCTTCCTGTAGCGGACAGCACAGGCTCACTTCTGGACTTAGGCACACATTGCCTCTTACAGGGGAAGCCTACCAGGCTGACATGACTCTTGGCTCACAGAGTGGTACAGTAGCTCAAAGACAGTGAAAGAACAGACACATATCACCTGGAAGGTGATTTAACAATGTGCACTTTCCCACTGAACCACGATATTTTCCTACTTGTGCTGGAGAGGAATCAAAAAGGGAAGAACATGCCTGACCACCATGGCTCAGTGGTTGAGCATCAACATATGAACCAGGAGGTCATGGTTCAATTCCCAGTTCGGGCATGTGCCCAGGTTGTGCGCCCCATCCCCAGTGGGGCCATGCAAGAGGCAGCTAATCAATGGTTCTCTCTCATCATTGATGTTTCTAGCTCTCTCTCTCTCTCTCTCTCTGAAATCAATTAAATTGTATTTTTTAAAATATCCTATATAATAAAAGAGAAATGTGCAAATTTGACCGTATCTTTGCTCCTGACTGGCTATGCTACCAGCCAATCAGGAGTGGGGGCGGGGCCAAGTGGTGCCGGGCTCCGGGGGTGAAGATGAAATGGCAGTGGCAGCAAGTGCCCAGCTCCCGGGCGCTATGAGGGGAAGCGGGGCCAGATGGTTGCAGTCTGCCAGGGCTGAGCTGAGCTGAGCAGGGCAATAGCTGGGTGCCCATGGCCTAAAGCCTCACTAGAGGCTTTAGGCCTTGGGCATGCTTGGGGTGAGCCATCAGTTGAACATCCCCTGAGGGCTCCCAGTATGTGAGAGGGGGCAAGTTGGGTTGAGGGACCACCCACCCAGTGCACGAATTTCATGCACCAGGCCCCTAGTAAATAAATAAAAGAAAAGAATGGACTGATTCAAAAAACATGGAGACTGAGAGACCAGAATGCAGAAGGCATATGATCTCACAGGTTGGAACTCAGGGGTAGGAGGTCAGTGGTGCAGCTAAAAGGTGGGGCAGAGGAAGAAAGGGAAGCAGAGATAAAGGAAGACAAAAGACGAACTGTGTAAGGGCAATGTCATGTGTGGTCCCAGCCCAGTTGGGACTGGGCAGTTTTGCGGTGTTGACAGCTTCTATTGAAAGCTAGCTCAATGTCTGTTGGAGATTGAAATTGGGACTCAAACATTTTTAGTTATTTATGTTTATTTCTAGTCTGCAGAGACAAGATTTTTTAAAGAAATGGGAAAAAATAGATACAGAGGCAAAGAAGCATTGAACAGACTGTCAAACTACAGCGGGAAGGCAGAGGAGGTTGGGGAGAGGTCAATGGGAGGAAAAAAAGGAGACATATCTACTACTATTTGTAATACTTTAAACAATAAAAAAATTATTTTAAAAAAAGTTAGCTCATCCCTCCACTTCTTTTGCAACATCATTCCCTCATTTTCCTGATGACCAGAGAGGTGCCTGACTTTCCTTGTTTGAAAGTTCATGGTTTGAGTTATCTCTGTTAAGAAACCTCACCCAGATGACACAGGATCTTGGGGGATATATCATTTAGGTCATCGAGTCCCCATTTGACATTTTAATCATATCCTTGCTTTTAAGGCTCTGGGTGTATTGGTATTATAACATGGTCCAGGAATTACGAAGTCATCTTGGGTCCCCTCTGTGCACACAGGACATGGCAGAAATACAGCTGATGGAAATAGTCACCCGGGTTTGACCAGCCTCTGCAATTGGCCACAATCCAAGTGCCACCAGCTTAGAGAGGCAGCTGCCAAGTTAGAAGGGGTGGGACATTCCTTGAAACAGGTGTCTTCTTTTCCAGGGCCCAGTGAAAAGCCTCAGATACTTTCCATGACGTCAGAAAGCACATCCTCAGAACAACATGCTTACAGCGCTAAACAAGGACATTCAGTCTCATTCCCCAGCCCATTTTTAGTTTGGGTTCTTCATCAGAAATTGTGGCAATTTCTGGCAAATCTAAACTTGAGAGATCCAGAAAGAAGGAGTCAGGAAACCAAAACAAAAGCATAGAAGAGACAAGTTATTTCTGTGTAATAAAAACTTGGCCACTTGATTCCCCCTCCTCAAACACGGTGGAAATCCATTTCAGTTAGGATAAAATCTACATTCTTTGACACAGCTCTAAGCTACGATCTTTGGACGTCTCCGTTTTAATGTATCATTCATCTTTTCGTTGTTGAAACACTCTGTTATTCTCTCTCACCTCCCATTCCTCAACCACACACCCTGACCTTAGCGCATATTGTGGCCTCTGCTTGAAACACTCTCCTGCCCCTTCATTGACCTTGTGAACCCTACTTAGCTTCAGCTGTGATGTCATTCAGAGGGAATCATTCCCTGCCTCCTCCACTCTGACACAGGTGCCACCTGGTGTTCTCAGATCACCCAGCATTTCTCTAATCACAGCATTTATCACCCATATTGTGAAGCACCCCCCATTCAAAATGCAAATGCAGAAAAGAAGGCCGGGATTTCCAGCCATCTTGTTTAATATTATACCTTCAGTTCTGGAAAAGTACCTGGGGTATCATGGGAACTCAGAATATCCTATCTGATAAAATAGTAATATGCAAATTGACCATATCTCTGTTACACCCACAAGCCACACCCACCAGCCAATTAGAAGCGATACACAAATTAACCCCCAACCAAGATGGCTACTGCCCAAGGCCAGAAAGCCTTGGCCAGAAGTTTTTTGGGCTTTGGGCAGGCTGGGACTGGGGCCGAGCCAGCCATCGGCCCGATTGCAGAGCAATCGCTGGGGGTCCCCTGGCCGAGGTCCCCTGCCCAAGGACGAAAGCCTCGGCCAGAGGCTTTCAGCCTTGGACAGGCCAGGGGTGAGCCATCAGTAGGACATCCCCTGGGGGCTCCCTGTATGTGAGAGGGGGCAGGTTGGGCTTAGGGACCACCCATGCCCAGTGCATGAATTTTGTGCAACAGCCCCCTAGTTTATAGAATAAATGATGAGTAAATGAGCAAATAAATGGATGAATAAATGAGTTACTGAATGAATGAATGAATGAATGAGTGAATGAATATATGATGGAGAGAACTAGGTGTTTTTCCTGAGGTACAAATAATAGTGAAAAAATCCACAAGTAATTGTCTTAAGTATGGGAAAGATTATATAATTAAAAAGGACTGTAGGATTTCTTTGTTCCAGCTGGCCAAGTTAATCCCTAAAGCTAGAAAATGCTTGAGTGAAGTTTCTGCTCAAAATTTTTTTCTTAAAATAGAGCAGCCTAACAATGCAGCAGATCACCTAAGGTAGACAGGCACGCAGAGAAAGGATGCTCTAAGGGAAGTGTGGGATGCTGTGTAGCCATAATCAGGGACTTTGAGTGAGAAAAATAGAGGGCTGAGAATATTTGCTATATAAAGGACCCCAGAGGAGACAGCTTCTTTAGTTACCATTCATTCATTCATTAGACATTTACCAAGTACCTGTGGGCTGGGTACTGTGGTAAACACTGGAGATTTTTTAAAAATATATTTTATTGTTTTTTTGTTTTGTTTTGTTTTTTGTTTTAAATATATTTTATTGATTTTTCAGAGAGAAAGGGAGAGGGATAGAAAGTCAGAAACATCGATGGGATAGAAACATCGATCAGCTGCCTCTTGCACACCTCCAACTGGGGATGTGCCCGCAGCCACGGTACATGGCTTTGACCAGAATCGAACCTGGGACCTTTCAGTCTGCAGGCTGACGCTCTATCCACTGAGCCAAACCAGTTCGGCAAACACTGGAGATTTAAAGTTGAATAAGATCTAGTCACTGGGACCCTAATGCCAAAGCACATACTCTAAAGCAGTGGTTCTCAACCTTTCTAATGCCGCGACCCTTTAATACAGCTCCTCATGTTGTGGTGACCCCCAACCATAAAATTATTTTTGTTGCTGCTTCATAACTGTCATTTTGCTACTGTAATTAATTGTAATGTAAATATCTGTGTTTTCCAATGGTCTTAGGCAACCCTGCTAGCGTTTCTCAACCTGCAGATCTTGCCTAAGACCACTGGAAAACACAGATATTTACATTATGCTTCATAACAGTAGCAAAATTACAGTTATGAAGTAGCAACAAAAATAATTTCACGATTGGGGGTCACCGCAACATGAGGATCTGTATTAAAGCGTCACAGCATTAGAAAGGTTGAGAACCACTGCTCTGAAGTGTTCTTGTCTGTAGACACTGACACACAGTGTGTAGAAACTGCTACATAGAAGTATGTGCAGACAGTAGGGTGGCCACCTGGTGGGGGCAAAGGGAGAAAGAAGATATGAGGAGGGCTTCTAATAGGAAGAGCTGACTGTGCTAATTTCCAACAAATCTTACCTTCGCTGCACTTCAGCCACTCTCAATATTGCCCTTCTCTCCATCCTTAATTTTCTAATATTAGAGTCTTAAGCACTGGCATCGTATTTATTCAACTTCTAACATTGCTATTCTCTCAAAACCTCACTCATTCAATACTCAGGAATTCCAGGTTCTTATAAGCCCTCCCTATACATGAGGTATCTTCAGATCTCACTCTCAAAACAAATTTGGCTCCATAACTAATCATCTATGTCAAAGGCTGATTAACTGTGGCCCATGGAACAAATCCAGCCTGCACCTGCTCTTGTAAATTACGTTTTATTGGAACACAAACATGCTCATCCATTTACATATCTTCTTGGCTGCCTTTGTGCCACGATGGAAGAGTTGAATAGTCACAGCAGAGGCTGTGTGAACCCCAAAGCCTATACTGTTTACAATCTGTCCCTTACAGAAAAAAAATTTACCAGCCTCTGATCCAAAGCAATGATCTCCAAAGGGAACAGTGACAAAAGATTCCTTGGTATTGAAAAGAAAATTTTAGAAATTTTATTTCTAGTATTGCTGCCTAAAAGAAAAAAGAAACAAATTGAGATTTACTTATATTTAATTACACATAGGCACTGATGCTCTCAGTTGCTGGAGAAGACAATCATTTGTCTTCTATAGAAAAATAGAGAAGATACTCCAAGGAAAGAAGGGAAAGTCTATGATATGAAGAAGTCTCCATAGGCATCCTCATTCAGTCAGTCACTATCAGCATCGTATAACACTGTATAGCTTATATGTGCCTGGGGATGCTGATCTAGATAATGTGTTACTAGTACTACCTTAAATAGATGAGCAAGTATCTTTCAAACATTCCTGCAGAGAAAGAGTGGTTGAAGATTATACTAACGATGCAAAGAACTTGACTTTGATTTCATGAATTGGATAAAATAATCAAATAATTCCTGAAATTATTTTAACTGATTTTCTATTGGAAGCCTTTCATGATGCTAATATACAGCTGCTATCACTTTCTAGTTCACCAGGTTTGTATGTTCAGGAAACCAACACACACTCCAGTTTTCATAAGTGCACAAGGAAACATGAAATTGAAGAAGAGCGAACTGAAGCCAAGAAAACAGAACCAGCCTGGCTGGTGTGGCTCAGCAGTTGAGCATCAGCCCAGGAACCAAGAGGTCACCGGTTCAATTCCCAGTCGAGGCACATGCCCGGGTTACGGGCTCAGTCCCGGCAGGGATCATACAAAAGACAACCAATCCATGACTTCCTCTCTCATCAAGGTTTCTTTTTTTTTTTTTTTTTCAGCTCTACAGGGGTATATTAAGGTAGTGTTACAGTAGCCATAGCATTTCCAAGAGCACAACAAATAAAAAGTCCTAGCTGGATTTGAGAGAACAATTTCTTGTTATAATAAACCATAAATACAAGATTCTATCGAAACTGGAACAGTTGACAGAATATGGTTGAACTTACAAGCCTTCAAGGGAAATAAGAGGGTCAAACAAAGCCAATGTATGGAAAAGCCCAAGACTGGGTTGGGATAAATCTAAGAATTACATTCAACATGGGTGTCTTCTGACCCCTCCCCAGCAGGCATCTGCCATAGTTCTCCCATCCCTTCTGAAGGGTCTGCTTAACCAATGGCCTCTCTCTACTACAGGTGTAAGCCAACCCAACAGCACCCCCTTGGACGTGATGCAAAGCCAAGAGGCAGGTTTACAGATCTTACTCCATGGTAGAAATAATGCACACACCCAAAGCAGCTCACATGTGGTATCAGTGCACATAGTAGCAACTTCCATCAAATCAGAGCTGCTACCACAAATAACCTGTAGTGTGACACTGTAGCTAGGCCAACGTTCCTAATTTACTATACTAAAATATCAACATGGCAGAATGCATTTTTGAACTCCAGATTTTCTAACCACTTCTAAGTGGCTATTAAAGTGATATAGAACAGAACTGTATCACAGACACGTAGGCATTACGGCGAAACACTAAATGGATTCTTTCTGGGACTTTCAGAGGACAGAGAGACGAATAGAGGAAATGTTAGACAGTCAAAGCATATATGGCAGGTGAGGGGAGGCAGAGGTGGAAAGAGGGCCGCCATATTCATGTTCAAAGAGAAGTCTGGGGGGAGGGAAAAAAACAAAAAAAACCCAAACAACAAAACCAAACCAAACCCAAGTCAGAGGAAAAAAGGGTTTCATACAATATATGTTATCAAAAAAGTAAAAGGAACACACTAAATGCACAAACTGGTGGCAATAAGTCCATAGTCTATTGTGATAGGTCCTTCCAGCATCAGTCAGGCAGGCTCTTCTCATCTGTTCTCTCAAGGTTATTTACAGCCGGGTAACTTTTTAACAAGTCTCTCAGAGGAGGGAAGGCAGGCTTCAATCATTGGTTTCAGGATCTGTCTGTGCCATATAGGCATCCAACTCGGCATCCAGGTGTCCTTTTGTTTTCGACATGTATGCATCCAATTGGTTGTCCAGCTGTTCCTTGGTCAGTACAGGGCGAGTAAGGGCACCTCTCCCTCGTCCACGGCCTCGGCCTCGGCCTCCAAAGCCCCCTCTTCCCCGACCTATCATACCCTGACCTCTACCACCGATTCCGCCACGACCCATAGCTCCACGCCCTAGGCCCCCTCTCCCAGGACCTCCACGACCTCGAACACCACCTCTTCTTAAGCCCATTCGGGGAGCTACGGCTCGTCCACCTCGGAGCAGGTTTTGACCTCGGAACGACATCCCGCCCCTAAGTAGGGTTCTTGTGGCACGTCCCCCACGTAGTCCTCCTCTAGGCAAGCCTCTCTGGATAATGGGTAGGCCTCGTCCTCCGATCGCTCCCCTGGCCAGGGCCCCTATGGGCCGGCCTAACCGTGCCTGGATGTTACTCTTACCCAGGCGCTGCTTTAAGCTCTTCTGCTTAAGTTTTAATGCTGCCTGGACAGAGGGTCCATTCTCCACCTGCTGGGCCAGTCTTCTGTTTCTGGCACTGGCTAGCTGCTGTTGTTGCTGCATCGAAGCCCGAATATTCACTGGCATCGGCTGTTTGTTCTTCAGCATATTAGTAAAGCGCTCATTTAGAGACATCTTGGTGGTGCTTTTTAGCACAACTTTTGGTGCTGACTGTGCAGCCATCTTCAAATCCCGAGGATCATATCTCAAAGTCCTGGCCAGCCCGCCAACTTTGCTCAAACAATTCTCCTTTTTATCCATATCACCTCCCAACCTCTCCCAGCGGTCCGGTCCCGCCGCCAGTTTCCAATCCAGGCCGCCCCTCTCATCAAGGTTTCTATCTTTCTCCCTTCCTCTCTCTATAAAAATCAATAAAAATATTTTTAAAAAAGAAAATAGAACTATTTGATCTGAATGAAAAGTCATGCTTTTCATAATGATATAAAAACACACCTTATTCAAACAGAGACTTCCTAAAATAACTTCTGTCTTTTTAAGTGGACGCTGACATTTCTTCAGCAGATCTGGAGACCCTGGTTTCCAAATGATCTGTGATGCCACTATTGGAAGCAAATGTCAATCAACATGTTGTATATGTCATATGTTTGTCATCATTTCTCTTGAGAAATGGAAGCTCAAGCTTGAGTCTTTCAGTAGCACATTTTTTTAGAAAACTAATTTGTTGTTATAGAAAAATTTTAAAGTTAATAAAAAACAAAATTGATAAGTTGTAGATTTAGCTCCTACAACTCGCTGTAACAAGACATTGAAGCTACTCTCCATCTCTCAGCCCCTTTCCCGCACCACTTCAAGTGCAGCTAACCTACAATTGCCCACGTTTCCCACTGACGCTCTAGGTGGAGTTTTGCAAATTCACAGGTATTGACATTGGATCTGGCACAAATGGCTATTTCAAGAGCTGACTATCAGGAGCAACATCATTGACTATTCCTCCTTCTACTAGGGGCAGCCAGAAGCAATTTGCTGCCCCTAGCCAATCCGGTCCAAGTGCAATTTATTTTACCAGCAAGCTCTGAGAGATGCTTTTCTACCTAGCTGACCTGAGGATATAACCTGATTGTACCTGGAAGGAAGACTCTAATTGGTTAATATTGGATCTGGAGAAGGTCAGCAAACTACAGGGAAAGCTTTGTTCCCTGCGTGCATCTCACTCACTCTCAGATGAGACCATGTCAGAGGCTGGGTAAACCAAGGGAATGGCCACGAACCTCATCCTGAAGTAACCAATGCGAATTGACAATACTTCCTTTTACAAAAGCGAAACTATGGGACAGATTCTAAACCAGACAGGGCACGAGAACAACAGGCAGGAATGAGACTCTATCAGGGAAACTAGGATGTGTGGTCGCTTACTCTTCAAATTTCCAGAAATAAAGATGCAGAGATCGATCAAACCAGCTTGTTTGGCTCCTGGATGTAAGAAGCTGGATGTAGGAACTATTGGTTACAAGGAGATGTTGAGGTCTCTTTGAGCAACTTTACCCGAGAATGGTTGCTTTCAACTAAATATTATAAATTAAGGGAAAAATCTATTTGAATAAGTCACGTCTTACTCTAGTCAGAAGAACTAGTAGAAATTACTGCTCCTGGGGTCAGCCTCTCTAGAACCTTCATTTTTTCCCCTCGTTGTTGTAACTTCAGGATAAGTTTGAACAACAATCCTTACTGAGTTCCTGAAACCACCGCACTTAGACCACCACCTATTTTCTCAAAATAAAACAATTACACCAAAACCCTAAATAGTCGGACCTTCCACTGTGCTGGAAGCAGTGAAAAGGAACCATTTTCACTTGATCCTCTACTTGTCAGCCATGCCTTGCTTGCAGGCATCTGCATTCTGAAATTGTCTCGTCAATCTTTGCAGCTTATTAGAGGTGTTGCTCTGAGAGATGCTTTCCTACCTAGCTGACCTGAGGATATAACCTGATTGCTTGCTCTTCCACTTCCTGCTGCCCTTCCTCACTCTTCCTTTTGGCTCATGGAGATGAACCCAGGATGGAAGCGATGCATGCAGAGAACCTCGAGTACCAGTTGCAGCTCAAGAAAATTGCATCACGCGTACAACATGCTGCCACCACAAACAGGGACAGTCCCTGCACCAGAGCGAAGCCATCCGTCTGTGCATTGGATCACAAACTGGGGGCAGCTTTGGATCATATTGGGAAATCACTCGGTAGATAGAAGTAATGAGAAGAAGAGAATTGACGTGTCGAACATACTCATCCGTAAGTGACTAAGCATCACCTCATTTAACCCTGACAATTTACTGGTCCAGGCAGAGGGAATATGATCAGCTGAATTTTATCCATGATGACGCCAAGCCTTAGAGCCATCATGTGAAATGGAGCAGGGATTCCATTACAGAAGACCTTCGGAAAAATCTCCCATTCTACTGGGCTAGGGATGCTTTAACAGTCATTTGTGAAAATTGTGCCTTCGCCTGGGAAAAACTGGTTTGTGACAGTTTTGAATTTTACCTGAGCCTTGTGCCTCTGGAGAAAAGCAATGTTTAAGAACCCCTCCCGCTCCCGCTTCCTTTCATGTTCTGGAAAATGGCTTATTCCAAAGAATCATCCTTCTCCCCTCACCCCCACCCCCACCCAGTGATATAAGAATCACAAATTCCCTCATTGTTCACCTAAGACAAGACCAGACACACATCCTCCAACTCCCAATCACGGCTTCATAAGAGATGAGCTGAACTTATCAGTGGGGACAAAATGCCCATTCACCTGAGTTGATCAATATTTGATTCAGCGTTTACCTTCCCCCGAGACCCCTAGAATTTGCTCCATTTTCAGTCTGAGCCAGTGTAAGTCCCTCCATCCCCTTAATAGCCCCTCTCATAAATAGGCTGGCCTCAGGGTGACACATTCTCTGACCTACTAGCCAATCAGACCACAGCCTCCTGCTTCTCTCCCTGCCCTGCACAGGGTTCTTTTGAGCCCTGCTAATTCTCCCTGGAAAAGCAAAGCCCCTTTCTGCCAGAGGCTTGAGAAGCATGTAGATTTCCAGCCAGATAGTTCTCTCTCTTGCAATCGTTTCCTGCCTTCTCCTGCAATAATCCTCTCACATTAAGTCTCTACTTACCTAAGTCTGGATTTGTTTTTGCCTCAAATAGTTTCATTTTCTCTAGCAGTTTTTGGTTCACAGAAACAATGGGCAAAAAGTAGAGAGTCCCCATCCATCTCCTGCTCCTCCTAACCCCCCCACACACACACAGAGACAAAACATCCCCCACTCTCAGCATCCCCACTAGAGTAGTACCTTTGTTGCAAATGAGCCTACACTGACATATCATGATCGCTCAAAGTCCATAATTTACCCGAGGGGTCACTTTTGGTGTTGTACATTCCATGGATTTGAGCAAATGTGTAATGATATATACCCTTCGTTATGGTGCATGTGAAGCAATTTCTCTGTCCTAAACATCCTGCATTCCTCCTATTTCTCTCTCCCTCCTCCCTAAGCCCTGACCATCACTCGTTCTTTTACTGTCTCCAGGGTCTTGCCTTTCCCAGAATGGGCTGTTCTCACAATCATACAGTCCATACAGCCTGTAGCCATCTCAGATGGTCTTCCTTCACTTAGTAATATCCTGAATTTGTTTTCTTATTTGGCCATTGACAACAAAGGACACTGTTCCTGAGTAACATATTCTAAGACACCGAATTTCTACTCCTAAATGATAACACCATGCATCTTTCAACCAGGGAAGGGTACATACAGCATTGACAAAGGTCCTACAGAAATGCTCTGCAGATAGCAACGGTGCTCACCTGCCCTTTAATGTTGTTTCTCTGAGAAATTGGAGAAGGAGCCCCCAAGTGAAAGATGATGCTTCATGGCCAGCTGTGCTGCCCGGGGGAGGCAATGAAACCTATGACGGGACTCCAGGTCACGTACACAGTTCTTGCCTGTGGTCACAGGCCAGTTGGCTGGGAGGCTAATGAAGCAGAAGTTTCAGGGCCTGTCATTTGGAAGTCACCCCTCATTAAGACTGAAAGAACGAAGGGTCAGATGAAGCCAGAAGTAGAACTTTACCAAAACTCCCTCTGGGTGGGAATGAAAAGACCAAGGGAATGGAAAGCCCTCCTATCATAATTCTTTAAATAAAACCATGAGGTAAAAAATAGCAATGTCTCCCACTTAGACACACAAAAACTAAAGCTACCGTGAATTCAATTCCTGATTCCAGGAGGGCAAGGTAAATGGCAGAGAGAGGCATTTGGGCCAGTCTGGCCCCAAGTCCATACACCTTTGCTCACTACATGGTTTATGAGAAGCATATTCATGATGAACAATGTACCACACTCTTTCTTAGCTCGTTTCTCTCTGTTGAGCATCCCTGACAAAGAAGAAGGATCTACGTTAGAGAAGATCCTAAACATTGGAATCACACTGCCTTTGGTGGCTGGGGAGTCACCTCCATGCTCACTGTGTGTCGGCTGCCTACTCCTGGAAAGTGGGGAAGGAAATGCTATTCCATTGAGTTGCTGTGAGACTCGGATGAGATGAGTGCTACACCCCTGACATGAGGTAGTGTGCTCTTTAGGGGGATGATATTAATCCCCTTCCCTTCCCCGCTATTTCATCAGCAGCGAGATCTCAGCATTCCCTTTTGCAGGTGAGTAAACTGGGGAAAGATGGGCTATCATAGTACTTACACCTTCTCATTGAACTTAGAATTTTTGATACAAAAACCTTGGATTTGGTGTGTTTTTTCCCCCAATCAACTAAATGCTAGGGTGTATCCACATATATGGAACTACACTTTAATTTTTTTCTTTTTTTATCTTTATTGTTTGGGAGTGCAATAGATATATAGATATCATCCCCCCCGCCCCCTCCCTTCCATTGCTCCCTTCCACTTGATCCCTGTCCCACCCAAGGCCTTAAATCTTGAAGGTCGCCAAAAAAAAATGATTCCCTGCTTTTGAGGAAATTCTGTTTTGAAGAGCAAAATCAAAGCTCATCTGCATTCTGGAACAAAGCTCAGCTGCATTCTGGAACTCTTGGCCACGCTGTCACAGGCAGGAGTCTTAGAAGTGGCTAAGGTTTGTCTCACCTCAGGCCTTTGCTGTGCAAATGGGCCCAGGAGCTCCAGCGGAGAGCACATGAACCTCGCCCAGGATTCTGCAGGGCCCAAGTGGGGACTAAAACGCAGTGTCACCTGGCATTTCTCCAGACATCTGAAAGGCCTCTTTCTCCTTTCAGCAGTCATATCTTTGGGAGTCCCTTTACTCATTCATGGACATGTATATGTGTTACTTCTACAGAATGGCACCTTTGAGCCATCAGTCTGGCCGATCTACCTCTGGTTTCCCTGACTCAGCCCAAGGGGCTTCCCCTCCCCTCTCTCTATCCTTTCCCCAAATGCCCATGTGCCTCGGCGTAGATGGAGTATGTGCTTCAAGCTTCGCTTAGGACACACAAACACTTTATTCTCTAAAATTAAACTGCGGGGCTGGCATCTTCTTTCCCTCCAGCAGGAAACCCTCCCACCTCTGCAATCAGAGATATCCTTATGAGTCCTAATGATTCTGAGATGAGAATAATAATCAGACGGTAATAGTATGCTAATTCTGCTACAAACACAGACCAGGTGTCTCAATTGCATTAAATGCCTCTTGATGTTCTGTTTAGCTCAGTGTTCCCATCCGTGTTGAAAACATCCATTGGAAAACTGTTCCCATGGAATGTTCTGTCACCATCCAGCAGCATCCAAAGACAACAGATTAAGCCGAAACCTGTAGATATATGTTTCTCTGGATAGTTCTTAAGGATAGTTCACTAGGAGAGGGGGAAACATGTCAGAGAAATTATAAGAGACCATCCCTTTGGAAGCAGAAATTCTTTTTTTAAGTCAATGACTTATAACTTGGCAATGTCCAGGAAGATTTCAAGTACTTGGAGGAACTAATAGCTATTATTAGGACTCAAAGAAGAGATGCAAAGAAAAAGGTATGTGGTTTATATATTTCATTATTTGGTTTAGTGAAAAATAATATGGGCATTGGGATAAAATAGAGTAGTCGAAGACTGTCTAACCCTGGGCAAGTCTCAATTTAATTATCCCAAGTTGGTTTATGCCCTCTGGACCACTTAGAGATGAGATGTCATCTACATACACTGAGTGGCCAGATTATTAAGCGTTTAGAGAGCATAATAATCTGGCCACTCAGTATATATCCTATATAATAAAAGGCTAATATTAAAATTGTCCCCTCAACCAGGAGTTAGACAAGCAGGCAGGCCAGCCAACTACCTATGTCCCCCCCCCACCCCCAGCCAGACCGGCCGGACTCTACCCATGCATGAATTCATGCACCGGGCCTCTAATACACACACACACACACACACACACACACACACACACACACTCAGTGGCCAGGTTATTATGATCTCTGAATGCATAATAATTGGCCACTCAGTGTGTGTGTGTGTGTGTGTGTGTGTGTGTGTGTGTGTGTGAGGCCAGTGCATGAATTCATGCATGGGTGGGGTCCGGCCAGCCTGGCCAGGGGGAGGGGAGATAGGCAGTTGGCCAGCCTGCCTGCTGGTTGAATTCCTGATTGAAGGGACAATTTGTATATTACCCTTTTTGTATATAGGATATACACTGAGTTGCCAGATTATCATACATTCAGAGATCATAATAATCTGGCCACTCAGTGTGTGTGTGTGTGTGTGAGTGTGTGTGTGTTTGATAAAACATTGCACATAGTAGGTCCTAAAATAATTTTAGTTTCCTTTCTCTTTAAAAAGGTTTTTGTTGCCCTAACTGGTTTGGCTCAGTGAATAGAGCGTTGGTCTGTAAACTCAAGGGTCTCGGGTTCAATTCCAGTCAAGAGCATGTATCTTGGTTGCAGGCATGTCCCCCTTGGTATGCAGGAGGCAGCTGGTTGTTGTTTCTATCTATCAATGTTTCTATCTCTCTCTCTCCTTCTCCCTTCCTTTGTATAAAAAAAATAAAAAATATATATATATATTTTTAAAAGATTTCAACTATCTGTGGGTTGAAAATACTGCTGCTAGGCTACTATATTAACTATCTCCAAGTTATCGTTTGATTAAGTTAGGGGTGAACTTTAGGGGTAGAGGAGAGTTCCTTTGACATTCAAGTTCTTATTTCTGCCCTGGAATTACTTTATACCAATCATTTCTTTTTTCCTTAGTATTTTATAAATACATTTGATTTCCATAACAACTTTTAAAAGTAATACTTTACTATACCCATTTTTATACCCATTTTTTAAATGAGGAAACTGAGGCACAGACAGTAACACAGCCAAGTCATGAAGTTAGTAAATGCTGTATTCAGAATTTGTTCTCAGGAAGAAAGGTGTTGCTCTTTAAAACTCTACTTTGCTGCTTTAATTGGACTTCTACTACAAGAAGAATGAAAGGTAATGGTTTTCTCGACCCATCTATTTTTAATTTTCTTCGCTATATATAGTACTCCATAATAATACCATGTTATATTTAGCTACCTACCATATGTCCACATATTCGACTCTTTTTCCATTTCTCTGATTGTCTACAGAAATTATTTCTATTTTCATTCCTTAGTATTTACTTTTATCTTTGTAACAGTCTCCATTCTAGAAATTTGAAGTCGATTCTATTACTAGTACCTGCACAGGGGAGGGAAGATTGAGCCTGCAGACTCTGACCTCTGATGGAGGCCACACCGCCCACAAACCTTGCATCCTTAACAAGTTGATCGAACTTGCTGAACCTCAGTTTCCTCATCTTGAAAATGAGGGTCCTAATACCCCCTATGACCACAGGAGATTTGAAAGGCTAAGAAGGTAATGCATTTAGAACTGTGTCAGGTACTTGGTTGTTCTTAGTAGAGAGAATGTTTTTTATTATTATGCACATCTATGTAGTTATCTCTCATTAACTTAACTGCCTTACTTTCATATAAAAATATTGAGCTTACTAAGTGCTTTGCATACATTGACTGGATTTTAGTTTTTCAGACTAAATGAGCAGAATATTTTATGGGTTGAATTATGACACACACACACCCCCCCAAAAAAAAAGATATGTTGGAGCCCTAATTCCCATTACCTAAGAATGTGATTTCATTTGGAGATAGGGTCTTTACAAAGGTGATCAAATGAAAATGAGTTAAGGCAGAACCTAACCCATATCACTGGTATCCTTATAAAAAGAGGAAATTTGGACGGAGACCTGCATAGGGAGAAGGCTAGTTGAGGAAACACATGAGAAGATGGCCATCTATAAGCCCAGGAGAAGGGCCTAGCACACATCTTTTCATCATAGCCCACAAGAGAAACTAATCGTGGTGACATGGTGAGACGGCTAGCTATCCTATGTCCACATATTCAACCAAAATGCCTTAGTGGGAGCTCTGGATCCAGGGGGGACAACCCATAAGAAACGGACAAATTCCTAGAAACAGACAACCTGACAAGAATAAATCATGAAGAAAGAGAAAACTTAAAAAGACCAATAAGGGGGAAGGAGATAGAATCAGTCATTAAAAATCCCCAAGACCAGATGGCTTCTCTGGTGAATTATACCAAACATTTAAAGAAGAATTAATACCGAAACTTTTCAAACCCTTCCAAAAAATTGAAGAGAAGTAAACACTCCGAGTTCATTTTATGAAGCCAGCATTACCAAGACCTGGAACATGCTCTTTTCATGCATGCAAATCCAGCCCTTGAAAGTCAGCATATAGACAGACTTAGAAATGATTAATGGCAACTAATGAGATTGTACAAGTATGCAGTCCATGAATAGATTCTTATAAAAAATGAACTGTTAGTCAGAAGATATTGCGTTTTGCCGAAATGCCAATCCTGTAAGGGTATCATGTCCCACTATCAGCTCAGCAGCATCAATCATATGGACACCATTGTCCAAGGTGTCATTAGAGTGACTTTAAATACTGATAAGCTAACCCAGTTCTTTTACTGGGCTTATTTGTGGTTCTTTGTCTCATTTCGAATCTTGAGAGCTTTTTTTAGAAGAGCATTCCCACATGATTCAGGACCTAAAAATCTATTGTCCTAAAAATTTCTCTAATACTCGGCATACATTCCTTTGTTCTAGAAAGATACTCACATTGCCCATGTGGGACATATCTTTGAGTTTCAGGTTTTATCAGGTGGATCTTCAAATAGAAGAGGGTTAGCCTGGTTACAAGTATATCATGGCACTTGACTAGGAGGTCAGAACTGAGATTCTCTAGTAGTTTAGGGCCCAAGATCTATAACTTTAAGGTAAGAGTATATGGCCTGACTTCAGAAAATTGGATTCTCAACCCAGCACTGTCATATTTTGACCATCTATTCTTAACAAATCACTGATATATTTTGAACCTTTTTCCCCCAAAAAAATCCAGTTCAATATATTTTGGCAATTACGAGTAGACCCATGTAAGGGGTACACCGATCAAGTTATATGAAATTTCCATCACTGTAGACATTCTCTCGTGGCCCTTTCAGTCAATCCCCTGCGTCCACAAAGACATAATCACTTTTCTTAAATCTTACACCACAGGCTGTAGATTTGTTTTGCCTTTGGTAGAACTTCATCTAATGCACACTCTTTGTGATTGGCTGCTTCTACTCACAGGACTGTCTGTGATATTGATCTATATTGTTGCATGACTAGTCATTTCCCCTCTTTCACTGCTGAATTAAAGGGGTGTGTGTGTCTGTGTGTGTGTGTGTGTGTGTGTGTGTGTGTATCTTTCTGAGTTATGGAAATGAGTAGAATGACCTGAACTTGAGACCTACCTCCACTGCTATTAGCTCCGTGACTTTAGATAAGGCATTTGGATGGTTTTTCTGATCTGTTTTCTCATCTATGTAATGTGAAGAATGATTTCCCCCATCCTTCCCTATTTAACAGTTCATATTGTGTATTAATTACACTAAAGGCCTCTCCCTCACCACACTAGTTCACTCATCATCCTCTCTCTGCTGCCTGGGCTACTGGTAAACCACACACACATGAGTGTACAGAACATTGTATATTCACAATGTATGGAAATCAATATACATCACAGCATGTACTGTTTTGTGTCTGGCTTCTCTTGTTCAACATGATGTCTGTGAAATTAATCCACATGAGCCTGCCAACTGATCTTCCAGCTTTCATCAATCTTCAGTCAGCAGCTGGGAAGGATGAACTTTTAAATGGGTCATGTCGTTCCCTTTCTTAAAAATCTTCGAGGACTCTCCATGTTACTTAGAATAAAATAAATTTTGCCAACCCCTACCTGCACTCCCCACCCCTCCTGACCTCACTTCTTGGCACTCTCTCTTTACTCAATATGCCTGGTTCCTGTGTCTCCAGCCAGCAGGATGCTTACTCTCTCGAGCACAAGTATGCTTCTTTCTCACATTCATATCTCAGCTTAACTGTCATCTTCTCAGAGAAGCCTTCCATGACCTCTCCAGCTCTGTAAGGTACAGATGCATACTGGGAGCATGGTATTACTCAATGATTATTTGTTGAATTAATAAAAAGGGGAGTTGAGAGTGTTTTGTAGACTATAAAGCATAAGATGCATATAAACACTTGTTAGTGTTTTTTTTCAATTAACAAAACTCCCATAATAATATATATATATAATCATAAGTTAGTCCACATCTTTGTGGTCACCATGAAAAAAGATGGGCCTATTGCATTCCAGAAGTTTACACTTAAAATGTGGAAAAACAGAAAGGAGACTGGAAATTGCCTAATGATCTAGAAATGATAACTGAAAAATACATTAGCCAAGTGTTCTGAGAGTGGATGTAAGGCAGCTGGGAGGCTTCCTACAAATGGGAAGTGATGGGAAGGAATTCTTGGGGTTTGTAAAAAGAATTAATTTTGGTTTCATGAGATCAAGGGTGGGCAATGGCAATAAAATGATTGGTGCTGATTTATTTTTCCACTTAATCTTGATAAGTCAGAATATCAGTGTATAAATTATAAGTAAATAAAACTTAGTAGGATATCTCCTAAATAAACTCTATTTTCTTTCTCTTGAAACTGATGTTCTGTTCTCTTGTCCTAAATACACTCCAGACCAACAACCAGCTAGTATTTGGTTCTCCTTTACTACTCCCACTGGTCTCACCAAGAGAGAAGTCGTGCTTGTTCCTAAACTTATATATTCACTTATCCTAACTAATAGTAATATGCAAATTCACCATCACTCCAACACACAAGATGGCTGCTCCCATGTGGTCAAAGATGGCTGCCCCCATGTGGACACAAGATGGCCACCGCAAGATGGCCAGCAGGGAGGACAGTTGGGAGGGACCAGGCCTACAAGGGAGGGCAGTTGTGGGTGATCAGGCTAGCATAAGAGGGCACTTGGGAGGGACCAGGCCTTCAAGGGAGGGGAGTTGGGGGCAATCAAGCCTACAGGGGAGAGCAGTTAGGGATGACCAGGCTGGCAGGGGTGCAGTTAGGCATCAATCAGGCTGGCAGGGGAGTGGTTAGGGGGTGATCAGGCTGGCAGGCAGAAGCAGGGACAATCAGGAAGGCAGGCAGGCAGGCAGTTGGGAGCCAGCAGTCCTGGATTGTGAGAGGGATGTCCCAGATTAGAGAGGGTGCAGGCTGGGCTGAGGGACACACATCCCCGTGCATGAATTTTTGCACCAGGCCTCTAGTTTTTTATAAATTAATAAAATGTGAGTTGAAAAAAACAGTTGTTTCAATGACAATAAGTTGAACATTTTGTAAAAAAAAATCAGTAATGGTGATTTGGGTTTTTTCTTTTCTTTTTTTTAAAATAGATGTGGACAATACAGTTGTAGAAGTTTAGGATGGAGTTGTAAAAACCTAGAACTAGTCTGCACAGAGATAGCTTTAGGTGTCTTTAAGTTCTTCCATAATTTAATGAAACTTAAGCAGAAACTCAAATATTTACTTTGAGGCAAGTTATTTCTATGCAAATAAAAACTCTGGGTTTATATCAAAAGATTAGCAAACAATACAATATACATATTATGTATTATAGAATTGTACACCTGAAACCTATGTAACTTTATTAACCAATGCCACCCCAATAAATTCAATAAAACTTAAAAAAGAAGAGAGAAATCTGGAACTGGAATGTGGATAAACAACAACACATACTAACAAAATAATTCACATCTTGGCTGTGAATCTAGCTTGAGGATTTCCCTGTGGCTTTTTGGTTACAAAGAGCAAATAATTCGCACTTTTTTTTTGCTAGACCAATTTAAGTTGGGTTTTCAGTCACTGACTACTAAAAGAGTCCCAACTGATTCATGCATTTTATATACTCCTCTTACTTAATGTCCCTAACAACCCAGTAATAAAAAGAAATTATTATTCCAATTTTAAAGTAAGAAATACAAGACTTGGGAAGATTTACTTTATTGTCCAAAGTCACACAGAGGGTCTGTGGACTCCAGATTCAGAGGAGGATCATTCTTACTATCTGCGACTATTTAAATTCATGCACAAAATCTTGTCATAATTATTTAAAAGAATTATTTGACCCAGCAGGTATTGCCCAGTGGTTAAGCATCTACCTATGGACCAGGAGGTCACGGTTCTATTCCCAATAAGGGCCCAGGCCTGGCTTAGGGCTTGATCCCCAGGAAGGGGTGTGCAGGAGGCAATCAATCAATGATTCTCTCTCATCATGGATCAATGATTCTCTCTCATCATGGATGTTTCTATCTCTCTCTCCCTTTTCCTTCCACACACACACACACACACACACACACACACACACACACACATATATATATATATATATATATATATATATATATATATATACACTACTAGAGGTCTTGTGCATGAAAATTCATGCACTGGAGAGCGGGGTCCCTCAGCCCAGCCTGCCCCCTCTCACAGTCTGGGAGCCCTCAGGGGCGGGAAGCAACATGGTGATTAGGGGAAGGTGACACCCCCATCACACCTCTGCTGCTGCCATTGCCAGTAGTACAAGCCCCGGTTACCTGAGCCAAAAGCCAGCCCTGGGCAGCTGGGAGGCTGAGAGGCCTGGGGGACTCTGGAGGCAGGTGCATGGCAAGTCCAGGCCCACCTGGGGGTGGACCTAGCCTTGCTGTGCCTGCTTGCCCAGTAGGACTGAGAGGACTGGGCACTGCCATCTTGTGGCTGTGGGCAGCACCATCTTTGAGGGCGTTGCATTCAATTAGCATATTCCCTCCTTATTGGCTGTGGGCACCACTATTTTTGTGAGGGTGTGAGGGTCAATTAGCACAGTCTCTCTTTATTATGTAGGATATATATTTTACACACACACACACACACACACACACACATACATATATATATATATTTGCTAAATAGTAACTGACATTGTTTTTTAAAAGAGAATGATTTGTTGGTTAAAAATTTTAAAAGATTAGCAAGCAAACAACAACTCTTCTGGTTAAGAGGCCAAGGAAAGGAGCCTGGGTTGCTAGTGAGGCACCACATGTGGAGAGAGCAGTGCCCTGGGTCTGAGGTTTGAAGCCCCCGCCAACTCATTCTAAGCTGCCTTGCTGCTTATTACACGCATTTCCTTCCTGAAGATTTTTCAATGCAAAGGGTAACACAGACATGCTATCAATGCTGTCCCCTCAGAGTCACTCTCAAGCAGTCACTGCCTCTCCTGAATGCCTTTGGGCGCTGCAGAGGACAGCACTGCCTGGGTGATGCACTGCATCCTAGACAACCTTAAAGGGACTCTGTTCCACACAGTAGGAATTTGCAGGTGATTCCTTCTGGAGCCACTGATCACAGGTACAGCCAGTGGGCAGGGGGGAGCTCAGGGGCTTCGTATCTTTCAAGGGGCAGTGACCAGGATCCTTATCACTAGGAAGGAGGCTGAGAAGTGACACTGTGTGTCAGACAGGCAGTGCAACCTTTCCCTCCATCTAGGCTTGAAAACAAATTTAGTCACAGTCCCCTGTGAGCCCCCGGCTAGACGTTACCATGTCTAAAAGGATTCTACGTTGGCATGCTGATTCTGGGTCGGAGCTGATAGTGGTGTTGGTGAATGAGGCAGGCCAGGAATGGCACTGACAGGGCCAGGAAAACATCAAAAATCCCTCAGAAACACAGAGGAGGGGAAGAAAGGCAGCCCCCATCAGACAGGAAAGGGGCGATTCTCACAGAGCTCCTGTGTGCCCGTGGCCATTCCTTGGAGGGAGGGCTTCGTTTCACTTGGCTTCCATGCCAATCAAAATGCCCCCTTGGCAGTGGATAAAATAAAAGGAGGCAGAGATAAATGCCAAAACAAATTCACGCACAGAATGACCTACCAGACACTACAAGGCCCAGCTAAGCTGTCCTCTACCAAAATGAACTAAAAGGGCAAAGAAAAAAAATGTATAATTTAAGTTCAACTAGAAGAGTCTTTCAGATGAGCTGAGGTACAAAAATATTCACCAATCTCTTCTTTCTGATGTGACCTAACATTCAATGAATGTCTCACAATGTGACAGGTATTTTAGATGCATTTTTCTCATATTATTTCATAAGAACATTGTGAGATGGATGTCATTGTTTCCAGCTCAAGTTTGAAGGGAAAAAAAAGAGGTTAAGTCAATGGCACAAGATCACATTGGAAATAAGAAGTGTGGGATATTTATTTTGTTTGACTCTAAAATGCATCACATTTCCCCTATATAAGACAACCCATCGAATTGGTATCAAAACAGAAAACAGAACTCCAATACTTCTAAAATTTCAGTCTTCTGTCCCTACTGTTTGATATCAAGGAAGGTGCCTTATCTAAAATGGTGGGCTGGCTGCAAATAGCCAAAGACAAATGTCAAAGCAGACAGGCACACTTCTACACCTTTAGTGATTTAGCTGTAAGAACCTTGGTCAACAAGACTAGGCTCACGTCTAGTGGTTTGGACCTGTGATCTTTGGAAGTTATTATGGAGGACAGACTCCTCATCTCCCTCTGCTTGGATGCTCACCAGCAAGGACAATGCAGTGGAGGGCCACCTGCCAAGGTCTACACGTAACCTTATATAATCCCAGTAGACAAAGCCAGAATCCAAGGGCAACTAGAGAAAAGAAAACCTCCTGTCACCAAACCTATTGCATCATGTCAGCCTTGGAGAAAGCACGCAGTAGATCTCTCACCGTTCCAGTGTGAGGCCTTGGCAGAAAGCCACTCTGAGAGGAGAGAGGGCCTGTGCCACCTTCCTTGGCCCCATAGGTTCATTTGAGACTAATCACCTTACCAGCCACGGTGATACTGGAACTGACACAAATCCACAGGCCCCTCTCCACGAGATGATTTATCCGCCACACTGTGCTGTTAGATAAGGAAAGGTGTTCCTGTCTCCTGCTCCCCAAACTATCAAACACAGGGCAAGAGGCCAGAAGAGTGAGCTAACCCAGAAGATTGCAGCAGTGACAGATCATTGGATCAAAAAATCCAAAGCCCTCAGGTTCAGGGGTCAGACAGACCTGAGATGTAATGGGAACTCTGCTACCAACTAGCTGAGGTCCTTGAACCAGTTACTTAACCTCTCTGAATTTCACAGGTTGTGGTGAGAAACAATAGAACATTTTCTAAGGAAAGTAAAATAGTGGAACAGTCAAGAGCACTATCTTCGGAGTAAAATTGATCTGGAGACAAGTTCTACAGCTTAATATCCATGTGATGCTGAGCTAGGCAACTGAGTTCACTTTCTAAGTCTTAGTTCCCTCAACTTATAAGAAAGTTACTATGACATTATTACAGTTCACACATTATGCATTGTACACATTCAAACAACAACAAAACACACACACACAAAGTACAATAGAACTATTACATGTGGGCTAAGAGTGGGAATGGAAATAGGGCACTGGGGTAAAAAAGGTTAAATTGGTAAGTGAAAGAGCGCCTTGTACATATAAATACTTTTTAAAAGTGCCATAGAGGAGATGGTGATTAAGTCAACCTCTGAATCAAAAGTCTTCAAGGACCAATAGATTTGCTGGGGTTTTGGAGAGATTCAGTGTAAAAAGCTTAGGGAGGATCTTAGCAGAGTATTTGCACGTGCCCAGTAGCAGTAATCTACACTAATAAAAGAGAAATATGCAAATTGACCATACCTTCACAACACCCAACAGCCAATCAGGAGTGAGTATGCGAATTAACCCAACAAAGGTTGTGGGTTAATCTGCATATACAGGGGCCAAGTGGCAGGGGTGGGGCCTCTGGGCAGTGTGGGAAGGCAGAAAGGTGGCTCCAGGCCAGAGTGAAGGTGGTGCCGGCAGCCAGGGGCAGGAAGGCCCGTTCTTGCACAAATCTTCGTGCATCAGGCCCCTAGTGGTTTTATAAGATCTTTGAATCTGGAGCAATTCTCCTTTATTTCTCACCATGAAGCTTGGACTGTTTTCCAAGAAACATCCCCAGGTCCTCATGGGTGGCTGCAAAATCCAATTTTCCTTCTTTTTCCTAATTCAGATTTCCCAAAGTGAGAGGCTGCCTCCCCAAATTCATAGTTCCACCTGCAAAGGACACAGGCAAACCCCTCTCTGGTGTAACATAGATGACTAGACCTTGGCTGGTAAAATTACGAAGAGGGTATCAGCTCAAGATGATCATTTCTCATCTTTGCTATTCAAAATGGCTTGGCTATGTTCCATTCATGTATGCATCAGACGATTAAGGGGGCACGATAGTTTTGTCCCTTCTAATCTTTTATTAGACCAAAATTAAAAATAATTTCTGAATTCCATTATTAATATCCTCCCTCCGTGGAAAGCATCTCTGTCAGCAGACCCTATTGACATTCTGTCTAGACGCTGCTGAAGAAACTCGCTTCATGAATATCAATAAATGTGTTGCGTTAGAGATGGGAGGATATTAAATTATTTCTGAGCATTTGACAGTTGACAAAATGTTAGCACAATAATTAAAAGTGCAGGCTGTTTCAATGCTAAGTTCCTCGATGCAGCAATGCGCTTAGTAAGATGAGAAGAGCATTTTTGTTAGAAGGCAGCTCAAGAAAGAAACTTGAACTTAACTTTCAGTTCATTTTGAGCTCAGACCTTTAGTGAATCCTCTCCAGAAAGAGAGAAAAGGTCTTCCTTTCAAAATGCCATGCACAGCTCAAAGTATACAATTAATTTAGGAAGAAAATTTCAAAAGAAAAAAGTATATATATAGTATTTTGTCCTCATTTTCTTTCTCCTCCCACAGTAGACAAATTTAAATGCTGGTCTATTAATTAGAGGACAAAAAAGGTCTAGTTGTTAGCTCTTTCTCCCCTCACTTCCACCACCCATCCTACTCCTCATTCAATCCCAACCCTGACCCCCACTCCATATTCTTAGTCATTCATTCTGGATAGCATCTGGGCTACAATTTTATTTTTACAAGTTTCCCAGTTCTTTCTAATGCACAGTCAAGGCTCACACCTAATTAACTAAAGCAATGTTTCTCAAATTTAAGTGGACATAAGGTTTACCTGGTATGAATGCAAAAGATACATATTTCTAGGATCCACTCCCTGGGAATCTGAGTAGTTCTTGGTTAGGACACGGGAATCTAAATTTAAAGAAAAACCCAGGGATTCTGATTCAGGTAATCCAAGGAACAGATATTGAGAAAACTGGACTGGCTGCATTTTTCACTCTCGGCTTAAACAAGCCCTTCACCCCAGCTGTTGAATGAACGCAAAGCAAAAGGCAGGACTACACTTTGCTGCCCATAAGCCAAATACACTGATAACATTTGCAGGAACCAACCCCAACGAACACAGGGAAAGAGATGTAATATTTACCACTGTTATGCTCTAGGCATTTATAAATGTTCTCTAGTTTGATTGAGCCTGCAAACATCAAGGTAGAGAGAGGTCACATGTTCTTCCCAAGACGCAACTGTTGAAGAGAGGAGAGCTGGAATCCACCTTTGTTCTCTAGAAATCCAAAGGCACTGGTCAAGGGTTGGGACATCTAAATATCAGTCTCCAATTGGACTCTTCCTCTTCCTGTCTGTTATCAGTCAAGTATCTCAACTCTCTCACCTTCTATCTCAGCACCTGTCCAGGTTGGGGCTGGAGTGAGGTGAGATGGGGGTAGGGTGGGCACCTGCTTCGTGAAGATCATGTGGAAATGAGATGCGTGAGTTGATACATGTGCAAGCACTTGAGATTTTTTGGAAAACCAAACTATTATGTAGATGAAATAAGATTTAGCCTATAAAAAGAAAAAAAATGCTAACGTAGTGTGACACCCAGTGCAATCTGTTCTCCTGTCCATTTATTCATTCATCAAACATTATTTGAGCACCTGCTGTTTATAGAAGCCTGAAGATTGGGGAAGGTGCCGACTCTCTACAGACAGTGTAGTTTCAGTTTGGTGGGAAGAGGAAGAGGTGATTTGGATGAGAGACAGTGAGGAGGGGGGATGGGGGAGAAGAGAGCAGGGAGAAATGGAGGTGGAATGTGGGTGGAGAACTGAACAGGAATAGCATGCATTTATGCTTGTATAAATGCTTTACAGTTTATAAAATGCTTTTAAAAATCTAGTACACTTAATTCTGTTCTCAGAATTTAACATGCAGAAGAATCACCTTGAAGAATATTGCTAATATAGATTCCTGGACCCACCCCCATGTGGGTCTGGGTTGGGACTGCTGGTTGTAGGTTAGAAGTGGTCCATGGACAGATATGCTTTGAGTGGCACAGATTTAATTCTCAATTCAACACTGTGAGCACCTGTGAGGCAGAGAAGGCTGGCATTATAATCCCCATTTACCATTCCCTTTCATTTTATTTTATTTTTAACATATTTTTATTAATTTAAGAGAGGAAGGGAGAGAGAGATAGAAACATCAATGATGAGAATCATTGATCTGCTGCCTCCTGCACACCCCCTACTGAAGATCAAGCCTGCAAGCTGGGCGTATGCCTTGACCAGCAATTGAACTGTCACCTCCTGGTTCACAGGTCAACAGACACTCACCTGGTCAACCACACTGGCCAGGCTTCCCTTTGATTTATAAAGAGGAAATTGAAGTTCAGAGACGTAAGGGAAATGGCTTAAGTTCCCAAAACTACCAGGACTTTTTGATGCCAAGACCTGGCTTTTGTCCATGTGAATGATTTAAGCTCGATATTCTTTGAGGTTGTGCATGGGGAAGTTGGAATGATGGCCATTGTCTTCAAAGGAGAGAGAGTCACCATAGAGACAAATATTGCCTTTAGTGGATTGTGAAGAATTTCTTCTCACAATAAATGTCATAACAAATATTCCAGCAAGATATAATCTATTTCTGCTCTTTAAGGAACAACATTCCCAGAGTAGGAGAACTAGACACCAGTATTAACTACCTCTTGGAACTGTTGTGGGGACAGCATGAGAATTATCTGGATCTAAAGTACTTTTGGTTGTTCCTGACACATAGTAGGTGTTTTATGAGTGTTAGATCTCATGCTTCTCTTTTCATTCTTAAACTAGCTAATAATAATTGAGCACTAGTAAAATAATGTAAATTTACCATATACCAAGATGTGAACTAGACACTTAATTTACATTCATTCTCATTATAATCCCAGAGAGCAGGTTCTGTTAGCACCCCCATTTCATACATGAGGAACCTGAGGTATGGAGTGATAAAGATCTTCCCCTCTTCTCATACTAATCAGAGGTACAGCTAGGAATTCAACCCAGGCAATCTACTTCCTGATTCTGCATGTTGTGACGTTGCTCTCTCAATTTACCATTTAAGATATTTCAATTACTTAAAAGGTGAAAGTGAAGGGGCAAACTGAGGGGAGTGATTTAAGAACTCGCTGCTAAGCCTGACCTATTCACCAGCATCGATATGTGGTTAGTAAAGCAGTAACCAGTTAATGTTGTGTAGGGTATGAAAGTGGCATGCTGTTTGCTTTTTTTTTTTTTTTCCCTGAGACAGGGGCCCAGGTAAATGGCTCTCCCGTCACTCCTAGTCTCACTTCTTTCAGTCCCAAGTCTCTTTGGCAAAAAGTACACGAATTTGCTATTTAATCCCTATAACTGTTTGTTCCTTCCCTGTCAGCTCTTGTACAGAAAGGATCTCTCTCTGCCGTTTATTTATTATTATTCATCCTAACAGTTCTTGGGAGCATATAGTCCTGAGCACTCTCTGGCCCAGGCAGTGTGGACCTCAGGGGGCAGAAAAGTGGACCCTGTTTCTGTCCTTCCAATGCTTTCTCTCTGCTGTGGGAGACAAAGAGACATACTAAGGAAGTAATTGCATTACTGGCTAGAGAATTTCAAACTGATACACGAGTCCTGAGCAACAGAAACAGGGTCTCATGAGAGACTATGAGACAAGAAGTAGGCTAAGGTTGTAGAATTCACAGGAAACAGGGTCTGTAGCAGATCTCAAGGAAGGTGTTCATTGTTAAGTCGCCTCTGAGCTGAGATTTAAAGAGTGAATAGAAATCACCTTGGCTAAGAAGGGTAGGAGGAGGGAAGATAAGAATCACCCAGATTTAATGAAGTATAATTCTCAGGGAAGGAACTTTGGCTCCAAAGTTTTTGGGTTTTTTTAAATAACCAGAAATGATTCATATGTACAGCAATGGGTTGATATCAACTTTAATTAAATAGGTCTGGGTTTCTACTATAATATGCAAATATTGGAATTCAAACGTATTTCGAGGTCAGTGGTTAGCCACACTTTTTTCCCCCCACATAACTTGAGGAATACCATTATGGAATCCCAGTAGTATTAGTGAGCTCACTATCTCAAATGGAGACTGGGAAGCAAGCCATACTTAGCAGGGTGTATCAAAAATATACTGAATTCGAAACCCCTGGTCCCCACAACAGAACCCATAAGGCCCCTCAAAGGGACAGATGCCCCAGTTAGGAATTGTTCCTGTAGGGAAAGTCACTTGATTTCTCATTGCTCTTGTATCCTGGTGACTTTACTGAGAGCCAACCTTCTGATGAGCTTTGACAACAGACGTAGGAACTGAATCTTACCAAGAAAATCTGCTTCTCTGCTTATTAGCCTGCACTTAGTCTTTCGCCAAGGCAGGTGAATGCTCCTATGTAGCTTAATTAATTAACAGTAGCTAAGTACTTCGAGAGCTCATCAACTTGGCATTAAAGGACAATTACCCATCATCACTGAATTCCCAGGACACTTGATGAAGCTGAGTCATATACTTGTCCACGAATGGAGAAAATGAGGCCAGGCCGGAATGTTTTTGCTAAATTCCTGGAGCGCTTACAAGCACACAGTGTGGTCTGTCTAGCCACTGACACTCAATGGTGAGGAACCCAATAGGACAGACAAAAGTGAGGTGAAGAACAAGCATCTACTCTCTTGTAGCCAGCTCACCTCAGCCACTCCCCCCCCCACCCCGAGCTCCTGTAAGGCCCTGGACCCGCTCCATCTGTGATGGGCCCCATTTGTTTTACAGGAAACCTTCCTTTTTGGAAGAGAGATATTAAGCTTTTCAGTGCCTCCAGCAAAACATGTTAGTGCCTTGATTCCCAGGGTGTGGATCACATAAATCTGAAGTAGCTCTAGTTTCGGTGGGAATACTAAAATCTTTCTTGGCTGACGCATCCAGGAATTAAAGAAGCGTGACAGCTTTGAACCACTGTCAAGAGCTACATGGAGCCTCATTTCTGGAAGGGGTGTTCCATTTTCTATGATTTAGTTTGGAAGCATTTCCTTCTGACATCCTTCCCTTGTTGCCTCCACTTACTTGGTTTCTACCCCTCTTTTGGCTCGGCCGGGAAAGGTTATAAAGCCAGGAAGGTGGAGACAAAATAATTTAGGGAGTCGGACTGTCATTACACCGTGTTGGCAAAACATGAAATTTCAATATTTTGTTCATAGTTTGGTTTTGAAAAGATTTCTATGTATAGCTACATATACATGCATTTCATGCACACCTCACTTTTTATTTTTGGTGGTGGTGGTTGTTGTTGTTTTAGAACAGGCATTTGCAAGCTTGAGAAAGAAATCTTGTCACTACAAGTAACTGAAGATTCTTCTCCTAATTGGTATTCTGAGCTCCTGGCGGAGAAGAGACTGTTGAAGGAAAACACTAGCTTTATAAACTCAATTGAATGAGTTTCCAACTGATCAGAACGGTGTCACTGAAGAAAGGCTCAGTATTTTGTGTTCATTTGTTCATTCATACATTTGACAAACTGGCATCTGGGGCCAACTATGCAGCAGGACCAGTTTCTAGGGGATAAAGAGAGTAAAAGGCAAAGAAAGAAAGAAAGAAAGAAAGAAAGAAAGAAAGAAAGAAAGAAAGAAAGAAAGAGAGAGAGAGAGAGAGAGAGAGAGAGAGAGAGAGAGAGAGAGAGAGAGAGAGGAAGGAAGGAAGGAAGGAAGGAAGGAAGGAAGGAAGGAAGGAAGGAAGGAAGGAAGGAAGAAAAGAAAGAAAGAAAGAAAGAAAGAAAGAAAGAAAGAAAGAAAGAAAGAAAGAAAGAAAGCTGCTTTTAAGATCTTATACACTTGTGAAGAGTAAGAATTTTGTACAATATGTTCCAAGGAAGAGCATTGAGACGTCCCCAGAAAAGTACAGACACATTCTGGAATTGGTAGGAGGAAGGCATTGGTTATAAACAGTGCAGATGATTTCAGGCAACCGTTCAGTGAGAAGACAGTTGGCTAGGCCCTGAAGTGTAGCAAAAGCATGAGAACACTGAAATGGTGAGGGGAAAAGGTACCTGGAGAAATACTGTCAGGCAGGGGAGCAGAGTTGAGAAACCAATTGCTGTTGGTGACTCTGCACTTACACGGATGTCCATCTGCTCGGTTATATCATTTGTTCTCAGTGCTCCCAGAATGTAGGGGGAATATGAGAGAAGGCAGTAGGGATTCACACATGGGTAGGGTGTACGCCAGTGGAAGCCAAAGAAGAGAACAGACAAGAGAGAGGTTGGAATGTGAAGTATGGAATCTAAGATGGAGAGAATCTGAAAGAAGTGGGATGTGTGTCAATGAACATCTTGCATTTAGAGGATTTTAGTGAATGTGGTCTGTTTGAGGAATAGCTGGGTTTCAATGAAGGCAAGTGGACAGAGGCAGAAGAGCTTGAAGATGTATACTGGTATGGTCCATGTGGTTAGCAAAAGTTAAGAGAAAAGAGAGGAAATTCACAAAATCACAGTGAGAAGTAAGTAGTATCTGAGAGGCTTACTTTGTCAGTTGCCAAGGAAAACTGAAATTTGGAGCAAAGCAGAGATAGTGAGGTCAGACAACTGATAAAGATAATGAGACCCAATGTTCTGCATCCTTAGATTCTGCTGAGCTTTTGAAGGAGACCTAACCATTCTGGCATGGACTTCGGCTTCCTTCCCTCTGATCCTTAGATGAAATGGGCCCAGTGGAAGATAGAGAAGAGAATTTTAAGCAGTAGAGTAGCCCACTGCTCAGGAAACTTAGTGTGTAATAGGCAGAATAATGGCTCCCCCAAGGATGTCCATATTCTAATTTTCCCAGAAGCTGTGAATATTTCACCTACATGGCAAAAGAGAATCTGAAGATATGACTCAGGTAAGGATCTTGAGATGGAGAGATTATCTTGGATTATCCATGTGGGTTCAATGTAATCATAAAGGTCTTTACAAGAGGGAAACAGAATTTCAGAGCAGAGAGGTGATGTTACAGTGCTGACTTTGAAGATTTAAAAAAAAAAGGTGATAGGAGCCAAGGAACACAGACAACTCGTGGAAGCTAGAACAGGCAAGGAAATGGATTCTTCCCTTGGGAGACAATGGAGCCCTATTGTCATTTCGATTTTAGCCCAGAAAGACCCCTGTTTTACTTCTGAATTGTATGATTATAAATGTGTATTGGTTTCAGCCACTAAGTTTGGGGTCATTTTTTAACAGTTGTAATAGGAGAATAATACATTAGGCTTAAGGATAATGTTGGAAAACATATTCTTAGGGAGATGCTTATACAAGCTGGGGCCAGGCCAGAAATGTGGTGAGTACATTGTTAGAGGTCCTTAGTAAGGAAGGTGCAGAGGCAGGTGTAGCAGTAAGGGAGAAGATGGGGTAAACAAGGGGTTAAGATATAAATGCTTGATTCAAAGTATTGCTCTGAGCAGAGAATGGGGGAAAATTGCATAGCACAGTAACCTGGAATTAACAAGTGCTAAATATATCACTGTAAAATGGTTTGTTAGAGTACTGACTCTCCTGTGTGCAAGGCGATCCCTTGGAAGGTATAGAACCCAGAGAACATATTGTGTGGTCCTCCCTGAAGACAGTTTTCTCCAAGCAAAATAGAATATCGAGGAAAGTGCTGAAGTGGGGAAAGGATTTTGTGCTTGAACAGGTCTGGGGTAGAAGGAAGGAGAGCGAGCAAATGATAGGTAACCTCATCCTGGTCCTACCAGTTTTCCTGGCTGACTGTGCTCCCAAAAGCTTCAGGGTTTTTTCATACCAGCTGAGCATGTTACTTCATTCTACCTCCAGCTGCCTCCCTGAGTCACTGCCTCAGATCTCTTTGAGATAGATCCTGTGCTTATTCATCTCCATATTGCCATCCCGTAGGCCTACTACAATGCTCAGCAAAAAACAAGAGCCCAACAAATCTTCATTAAGTGAATGTACACAGGGACAGGGTTCCACTCTTACAATATTGAAAGACGTTGAAATTACAAGGCAGGGGTAACCTCGTGCTCAGATTTGCGGTCCAGATGAATAGTTTCCAAAGGATGATCCACACCAGCCCATGGATGGATGCCAGGCCAGTAAAGATGCTTGGTCCCCACCCTGTGGATTATGACTCAGCATGTCTGGGGTGGGGCCTGAGCATGTGTTTCTCTCACAAATCAGCAAGGGTCCTGCAGGCCTGTGAACTCTTGGTCTTGACCTCAAAGAAGACAGAGATCATTATGAACTGGGGTGATGATCAGAGAAAGATGCATTGAGAAGTTAGCATCTGAATTGGTCCTTCAGACATAGGCAAGTTTGGGTAGATGAAGAAAGAAAAGAAAGAACAGCAGAGGCAAGCACCAGTAAGAAACAGTATTCCGTATCGTTTGGCCTTCCCACTCAAAATGCCACTCATCACCTAATCACTGCTTTCTGTATAACTTACTGTCCTGACCAACAACCAACAGCTATTCCCTGTCAGTCTATCAGGGTCAGAAATTACACATATTTAGTACTGGAGAGTGAATAAACTGCTATAATCTAAAGCAAAAGGCTTAGGGCTCCTGCCTACTATTTGACAAACTTTGAGATCCTGAGCAAATCCTTAGCCCCCGTTCTGATCTAGCTGTTTATTTACTTAATTCCAACTCCTTTCAAATATTCTTCAAGCTGATCAGGCCAACTTTTTGGGCTACTTGCTGTTTCGGAAAAGCATAAAACTCTTTCATGCCTCTTCGCCTTTTGCCCACGGTCATCCTGCTCGAGACACTGTCCCTCCCGCCTTACCTGATTCCCCAGCAGGTGCCTCCCCAGTCTTTCTGCTCCAGCAGAGTCACAACTGCTTAGCAGAAGTGTGGGACTCCTCACATGGAGAAGCCCACCCTCGGGGCCCTTTCCGTATCTCACTACTAGATTCCCTCAGGAAGAGGCCTATGCCTACATGATTTCTGCCATGTCTGCAATGGGCATAATGTCTGGCATTTAATAATCTATCAACAATATGTATTGTGTTGAAGTAAACAAATAGATGCATAAAGTCAAGAAGGGATGAACTATTTTAAAATGTGGACCCTCCTTTTTATTTTTTTTTTCTTGATTGGACACTAATGTATTGTTGGGTTTTAGAGGACAATGAGAAAAAAATGGTCTTTTCTGCTGAAACTGGTTTGACTCAGTGGATAGAGCGTCGGCCTGTGGACTGAAAGGTCGCAGGTTCAATTCCGGTCAGGGGCATGTACCTTGGTTGCGGGCACATCCCCAGCAGGGGGTGTGTGCAGGAGGCAGCTGATCCATGTTTCTCTCTCATTGATGTTTCTGACTTTCTATCCCACTCTCCCTTCCTCTCTGTGAAAAAAATCAATAAAATATATTTTTTAAAAAAAGAAAAAATGGTCTTTTTGTGGCCACTGCATTATTAAGATTTAAAAACAAACAGAAAATAAACTTGTATCTGGATAAAACAGCAAGGCTTTTCTTTTTGAGTCTCTTTTAGTCTGTTGCCATCTTTCTTGTGGAGAAGCTTTGCAAAAATGAAGGTGAACTTGGGAAGCCCCAACATGGATTGATCCCTTCGTATTAAGGTCATAGCCCCTTTTGCATTTTGGGGCTATGGATGGTGCATGCAAGAAGATGCACTAGAAGGTGAATTCATTCCTTGTGGACTGCGGCTGCCTATCAAGTGAAGGTGAATGGCAACCTGACTTCCCTCTCAGACCATCTCCCTGGGATAGGCTCAGACAGGACTGGAGGCTTGGCCCTGTTTCTGGTCAGCTCCAACGAGATGCTGAGCTAGAACAGGCACCTGTGGCAGACAGATATCTATCTGCTGTGAGCTGGCCACTGCCATCCACTAGCAATGGGACTCCACTCTTCTGAGTTTCCGTTTCTTCGTCCATGATTTGAGGATTGTGACCTCATTGAGTGCAGCTCAGCTGCTGTGAAGATTGAGATACGTTTAGCAAAATCACCAGGCCTGTTTTTTAAAGCATAGGAGGTGCTCACAGATGTTAATCTCCTATTTCCTCCTCCTACTTGTCTTTCTTCAGAAGAGAACATTCTAGCCATCCATGATAAAGAGATCATGTCTGGCTTTCTTTATTTCTTTTTTTTTTCTTTTCTTTTCTTTTTTTTTTTTTTTTGCTTAGTAAGGATAGGGTAGGGCTCTGGTATCCTGTGTATATCTCTTTGGCTTGCATACCCAGGCACACCCGTCAAAAGGCTTTGTTTCCTTAACCTCGAGTTATGTAAGGAGTAGGTGTAGAGTCCTGGATTTATTTCCACAAGGACCTGTTTCAAAATCCCTGCTGATTGCTCTAGGCTCCGTGTGAGTAGGAAAACGCGAGGCCCACACATGTTTCCAGCTGGAAGCACGAGGCCTGAACTAGGTCATGCAATCATGGCATTTTTCATCATTTCACAAGCCGCTGCTATGACAGCAGGTTAGGGCCACAGAGAATAAGGTAAGAACAGGTGGTTGCTTAACCTTGCCCTGTATTTACACATGCATGTTGGCAGGGAAACGGTGACTCATTCCCCTTGCTGGGATACGACTGGTAGGCCAGCTCCTAAGGACGTTATACCAAAGGCTCCTCTCCCCACCACCTTCAGCGAGATTTTCTACAGCTGAATTTCAACTCGGAAGTACGGGGCATGTTAGGAAGAGTAGTAACCTGTCTGACACCTACGGGACCATTGGGCAACTCTTAGGGAGTACATAGGTAGGATCTAAGAAACTCTCAAAGCCTGTGGGAAATAAAAGAAACAATAGCCGATGACTGGAAGATGGGTGATAGTGATGAAAGGTACCACCTCCTATGTGTCAGGTGCTTTGTCTAGATCTTCTCTAATCCTCATTGTCAACCCAGCTCAGTTTGTAACTGATGCTCAGACAGGCTAAATAATTTCTCCCAGGTACCAATGTTAATGATGTGGGACTCAACTCCAAACACATCCAATGTCAAAGCGCATGTGCCTTACATTTTGCCAAGCCACCCTCCTACGGTCAAAGTTGGGAGTCTTGCCTGCCCCACTGCTCATCTCCCTAGAATTGCCATTGCACTTGGACCTGCTGGGACTGTCAGTCATGATGCCCCCCCCTCCTCTCTCTGCCACTCACAGACTCCATTTATAACTGCACATGAACTTCATTTCTTTAATATGATTTTTTTCCCTTCATTCAAGCTAGCTTGGTTCTGTCTAACAGTATCAGGATACACTTCGTGTCTAGTCCCTTAATCATTAAGCCCTAAGGACATCAGGTTCTGGTCAGCATCAAACTGTCTTAAGAAAAAGCCTCAGGTCTGTTAATCTAGCGAATAGAGTTTTGTCCAAACTAAAGATAACATCTTGACTTCACTTGTGTTTCACATCCAGGCTCATGAAAGCAGAATGACCCTACCAACTACGCCCTCATTCATACGTGGAGCAATTATTTCTAGAGTTCACTACATGCTAGGGCATATAAACTCTGTACCCTCAGGAAGTTTATAGTGAATAAAAGGGACAAGTTAAATCAGCTATAATTTAAGCAGTGATTCTGGGAATGGATACAAGAATCAGACTATCTGGGAAATCAGCTGCTGAGAGAAGATTATAGAGGGGGTGTGTATGTGTGTGTCAACATTTAAAAATCTATAGAAAACAGGTAGACAACCGGCCCCTTTTCCCTCATTACCCATCATGTTTGCATAGAGGGCTTCTTCCTAATCTTTCTGTACTCCTCCAATATACTATTTTCATTATGAAAATGAAAATATATCATGACCAACTTGACACCCCCAAGGAAATAAAAGTTGCTTTAACACTAGAAAATTAAAAACTGTTTACTACATTAACAGATTAAAGAAAAAACAATCTTTTGAGTGTCTCAACAGATGAAGACTAATCATTTAATAAGGTTAAATATCTTAAGGAATGACTTAAAAGAGCTTCTATAACTTGACAAAGGGTATTTACCAAAAACCTAATGCAAACATTTGGTAAGGAGCTATTTCAACGATACCCACAAGAGATGACAGTGTGCTAACATTGGGGTAGTGGCCTATATTGGGGGTGGTGGTAGAAGATGGGAAGCAACAGGCATAGGAGAATTTATCATCTTGATGGCAGAGAACCTTTCACACCCATGTTTTGAGAAGCACCTACCCTAGGGCTCAGCACAGAACAGATGTACAAAACATGTTTACTGGCTGATAGATAAAGGAGTATCATGAGACACTGCCATCCATCCTTTCAGAGGGTGTAGCTGGAGATTATTTTAGGCTCCAAGAGAGACTTGCTTAGAGTTGTGCTTTGGTCAACATCTACCCAGAATGCCCGCTGTACCAATCACTACATTTTTCATAGTCAGCTGCCAACAGATCTCTTCTGTCCCCAAACTCAAACTAGAACTGCTTCAGTATAAATTCGTTCTGGATAATTGCTTCCTTTGAATAGTACTCATATAACAGACTGCTCTAAACAATATACTTTTTCTTTCAGTGATTGAAAGTTATTGGGAAAGCATTTGGCCTTCCAGGGTATTATGAGATGAAGTTAAAACACACACACACACACACACACAAGATAAGACCTGAAGTGACTGGGCTTTCTGTCCTTCCTGGATTATGAACCAGCAATGTGACCTTTAATAGCATTCACAATGTTGGGCCCCTATTTCATAATCTGAAATGTACTGCATGATTTATTGATCGATTCAACAAATTAAGAATCTCTTACGTTATCTGGCATTATGTTCCCGCCCATTGATGCAGGTGCCGGGGAAATCAACAGTAACAGAACTTAAGAAAAGTGTGAAAGGTAACTTGTGACACAAAAAGGCCGAATGGTTTGGGGTTTATGAGATTCCAATAGCTACTGGTTTGTCAAATAAATCTCAATCACCTCTTATGTATTTGCACAATGCTATGCTCTACTAGAGGGTGTTGACAAAAAAAAAAAACAGATAAAGCACTGCCCTCAACAGCAGCATCGTAATGCACTTTCTTTGCAATACAGAATAAAAAGGATGAAGGCCAGTGTGCCTTAACTGTATGTGTGGCCTTAATCACTCAGTTGTCTCTGAGTCCCTGAAACACATCTGGGGAGGAGGGGGACTTAGAGCAATAAGTTTGTTTGGAACTTAATTCCAAATAATGGAGGGAATGGGGAAAGTGAGACAGAGAAGGGAGACAAAGCAATAAGTATCTGAATGATCCTTTACTACTGTGGACCTCTGGAGCTCCATCCTTCTAGAAATCACCTTAGGAATCCTGGAAAGGGCAGCTCTGAAGTTTCCTGCTGAGGGACAGAGCACCTGGGATATTTAGCCACTTACCCTCTCTTCTCCCCGTGTGTGAGTTGCCCCTGGCGTGTCACGGCTGATGTGCACGTGAATGGAAAAATACTCAAAGTCAAAAGCTCAGCGGTGGACTTTGGTGAGGTGGAGTTGAAAATCAACAGCATCTGTTACAGCAGCCGACCTCAGTTTTGATTTCCTGATCTAGAGATAAAAATTCTGTATACACTACAGGAGAGTGGTGGGCATTCAAGTTTTCTACATACATTTTTGTGAAGAAGGAATATTTGTCCTCAGTCCTTTGAGAAATGGTGAGATATTTGAAAATATACAGCAGCACATGAATCCTCGCTCATGAATCCTATGACCTGGGAAGCAGGGGTGAGAAGCCCGTGTTTCTTCATCATCTCCTTTGAACACCAGCCAAGAGAAGATTTTGATGGGGACTTGAGGAAAGGGGCCAAGGAGAAAAGTTTAGGTTCGCTGCAAATGTTTATTTAACTCACACACTTCAAAAGCAGTTATTGGAGAAACATTTTCAGATTCATGTCAGATGAATCAACATCCTTCCCCGATATCACAGCCATAGCCTGGGGGAGTGAATTCAAGTTAGCCAACCTGCAGCTCACATGGTATGAGACTTGTTTGGGAAGCCTTGACAATCCACTGTCAAGTTCCTGGCTGCCTTCACATCCCAGTGCTGGAAGGGCAGCCTGAGCTGGGATTGATAAAGGACCGTAGTTCTCCACTTACTTATGCATTCATTGGTTGATTCTTGTACGTGGCCTGACTGGAGATCCAGCCAGTAACCTTGGTGTATCAGGAAGATACGCTAACTAACAGAGCTACCTGGCCAGGGTGGGCCCATAGTTCTCAAAACTGGCGTGCTCCTCAGAATCATTTGGAAGATATTTTAAATCACAGATAATGAGTACAACCGCAGACTTTCTGATTTAGTAGTTCCAGAATGGGTGCCAAGAATCGGCATTTCTAATCAGTTCCCAGGTGATGCTGATGCGGCTGGTCCGGGGACCACATTTTCAGACCCAATAGTTTAGAAGAAGCTGAAGTCGAACATGAGTGGGAGAAGGTGGGGTGGAGGTCACCAAGCACGCTGCTGAGCTGGATTACAAATCTGGGACCCAAAATCAGCCTCTTGTCCTTGGTTTTCAAAGATGTCACTGCAGGTTCATAACATCAAAGGACATTTCTATTCACTTTCCCTTCTGCATTTTGCCCATAATACAATACACATCTTTCCTGCCTCCCAGGATTCAGACTAGCCTTCCCAAACAAGACTTTGCTTTAAAAAAAAAAGGAGTTGGGGGATTTTAGCTAATAGACTGAATGGAAGAAAGATGAAAGAACGCAAGAAATAAAAGAAAGGGGGAAAGGAGAAGAGATGGAAGGAGTAAAAAGAAGAGGAAAAGGGATGCAGGTAAGTCATGACATTATGAATATACATGATGCTCCAAGCTCTATGACTTGAATTTTCACATACTTTGGAGTGTCGAAGTCTCACAAATGTTCTGCACAACACATACTATTATTTCCATGAGAAAATAGAGGTTTAAGCAGATTAAAGAATCTTCCCAAATAGATAGCACTTGTAAGAGATACAGGCAGGACTCAAACCAGGGGGTATGCAATTCCAGACCTAGTGGAACTTCTGCTGTTCTCCAGCATCAGGAAAATTGCATCTTCATGGAGGGCGTCATTACATTAATGATTTGGAATCGGGAAGAAAAGTTACATGAGTGAAGCAGTACTTGCCTCCAATGTTTAATATCATGGTATGGTCCATGGCCCTTCTCTCTGGCTCCTTGAACTTGAGGAAAATCCAGGGTACCATTTACTATGTTGTTACAATAATGAGGCAGCACTAAATAATCTCCTTGCCATTATATCTGTTGATCTCACTGCCTAGGAGGCTCTCTCCATTCTAATTGGGAGCCATTATGTTGCAGATACTCTGGGGCAGTGATTGGCAAACCCATTCATCAACAGAGCCAAATATCAACAGTACAACGATTGAAATTTCTTTTGAGAGCCGAAAACCGACTTCTGCGAATGGGCCACAAAGTTTCCATCTCACTGTACGTGCCCGCCCGCAGACGGTATTTTGTGGAAGAACCACACTCAAGGGGCCAAAGAGCTGCATGTGGCTCTCGAGCCACAGTTTGCCGACCACTGCTCTAGGGAAACCACTCCTGATCCAGGAGGAGCTCTCAGCATATACTTCACAGAATGCCCAGGAAGGACACAGGACCACAGACCTACCAAATGCAGGGCTCTTTGAAGGCCTTACTCTCCATCCATATGGGGCCAGGATGCAAGCCCACAGCTTAGCAATTGGTGGTATTCAATCTGGAGGGTCATTTCAACATTCCTCCAGCACGTGCCTTCGGAATGATGCAACGACTGGTATTTTAAGGAGGCTGTTTGGTTATTCCGATTTCATAATATCTACACAGATCCCTCTAGATTGCTTCATTGAAGACAGGTCACTGCTAATACTTTCTATTAGTCAATTCAGCCCTGCGGTCAATAGTGTTCCAAAGAAGCATGCAAGAGCGTGAACTCCGAGGAGGGCAGATTTTGCTGAGAGATAGGGCTGATCGCTGCCAGTTGCGTTATCCAGAAAGGCGGGGATCTTGCTCAGGAATCGGATCCCCCTTGGGATGTATTAAACCTGAGGCTAAACCAACATGTAGAGGGCACAGGGCGGAGCACTGGGCAGTGGGGCTGCATCAGTGTGGAGCTCTTGGCAGAGTGTGTGAGCAGAGGGCTGAAAACATGGAAGCCCAGGAGAAGTGAGAGTCAAATGAAGAATGCAACCCAGCTGGCATGGCTCAGTGATTGAGTGTCAGTCTATGAACCAGGAGGCCACAGTTTGATTCCCCGGCAGGGCACATGCCTGGGGTGCTGGCTCGATCTCTAGTGTGGGGTATGGAGGAGGCAGCCGATCAATGATTCTCATCATTGATGTTTCTCTCTCTCACCCTCTCCCTTCCTCTTTAAAAATCAATAAAAACGGAGTTAAGCCCTGACTGGTTTGGCTCAATGGATAGAGCATTGGCCTGCAGACTGAAGGGTCCCAAGTTTGATTCTGGTCAAGGGCATGTACCTTGGTTGTGGGCACATCCCCAGTAGGGGGTGTGCAGGAGGCAGCTGATTCATGTTTCTCTCTCATGGATGTTTCTCTTTATCCTTCTCCCTTCCTCTGTGTAAAAAAAACAAATATATATATATAGTTAAGAGAGGAGGTGAAGAATCCATCCCTAACCATCTGGAATGTCCAAGCCATTTCAAGTTGGCAATACTCCCTGTAAGATGCAGAATGGGCACCAGTCTGACAATACCAAGATTCTGAAGAGAGACTAGAATAGAACAGGAAACAGCCTCTCTGAGCTTTCAGGTAAACACAAACTATGGAGGTATGCCCTTCCAGCATCGGGCAGTTTTTGTCAGTGCAAACCACAAGCAAATTTAAAACCTAACGCAGAAATGCCATTCAAATCTGTGGTTCCTTACCTGGGCCAACAAGGAACTGGGAGCCTGGAAGGGGATGAGGAGGGTGGAGATCAGCTCTGCCGTTTGGTTGCAGCTCATTTGCATAGAGCAAAAAAGAGATTTGACTATGAAGTTCCTCACACACGTTAAAGAGGGCATCAGCCTTATTAAAATGGTGTAAGCTAATCTGTAAATTAGAACTACCCTTTTGACATAATGTAATACAAGTTTGTTCCTCTTTTAACAATAAGCTCTAGCGATGCTAAAATCTGGGTTCACCTTATTTATGTGAATTACATTAGAATCAAGAGGACAGCGTCCCAACAGGAAGGCAGTGTTTAAGGAAGTTTCTTTTCAAAATCCTGAATCCTTCAGTGAAAGAACTCTGATATCAAGCATTATAAATCAACTCCACAGTGAAGGGCTCGTCCCTCAAAGCCATGCTCTAGTGTCCTGGGAAGTATTTTGCAACAAGGTGTTTGCTCTCTGAAATCGTGCATATGTTGTGTACGTATGTGTATGCCTGTGTGTATGCCTGTGTGTATCCATGTCTCTGTGTGTGCGTGATGCCTATCTGTGGCAAAATCAGAGTGGGGGAAATAGAGCTCTTCTAGAAGCTTGAAGCCCAAGAAGGCCAAAGAGGTATCCACCAAGATCCCCAAACAGAGGTATACAAAAACAGATGCAGAAGGGTTACGGGCCAACAAACCCACACCCAGCACGTGCTTCAGGATGAGGTTTGCAGGCAGGCACTCCTGGGTCCCTGCCTACACCGCTTCCCAGTCACAATGACCGAGGAAATGTATCCCATTTCCCCAAAATTTGGCTTCTTCGCTGCTACCATGGGAAGATTAATTGCCACATTACGGAGCGATCATGAGATTTAGCTGAGATAATACATTTTGCACAACTCCCGGACCTAAGTGCTTAGTACATGCAGGCTGGTGTTGCTGGGGAGTGACCAGAGGGAGCGCAGAGCAAAATGCAGACTAAATCCATTCTTGGAATGTGTTTTATGTGCCACTGGGTGCGTATGGGAAGTCAGGCTACATTAAAAGGCTCAGATAACAACCATATAATGTCACTGTGGAATTAAATAAAAGTACCCACACAAACACAATTATATATAATTGTCTGGCACATGATAAGCATTCTGCAATTCATAGCTCTTACTTTTTTATTAAGAAATTTTCTCTCACCTTATGTTTGTGCTTCAGATTAATCATCATGCTGCAAATGGTCTTCTTATAAACATATGTGCCACAAGAGGGAAAATAATAAATGGATAATAAACAAGGAAAAGTGTCCAAAAAATAAAACAATGATACCCTTTTTTTTTACATAATGCAACACACATTATTTTTTCCCTTTTAATAATAAGCCCTAGTTATGCTAAGGATTAATTAAAATACACATGGCTATATGGTACTGTTGGGAATGTAGATGGCAATGACCCTTTTGAATGTCACTGAGCAGTATGTGTTCAAAACCTCGATCTAATAATTATATTTTTCAACATCTAACTTATGGAAATAACTTAAAATCAGGGGAAAACTATAAATGTGATTCCCTGCAGTATATTTTCCAAATGAAAAAAAAATAAGGAGCAACCTAAATAATTAAAAGAGGTGAAATGGTTGCTTCTGTACCTTGTACTTTGGCCCTTTTATTCAATGAAATATTATACAGCTATTAAAAATAATGCCAATAAAGAGTTTAAAATAACATATTAAAGCTTATAATGTCATGTTAAAGATAAAAGCAGCATAATAAAATTGGTTAAATAGTAGGTCCACAGTACATAAAACAACTTATGTAAAAAGAAAAGAAAATACACTGATATAATAGTGATTATCTGAGAATGCTGGTAATTTTTCTCTCAGTTATTCTGTATTCCAGTTCTTTAATAAGCATGTGTGTGTGTGTTTTCATAATCATGATAAAATTTTGTAACAAAACTCTAGCAGCAAGATTTTTCTGGTACAGGGGTCAGCTAAGTATAGCCCATAGCTCAAGTCCAACCTGGCACCTGCTTTTGTAAATAAATATTAGAGTATAACTACTAATTCATTCACATATTGTTTATGACTGTGTTTATACTAAGATGGCAGATTGAGTAGTTGCAATTGAGCCTATATGGACCTACAAACCCAAAAACAGTTACCACCTGACTTTTGACAGAAAAAAACAACAACTGTTAACTTCTGGTTGAAACATTGCACACAGAAGGCTTGAGCTGGCCCAGTGGTCCGCAAACTGTGGCTTTGCCCCTTGAGTGTGGCTCTTCCACAAAATACCACGGCCTGGACAAGTCTATTTTGAAGAAGTAGCATTAGAAGAAGTTTAAGTTAAAAAAAATTTGGCTCTCAAAAGAAATTTCAATGGTTGTATTGTTGATATTTGACTCTGTTGACTAATGAGTCTGCCGACCACTGACCTAGCCCAACAGCTTAAAAATAGATCCTATTCAACCCTGAAAAACATTTCAACATTCCGGTAGAAAGGATCTCGCCAAGAATAAAATGGTTGATAACTTCAAAGTTGTTGATTTTCCCTTTCCAATTTTATAACTTCTACCCAGAGAGCTGTATATTTCTCCATTTAAGACAGGCCATTGACAATAATTGCTATTCATTCATTTAGCCTGGCAACACATAGGTAGTTCAAAAGGAGCAGGCAAGCATGAGAACTGTAAGGAGGACAGCTTTTACTGAACTATCAGGATGATTCCTAGCAATGGAATGGTGCAGATATGGAATGGTCTCATGTCTGAAACTGACACATAGTTAGGTTATGGAGAAACAAGTATGGGGCAGGGTAGCTGTTGAGTTCTCCCACCTTGCATTCTGGGAAGTGTGTTGAAAACACAGGCCTGGGGAGAGATGCAGGTCAAATGCATGGTTGACCAGCTGGGGGGCCCAAGTCATTTAACTTTGGTGAGGCCTGCACAGCCTGATTCTGCATCATCCGCTTCCACGTTGCCAGAAATAGGGAAGTCATCTTGAAGGCCCCCATGCTATAGCTGCCCCTTGTTTATAAACACCAAAGAACTTACCCTGTCATTTTATACCCTTTTACCCATGACCTTGAGAAATTCCAAAAGGTTTGTTTCCACTTGCAATGATTAAAGGCCATTTTCAACCCCAGCGTGATCTCTTTCTGCCTGTGGGCATGCATGGGACTCAGAGGTATGTGAAAAGAGGGACACAAACATTGCTAAACTGCTGGCGTCTTTGCCTCTTTGGCAATACCTGCTGTTTTTCATGCCTTGCCCTAGGAGGGACCCAAATGCTGACTTTGTGAAGGGCCTATGGGAGCTCCGCGGTAGGCCTTGTAAGGGCTGCCACTGTTGCCGAATGTGAGTCATGCCAGGCAATGTCTTGAATCTGGCAGGTCTGCCTATTGACTGTACATCTCACAGCCTCTGATGCTGTGTTATCTGGCCTCAGTCCACATCCTAGTTGGCTCTTTACGTTCAACGTACTCCCTTCTTGTTTTGTATTTGATCTGTGGGAATTCACACACCCTCACTAACGGGTGGGGGTAGAGGCCGCTTTACCTCCCCTTCTGTCATTCTCCCAGTTCTTCTCCGCAGTGGTCTGTAGACCAGTGCAGGGTAGGCTTCCTAAGCAGGCATTCGGTATCTACATGTGGTTCCCTTGGAGCCACTTCCTTCTCTTGGCTTCAGAAAGTATAGGAAGACCTTCCTGTACATTCTACTCATCCCAGTACTCAGGATTCTGACAATTTTCCAACTCCTGTGGCCTCTCATTCAAAGTGTCTTTTTATTTTAAATGCTATGGGAAGTGGATGGGGGCCTGGTTGAGGGTAGGGAATAGCATATGTGCCTTTTAATCAGTCTTCAATAAGGCTGCCGTCTGTGATTATTTGAGGCTCTATGCAGATGTTTTGGGTTCCTAATGATTTCCTACAGCTTTGGCTCCTAGTCATCATTTTGGAACAACAGGCCAAGTCCTACTGTACAATCTGTTACACCATTATTAACTGCCTGATCTTGATTCCCTAAAGAGTGTTCTCAAAAGTCCAGTCCTAGGAAATGCTTCACCCAGAATCCCCTTCATGTGAAAATCACCTTGAACATACAAAGCTTGGACAGGCCCTATAGTTTAGCTTTCTTTTTAAAAATATACTTCTTTTTACTGATTTCAGAGAAGAAGGGAGAGGGAAAAAGATAGAAACATCAATGATGGAAGAGAATCATTGATTGGCTGCCTCCTGCGAGTCCCACTCCGGGCATCGAGTCTCCAACCTGGCATGTACCCTGACTGGGAATGGAATCATGAGCTCCTGATTCCTAGGTCAACACTCAGTCACTGAGCCACGCCAGCTAGGCTAGTTGAGCTTTAAGTGAGCACTACTGCTGTGGCCTGCTTTATAGGGTATAAAATATTTTCCTTCAGAGATTGCTTTCATTCATTCATCCATTTATCCATTCAACCATCCAATGTTTATTGTGTACCTATTCTTCTCTAGGTCTGCTTTAAATAAATCTCTTGGAATAGTTATTGGCAACCTCCATTCTTCACCACAGCCTTTTGAGACAGTGTGACAGATCATTTACTATCCTTATGCTGCAGATGAAGGATCTGACGTTCGGAAATGTTGATTACGTTTTACAAGGGTATATAGCCGTTAAGAGAGGGGGTGGGGTTGGAAGAAGAAGGAGATGGGACTTAACTAGTGTACTGTGGTATCCTAGATTTCATCACACTACTACTCAAGAATGTTGAGAAACAAAGCATATGTGCAAGAAAAGGAAATACGAGGACAAATTCTGAATTTTCACACAAATCTAGCATTACAACTGAATGTCAGCACCATATCAGATTTTCAAATGAAATTTTGAGATGTCAATCTTTATGTTATAGTGACACGACTGAATAAACACAAACTGAGTCCCACTTCAAAATTTTTCAATTCTCTTTCTTTTTTTTTTAAGCAAATTTGATTATGTGGTTTTAAATGCCAAAAGGCTCCCTTTAGACTTTGGTTAGACTGACAAACAAGCAAAGAAATGACAAAGACTGGACTTGTTTAATCTGGCTATGCAACAATAGACGATCTCTGAGCCATGGAGGCCTAGCGGATATAAGTTATTCTGGATTTGATGAGAGCCTTTTTCAAAGTATCTACCAAGCCATAGGAGCATTCCAGAAAATCTCCTTATTTGGAAGTGTGAGTGTTGGAACTCAACAACAACGGCTGAGGATGTCTGAAACTGGAAAATAAAGTTTCACACCGAACTAAATATAACTTCCTGCCAGGCAGGTAGGGGCTGCTTGCCAAATTTTGATGGTAGTCAAGATCAAAAAGTCACGAAGGGGGCCAATATTTGGACAACTGTAATTGCTTTCGAGATGGGTAAATTTGTCCTGTTTAAGGGGAGACAAAGGTTGAAGCAATTAGTTCATTACCTCTCACTCCAAAGCATTCTAAACTTTTTAACCGTAAGAAGCTCATCCTTCACGTTAGTATAAATAGAATCTAAACCAAGATAATGAAATTACCTCTCAGGCTGCCAGTATATGTTTCCATGGAAAGACCACTTTGAAAATCTCTTCTCCAAAATTACTTAAACAGAGGTCAACAGAAAGAGTCAGAGGAAAGCAAATCGCATCAAACAATGCCAACCAACCAAACAATGCCTTGGAGACATTTCTGTCGGACAGTAACCACTCTGAGGGCAGCTGCAGATCTATATTCTTAGCACCCACCACCATGGTTCCCTGCGTGGAAATAAGGAAATAAGGAAACTCTCCAATTCATACCTGCTGGAGGTCATGAAGAGATCATCACTGGCTCTGAGACAAACTGGTTTGTGTGACTAAGACATTCACATTGTCGGGGGTAAATGGGTGCCACTGAGTATAAGGACAACCTATCCTGAATTTCTTTAGAAATGGAGCTTGGCTCTCCCACAATGAAGGCAGACAGGACTTCTCAGAGGTTGGTCAGGCTAAACATTGGCAAAGCTGTGAGGTATGGTGTTCATTTTGTCTACATTTTTTTTTTGGTAGGAGGCATTGTGCCCCCAAGACCTAGCTTAGGCATAATGCCCTTCTACAGCTCAAGGACTGTGACAGGTACCACCTCTCTGTCTCCTGAAAAAAATCCTGTTTCTCATTCCTGTAGAGCCTTGCTAACTCCTGGTTTCAAATTCAAGGAGGACACACAGCTAGAGGAGATAGTGAACATGCTAGATGACAATATTAGGGAAATGGGGAAATCAAATTATCCAGACAAGGCAAGTTGAAACATGTTACGGAAAATAGATAATGCCCTACATTTTTATTTAAAAATATATGACTTGCTCTCAGTGTAAACCAGGGAGGTCTACATATGAGGTAGAAAACAATCTATATGAGGAAGAAGTTAAGTTAGGTATTTACCACAAGTTGAAGCTGAGCCTGGAATGTAATATAACTTATTTGAGACAGGTAGGGGGAGAGTGTCTCTGGAAGAAATATTCGAGACAGTCAGAGAAATTTAATGGCATAACTAAGACTATCACAAGGAAACCTGCTATGCCATTTCCTGTGTCATTTACCATCTCCAGCCTCAGGGGTTCCAACTATATAATAGAAATAATCAAACCAACGGTGGGTGCCTTGTTCCCAGGGTTATCACGAGGATCCAATGAACATGATGAAGTTACAAGTTGTTCTGATTATGAGCACCGTTTTTAATAGGAACACACTCAAAGTTTGAGGTCTACTGGGACTTTCAAAAAGTGCTGGAAGAAAGTAAATGGATATGGACATTCCAACTTCATAAGAGAAGAACTTGGTAGACCATGTAAATTACGAATGTGAACGTACATAATGCAAGTGTAAAATCTACATGCAACCAGTCTTTCTAATTAAATGGCATATAACCTGGCATACAAGATGCTTGCAGGAATTGGTAGATCCCCGTCTCTCCAACTTTCTTTTCACCTGCTCTTGCCTACAGTTGCCAACAATCCTGATGCCTTTTGTCTTTGGGCCATTCCATTATCAACCCCTCCACCCGGAGTGTTCTTTTCCTACCCACTCCCCAGCCTCCCAGCCTCCAAAGAGAAATTGAATGCGTTGATTTATTTTGTAATCAACCATTGGCAACATATTTTAGACATGGATCGTCTGAAATAAGCTTTGACCATTGGTTTTGGCTGCCTTTGCTGCAGAAATACTATCAGACACAGTTTGGGGATCTTAAACAATGAAGGTACAACCTCCCAGCAGTGTGTGGGGGTCTCGGGGAGCCCTGCCTCCCCATTTCCTGCAGGCAAAACGGCATACTATTTCAGGGAGAGCCCCGAGACCAAATCTTCAGAGCACCTTTCAGCCAGAGATTTTAAAAGCGCTTTGGGAACATGAATACACCCATTCTTATTCATATAACACACACATCTATTGATGCGGATCATAACATCTCTTCTTAAGCATTCCTCTGGACCCACACTCGCTGATGCATTTTCTCACTGGAGTCGAGCCTCCCTTGTGGTCTCCGGTTCTGGGCTGAAACTCAGTAACTCGACCCTGCACCGTGCGCTTTGGCTGCTGTCAGGAACAGCCATCTCTCTGTTCGAATCAGGGGAGCATAATGCAACATTATCTGCTACAATGCCAAACATGTGAGGTTTCCGCTCAACTAATTGGTAGGGAAAACATTTTGCCTTCATCAAGTGGCAGGGCCTGCAGTCAGGAAAAATGGAAATGGAAATGGGGTGGGGGAGGAGGGGCAGGGCAGGCAGATCGTGTGAACCGGGCCCTGGAGAACAGCCTGCCAGAGAGGGAAACGCTTTGGCTGCGGGCTGAAACGAAGAGAGTGTTTTGGTTGGTTCCACTGTCTAGGAAGGAGAAGCAAATTAGGGTCGGAGAGACTTGAAGTCTAGACAAGACTCTTCCACTAACTAACCTTGATTCAGTTTCCTCCTTTGCCAAATTACAATCATTGTTGTGTGCAGAATTCTTAAACATGTACTCTGCATGAAGCTCAGGTGGAGAACTAAAATAGATCTGAAAATGCAACAGACTTACAAAGCAGTGGTTTTTCAATCAGGTAGGATTTAGAATAAAATCAATTTACATCAGAAGCTTTTCCCTGAAACATATGCCCTGTTTCTTCCTCCAGTAAACTCCTACACCTTGGCATTAAAATGTCAAGTGATTTAAAACATTATATACCAATGTAACAATAAAACAACATCATCCACAACAATGCAACCACAAAAGAAAACATTTATCCTGTGTGTTCTAGGTGCCTTGGACGGTACCACAGTTACAGAATCACTCTGTATTCTTCAAAAAGTGTGTGTGTTTTTTGGGGGGAGAATAATCACTTTCTTCATTTGTGAATCCCATACCAGGGAAATTATTCCAAAGGGAAAGCTCAATTTCTGGCCCTTTGAATTCCCCCATCTCCTGTCAATTAAAGAAGGGAAAGAAAGTTGCTTTATCATGACCTCTTCTTAAGATTAGGTCTGGTTTCAGGTGATTTCAATATACAAAAAACTTAAACTAATATTTTAAAAGCTAGGAGCCAGTAGACCCAACCTCGGTAACCCTCCTCTACAATCGATGTGACCTTTCACTGGGTCACTTAATCTCCCAGAGCCATGTGGGGTCTTCTGTGGTGTAAGAAGGCTCAGCTGGATGATCTCTCAGTCTTTTTCCTACAATTCATGTTCTCTATCAGGGAATCTGGCTTCTCGATCTAGATGTTAGCAACTCTTCTGGCCCTGTTAAAGGACAGCAGGGGGAGTAGGATGTGGACTGCTGGCAGCACGGACATTCCTAAGCACCCTCCTGATCTTAACAAGTCAGTGGCTGCCAAAACCGGTTTGGCTCAGTGGATAGAGCGTTGGCCTGCAGACCGAAAGGTCTCAGATTTGATTCCGGTCAAGGGCATGTACCTTGGCTGTGGGCACATCTCCAGTAGGGGGTGTGCAAGAGGCAGCTGACCAATGTTCCTCTCTCATCGATGTTTCTGACTATCCCTTTCCCTTCCTCTATGTAAAAAAAATCAATAAAATATATTTTTTAAAAAACAAACAAGTCAGTGGCTTTCAGGTCTGCTTACATGTCAGTTGCTCATAATAAAACAATCAAATAACGGATGACAGAATGATTCAATAAAAGAATACAAGATAAAGGAATACTTTGAATTTTAGTACTACTACTAGCAAATCTCTAAGTCAAAGCAGAGTAGTATAATCATTAAGAAAATAGACTTTGAAGATATTATTGCAGCTTATAATTACATAATTGAAAATGGTTATGTAATTAACATTTGTCTTCCTTTCTGAGCTGTAAATTCCACATAGCTATGGACTATAACTGTTTTGTTCACCAATAACCCACACACATAATGTCCAATAACAAAAATGTTGAGTCAATGAATAATGGATTCAAACTTCAGCCCAACTTCTTAATAGCTTCTAAGAAACTCAACTAGTCATCAAACTTTTTCCATTGACAAATTTACCTGTAAAACAAAGATAACACTAGTGTCTACCTCTTTGGGATTTTTCAGAAGAAAATAACACACCTAGTTGTTATAAAATGGTGGTTATAATAAGAATAATACATTTGACATTCTGTTAAATCAGCTACACACTTTGCCTACCAAATTCTCTGCACTGGTTGTGTGAAATACACAGTGGACCACTGCTAGTGAATCAAGAACAGAAAACTCTGCTTAAAGGGCCCCAAACCAAAATAGGCCCCCCAACTACTCCTCCCAGATTTGAATGAACTCAAGATTAGCAAAGCCATTAATCACCAGCTGGCCTCTCTTACCACGGGAAGACATTCGTGACGTACAGTGGACACAAGAGCTGGCTGGGTCTGAAAGAGAATGGAGAATAAAGTGGGCTCCGTGGGCTCTGGTCAGCTTTGCCAATCTCTCCAAAGCCAATCAGTCTATACATTCCACCTCCCTCACATATGAGTGACAACTAGTGTCACAACTCTGTACATTATAGATAACTGACAGCAACGCAAAGTGATTCTTGCCCATAGACATGGACATTTTGGTCAGTTATGGTCAGTGAAAGTCCAATTGCTCTTCCTCCCCCACTGCAGAAGAGACTAATTTTCCCTCCATTTGAACATTCATTTTCACATCTGATCTATAAATGTGTCTGTTCTTTGAAATCTCCTTTGAACTGGCTGTTAACACTGCACTAATTCCCTCGTTAATGAGTTAAATGAGATCTTTAACATGGGTTTAATTTTATAGCTGTATGAGAGACATGACTTTATAATTTTTTCAAAATTATCTTTTAACAATTGTCGGAATGTTAGTTAATAAGAACTGCCTATGTGTCTAGCCCCACTCTAAGTCATTTTTATGCCTTGTTTCATTTTCTCTTCACCATTCGGGTGAGGAGCTAATGTCAACTCCACTTTCCAGATGGGCACTCCGTATTCCCTAGAAGCGAAGTACTAGTAGTTTATCCAAAAGGGAAGCAGGAAGTGTGCTGTGGAGCAGAATTCCAACTCAAGCCTAGTCCAGGTATGTGGTTAAGCAGAGAGCATTATCCCAATTTTCCCAGAGCAAGGTTGGGATACCTCTTACTTTTTCACTTCAGCAAGGTTGAAATATCTCTTAGTTTTTCACTCTTATTTAACAAATATTTTGAACACCTACTGTGAGTCAGACACTGAGCTGAGTTTGGAGAACATAGAAGTGAAAGAGAGAAGCAGCCCAAATCCTTGACTTTTATGTGGCCTCAAATTTGGTAATAATTGACTGGAAGTTCAGTGCTGGTGTAGCCAGACAACCTATTTCCTTTCAAAGTTGCTATTCCTCAAGCTTCTTTTCCTACCCACTTATGGTCAGCAGAGAACATTCAATGGACTGGAATTACAACTTCTAGTAAAAACACCCTGATATCATCTTGTATCCGTCTGTCGCTCGGTGAAGAATGTATTCAAATGAATCCAGAAAAGGACATGACTAATGAGTGCTTCTCAAATCCCCAGGAAAAGCATCATCCCCAGCCTTCTATTGCAATTCCTCTGTCTGGAACTCGCTTTCCTGGCGTCCCTTCCTGGTGGATCTCTGCTGGACCTTGACCTTCAAAACTGTTCGGAGCCTTTCTGAAGTCTTCTGAGTCTTCATCTCCCCACTCCCCAAGTTTATGAATTAACTTCTCTTTTTTTGATTCTAGCATCTCTTGCCCCTTGGTTATTTCTGGATGTACAGTCCCAAGGAGACACACCATGACTTATTCATCTTTGTATCCCCAGCACCTGGGATGCTAAGGGCTAGAAGTTGGGTCAGACTGTGATGTGCTGGTAAACAATTCTTTTCATACAATTTATTCAGAACAACTTTCACTTCCTCCAACAGACAGATTTCTCTCTTGTCTCAAGATCTTTGTATTTACTGATCCTTCTGTCCAAACCCCATCTTCATTTTATCTCCTACAATACCTAAAAATTTTTGTTAAGACATTGGTTCTTCCTAAAGCATGTCCTAAGCATGAATTCATTCCCTCTACTGTGTACCCTCCTGTAACCTGAAACTTCCACCATTGTATCACTTTTAACCTGGAATATTTATATAGTAAATACATGTATATTCATTTTTAAATCCTTGAGGGCAGAAACTATATCTATTTCACTGCTATACCTTCAGACCCTAAACCACTATAAGTACATATAAGCATGTGCTTATTTACATGTATGAAAATATGTCAATTGAGGAAAAATACTAATTTGTTCATATTTGCTACTACCCAGAAGTAATCATTTGTAGGTTACCATATGATGGAGCAGAAACCACCTCATGTGAATTCTACTCCTAACTCAGTCGCTTATTAGCTAAGTGACCTTGCAAAAATTACATTAATATGCCGAAGCCGGTTTCGCTTAGTGGATAGAGCGTCGACCTGCGAAATGAGGGGTCCCGGGTTTGATTCCAGTCAAGGGCATGTACCTTGGTTGTGGGCACATCCCCAGTGGGGGGTGTGCAGGAGGCAGCTGATTGATGTTTCTGGCTTTCTGTCCCTCTCCCTTTCTCTCTGTAAAAAAATCAATAAAATATATTTTTTAAAAATTACATTAATGTGTTATACCTTAATTTCCTTGTAATTAAAACAAGACTAAAATTTTCTACTTTGTCCTTTTATTATGTAGACTAAATGAGATAATTATGTTGAGGACTTGACGCTAAGTAAACTCTCAATAAATATTCATTTCCTTTCTCTTCTATTTGTAGCCAGTGCTAAATTATAAGGACAGCATTTGGGCACATAACAGGATATCCTACATGAGCAGGAATGGCTTCCCAGGATAATAGATGGTGTTGCCAACAATAGTGAAGAGAATGAGAGGAAGTTACCACATAAACGGACCTTCTCAAGGTTTCACCCTCAAGGGTTCAATGGAAGGTTCAAAGGATGGCTTTGAACATTAGACAGCATCATGAAAAAACCAACAATGCTCCCAGCTGTGGCACTTCATCAACACACACGCCTAACAGTGAAAAGCAGGAGACCTGGAGGCAGCACTAAGCAAGAGATTAACTATGATGTATGGTATGCAAAGCATGTGCCAAGGACAACATTAGGTCCACCTCCTTTCTCCTCTACCTCTGCCCTGAGTAGGGACTTTGATGGGGTGGTACATGCTTCCTGCATAGCACTGTGGGTTAGTGTTCTCTTGCCCCTGGGGCACTGAAAAATTTCCAGGTTACTACCACTATAGCACCTGGGGAGAATGTCTACCTGTTGTAACTATACGTTAAGTTCCGGCAAACATACCTCCCCCAGGAAAGCATTACAATCGGGACCAAAAGGAAGGGTGCAGCTACTGTAATGCTTTCTGGGCTGCTGCGAGCCCACCTTGTATTTCCAGCTGAACTTTCAGTTCCCTTGTTTTAAGAGAAGAAATACTTTTCTCCCTCCAGCTTGTCAAGTAGGTGGAACACTGAATTCATGTTAAACAAGTCCTACCCCCAGTTTCTGGTGACAACATAAGGAAGACTTAAACATGCTGCTTGCAGGAAATTAGCTTGTTCTCGGGGGTTTCTGCTCCCAAAACTCCTATCCTGGTTGTGGCTATTATCACAACTTCAGAACGTCCTGATGAGTGGCAAATGCAGCCAACAGGGAAGTGGTGAAGGAGAAGTAGGATGGGAGTGTGGCAAGAGTGTATGATTAGGAATGTAGAGGCTTAGGTCTCTTTTTATATTCGACTGTTCTGCTAACTTGGTGATGAGTTTGATAAAGAAAATCGTACATATTCAGGGTCTACATCACTCTGGGTCCTATGCTATATTCTTTTATTTCAATCCCTTGCCAACACTAATTATAATACCCATTCCAGATATGAGAAAACTGAGGCTCAGATTGTTTGACTAATGTATCCAAGGTCAAAACTTGGCGGGTCACCCTACAATGGCTGTTTTTATACCATTCATTAAACACCAATGGCCACCTTATAGCCAACCACAAAACAAAAGAGCAATACCAACGTCTAGTCCGGTGGGCATAAACTAGATAATGGTAAACAAATATAGCCTAGTTTTACCTTCCGGGTGCCTTGCATGTTATTTTCTCATTTGACTTTGTCTTTTTATGTATTTTTATTGATTTCAGAGAGGAAGGGAGAGGGAAAGAGATGTAGAAACATCAATGCTGAGAGAGATCATTAGTGTGATTGTCTAAACCAATGGGGAAAAAATGGGCTTATTCATTAAAATATTCACTTGGTGCACATTAAAAAAATCTAGTATTTTAACTTCCTTAAAATTAACCACATTATCCTAAGTTACTACCAAAAATCCATCAAGAGAGGAGGAATGGTTCCATGAGCTACTCATGTGTTGCGATTGATTTGCACTCCTTCCCATCCAAATATGTTCTCAAAGAATGGGGTAAAGGTGTTTGAAAAAGTACTATGGAAAAATCTCTTTGTAGAGCCCCTCAGGAAATGGTGAGAACGAAAAGGATGCTACTCTCCATGATGCTCCAAAGACAAAACCTCCTGCAGACATGCTACTTCGAGTGTGGATTGACTGCTGTTACTTCAGCTTCTTTCACCCCAGACTTCAGGTTCCAGGGTAATTCTTAGCAGATTTTTTTTCTGATAGAACAAACATCAAATTCTAATATGTATGAAGTACAAAATATCTGGGTTATCCGAGGTCAAGTAGGCTCCATTTATAGGTGACGAAACTGATACCTACAGAGGTGAGCTGACTTAACCAAAGTCACACAAATAGATAGTACTTAAGGAGAGCTGGTACCCTGTATGAATCCTATATGAATCCACCTGCTAAGAAGAATCCAAATTTAACTTAAAACATAACCCAAAAGCACATGTCTCTACTTCCTATTTCTATTTTTTTTGCAAAGACTTACTCATTTCTCTATCCCCTTCACCAGGCACCATGTCTAGTACATAATAGATGCCCAGTAAATGTCTATTACATTGAATTAAATAAGCACAAGTGTGAAGGTGAGACCTTTTGGAACTCTCTATGATTATGCACACTTGTAGGCTGTGTCTGAGCACTGATAAGATGAGAGAGAATCATATACACTTTCTCCCACCTTGTATAATCTTCGGCATGAAGGAAATATAATAGCACTCAGGATTCCTATTATGACTGTCAGAGGGATGAATGACTCAAAGACCTATAAAGCTCAATGTACAATTAATATCATGCCTCGCTTTTGTCATGGGCTCATTGTTCTATGTTTTGACTGCCTACACAGGTATCTCAACTTTGACCTTCTGAGCTAATGAGACTACAAAAGAAAAGATGCACAGAAGAAAGAAAATCAAATTATGCTAAATTTAAAAGCCAAAACGCAAAAGTCTATTATTGTTCTGTCACTCAAAGAACCTAGAAACCTCCTTACTTCCCTGTCTTAGAATTAAGATGTAGGCAAGGCTGAGCCACTGCATACATCACATAGAAATCACAACAGCAGAGATTTTAAATCAAGGTGATATTTAACCAAAGCATTCACTAGATCATGTCTAGATCTGGTTGGCTACCCATAAAACAAGATATGTGCACACAAATGCACTTTGCCTTTCTGACTATCTAAGGGATTGTGTGTGATTCCTCTACCATTCTCTTTCCTCTTGGTATAAGTGATAAATCATCAAGTCTACACACACACACACACACACACACACACACACACACAAACACATACATATAGACTGAGAAAGAGTTCATAGAAAATACTTATACTGAGTTGAAAGTTTTTAAGCAAAGCTTACAGTGGTAAACATTTGATTTCTACTGGCTATTATGTCAGATCATATCTTTTTTTCTGTTCTTAGAAATATCAGATTACTATATGCTAAACCAATAACAAAGAAAATCATGAGGCAATGTTGCAGGAAACATGAAATAATTCATTTTATCTGATATATACAGAGAGTGCTTTAGATAATTCTGAAGATATTGAAGAAAGAATCTACATAATCTTTCGTGTACCCACATATCCATCTGTGCATCTGTCCATCCATCCATCCATCCATCCATCCATCCATCCATCCTCCATCCACACATCCATCCAACACTTTTGTCCCTCCACCTATATGCCAGTCATAGTGCTAGAGACAATATTCAAAGATGAGCAAGTACACATGGTCTTTTCCCTCCAATAAGATAGACATATACACAGACATAACAAAAATCAAATGGTAAGGTTGATAACCAGGGATTACTGTGGGAGCCTATAAGAGATACGTTGCCCTGAAGGAGATGATGTCTGATCTGGGCACTATGGATGAGGAGGCAAAACAAAACCATGAAAAGTAGGAATATATTTAGGATTCCATGTTGAGTATGTGTCTCATGTCAAAGCTAAGAGCCTTGAGAAAATATGTTTATGGCACTCCAAAGAGTTCAGTCGGTGAAAGGGAGGAAATGGTGAACAGTAATGCAGAGAACACTAGATCTGGACTCTACCATGAAGTCAATGTGTGAAGTTTAGGAAGTTCCTTCTTTCCTTAGGCTGCATGTGCCTCATCTATCTGTCATGGAGACTTTTTAGATGCCACCTCACATCTGTTTCAGCTCCTGTAGTCTTATGAAATCCCCTGCAGACAATGAACCTCTTGAAATACAGCTAGCCTCTTAATAAACCAGAAAGCCTGCAAGCAAAGGACTCAGTGCAACTGTTCAGTAATCAGACTCACTAGCACCACTTGCTTCATTTACAGAGAGAGCTTTCCATGGGGGAGGACTAATTCTCAGAACCACCCTGAGCCACCGTACGATAGAGAGATGGTGGAGGGAGAGGAGAGACACAGGAAATCAGAGTCCAATGAGAAGGAAGTCTAAATTTTCTTCAGAGAGGAGAAAATCAAGACCCAGTGGTTCAGTGGGGTGGTTCTGGGGAAATGAATCTGCTTCAAATGTTCCCTTTTGAGGCTCCTGTCTCTATTATAAAATGACAGAGACACCTCTCACTCTACAACAGGGGTTCGCAACCTTCCTAATGCCATCACCCTTTAATACAGTTCCTCATGTCGTGGTGACCCCCACCCATAAAATTATTTCGTTGCTACTTCATAACTGTCATCTTGCTACTGTTATGAATCATAATGTAAATATCTGTGTTTTCCGATGCTCTTAGGCAACCTCAGTGAAAGGGGGTTGAGAACTGCTGCTGTAGAGCCTAAGACCATCGGATAACACAGATATTTACATTATGATTCATAACAGCAGCAAAATCACAGTTATGAAGTAGCAACAAAAATAATTTTATGGGTGGGGGTCACCACCACATGAGGAGCTGTATTAAAGGCTCACAGCATTAGAAAGGTTGAGAACCACACTGCTCTATAACATCCTCTTGAGGCCTTATTCAGCACACCTTGTTAGCTCTTGAGCTGGGACCTTAGACTTCTTATCCATAGAATGAGGATGGCAATACCTGCACCATAGAATTATGAGGGTTCAAGTAGAATGTTTAGGCAAAGAATTCAGTAGAGTGACTTGCTTTTCTAAATGCCTTCCATGATCAATTCAGTCTTCACAAGAGCCTTTTGAGATATTACAATGATTAACCTCATTGTTTTACTTATGGGCATAGAGGCTTAAAGGTTAAATAACTTGGTCAAAATTGTATGGCTTTGCCTGGCCAGCATGGCTCAGTGGTTGAGCACTGACTCATGAACCAGGAGGTTGTGGTTCAATTCAGGGTTAGGGCACATGCCTGGGTTGTGGGCTCCATCCCCAGTGAGGGGCGTGAAGAGGGCAGCAGATCAATGAGTCTCTCTCATCATTGATGTTTCTATCTCTCTTCCTCTTCCCTCCTCTCCAAAATTAATAAAAATATTTTTTACGGAAAAGATCGCATGGCATCTATAGAGTGGTGCTGGGATTCTCTCCAGATCACCCCCCTCCAGAGCCCATGCCCATAACCACCATGATAAATGTCTCTTAATCAATGTGGGGCTCTTCTTTCCCTATCCCCTGAAGACAATTCGCCTTCTGTCCTAACAGCAGGGATGCCCTGCCTTACCTGTGAGGATAAGATTTTGTCTCCAGTTTGTTTTCAGTATGCAGAGGGAAGATATTTTTGAAGAAAAGAAACAGGGGAGAGTGATTGATATAGAGGCAGGGTGGCCTCGAACAGGCTGTCAAGCTACAGAGGGAAGGCTGGAGTGGAGGGGAGGCAGATGCTGGGGGAGATCAACCGAAGGACTTGTATGCATACATATGAGCATAACCAATGAATGAAAGACTCTGGGGCAGGGAGGGGGGCAGGTGGGGACATGTGCTGGGGCGTAAGGGAGGCTGGGGGGAAGATTTTGGGGGGGAGGAAAACATATGTACTACTATTAAATATAAGTTATATTGTAAATAAATTTTTTTTTAAATAGAAAAAAAGTTAATAAAGGGATATTTTCTGTACATTAAATAAATAAATAAATAAATAAATAAATAAATAAATAAATAAATAAAAGATTTTGTCTCCACCGTTGTGCCATGACCCCTCAACCCCCACCACTGAAAATGAAAGGTTCTGTCCAGGATTGGAGGCCAGGTCCCCTTTGTGCGTCTGGTCATCACTAGTGGCTGCTATATGAATAAACCTGATATCGACTATGGAATCAATGTAGCCCCCACTAAGACCATCCCATTTCATCTCTCTCCTTCCAGGATGGCTTCTAATCAGGTTTGCTAATCGGGTTTGCTTCCTCCTTTGGATCACAATGGTGGTTTCTATTTTGGATCTTTATTGTTTGTTGCAGCTTGGAGAAATTATTATTCTGGGTCCGATCTGGCCTTGGCTTGGTTTCAAAGCTCTGAAACCTCCAGGCAAGCTGGCTTCATTCACCTTCTGGCACTGGCATGTGTCCCTCCCAGAGGGGAAAGCAGGCCCCTTCCCACCCCTTACACACAAGCAGATAAGAGGCGGGGAAAGGTCTCCCTAGACTATACAAGGAATAAAGTTGGCCAGGAATAAAAACAAATTTGAAATCTAATTCTTGTCTGGTAAAATTAGCTCAAGTGATTATCTTCAGATTTCTTTTTATCTCCCAAATTAGAAGTGTTAATCATCGATGTTATTCTGTAAAGACAGTTTAGAGTTTACAATTAAAACAATACTTTTTGCTTCCATGGCACAGTTCATCAGGGATTCGCAATGGCCTCTCCTCACTATATAAACAGCACAGCAGCAGCCTCAGACAGCTGCCTGGGAAGGGCCCAAGGAGACTCCCCATACTCCAATACCTGTCCTAATAATAATACTTTATAGGACGGATTAGATTTCTTTAAAGATCTCATTTAATCCCCATCATAGCGTTGTGGCACAGTTATTTTCATTATGCAACTATATCAAACTGAGGCTCAGAAAACCAAAGTATGTTAGTTACTCAAGGACCATGCTGGTCGACAGTAACATCAGATCCCTCTGGGAATGAACTTCTGAAATTCCTTCTGCTGCCCCATGCTGCCGCTTTCTTGCCCTCCCTCATGAGGGTTCTAATTAGAATGAAGTGCTAGAAAATATTTATGGACCGCTTGCTATGTGCCACGCACTCTGCTACGAGCTTTAATTGATTTTAATCACTAACTCTTGACAATAAGAATATGAAATGTTTAGTATGGTTATTGCGACTTTAGAGATGTGGAAACTCCGGCTTTAAATAATTTCTCATGATCTCATAAGCTAAATATGGCCAGTACTTTAAGTATTGTCAAGAAATTTTTATAATACTACACACTCTTACAGGCAGTGAATTTGCAGTCACGAGCAAACCAAACCAAACACTGTCTACCTCATGGAGCCTGTAAACTTGGAAACAAAGTATAATACTTAGAAAGTCCTGGTTTTGAGGCCAATGGAGAAAAACCATAATAGGGGATCAGGGGCCAGTGAGCTACTTTGGAATTTTCTAATAATTGTGCATAAGATACTTAGGAGCTGCTAAGAATATTGTCTCTCTACTGTAAGGAGGAATCATGTTCCAGACAGAAAAAATGGCATGTTAGTAAGCCTTGCTTAGGTCAAGTCCAAGTCTCTAGACAAGAATGAAATGCAAGGAGATCACCCTGGAAGTGTGAGTTAGAACCAGGTCATGAAAATCAGGTAAAAGGATTTCGACTTTATTTGGCAAGCAATAAGGTTTTTAAAAATGGAAATGATTAATTTGGAATCATTTTTCAGAATGACAAGAAGAAAGCAAAGACCTCAGGTGGAAAGTTTAGAAGTTTTCTGTGGTTCTTATCTACAATAATGATGTCTATGAAGGCTTGGGGAATGAAGAAAGAAGTGTTGAAAGCACTTTGGCAATTAATTGTGAGAAAAGAGAGTGGGGTGATCACAGGTAAACAAGAGTAGATCTACCATGATGTTAATTAACTCAGAGCTCATGGCCCCTCACTTACACAGACCCCTTCTAAGGCCCTGGCAGGGACCATGCCATTGTTAGCAAGTATTGCTAATTCAAGGGGCATTTAAGATTAACCACTTTAAAAGAAAATATAAAGTGCCATGAAAGAACTTTGACAGTTTTTCAAATTCAACAAAAAATTCTGGACATTTACATGGCATTATTAAGGTGTTTAGATGCCAAAAAGACTCATAAACTGTCAACAACATAAACAAATTGCTATCAACAATGGCAAAAATGATAGGACGTAGAAATAAGATTGGGTGGGGTATTTTTTCTCTTTATTCGGCTAAAAAATGTAAGAAAAAATATCATAGGTATATGTCCAGAAGTTACTAGTAAAAAGATAAAACTACATTTTCCTGCATTTTGTGAGTATAGCATTCATCATGATTTTGAACCTTTTTTAAAATTGCTTTCCTCATTGTAAATATATATTCTTAAACCTAATTTGTACTCTTAATGCTGTATTTCAAAAAAATTGTTAAAGCTTCAGATCCCATACAACCTGTATCTACAGATAAATCACAACTCAATAACCTAAGTAACTAGGAAGATGGTAACAAAGACATGTTTGAGAGGAAAAATAAATAAATATTAATGTTCTAATGTTGGCTAGAGAAGGATGTGCGATCCAGAGGAGGTGATCAGCAGGCAGTTGGATATCAGCCTATCAGCTCAGAAGAGATGATGAAAGAGATGATGAGAATATGTGTTGTTGGGTAAACCATGTGATGGTGATAGAGAAACGAGAAGTAGCTCAATTCTCAAAGATGAGGTCATAGAGAGAGGAGGAAAAAAATTAATAGGGACAAGAACCTTCCCAAGATTAAAGCTTGCATCATAAATAAAGCTGAACCTACTATCTCCAAGATACTGCTAGGTAGAAACTGCATCTGAGCTGGATATAAATTAGATCTTGAAAATTTGGTCAAATATTAAAATCTGTGTCTATGAAACAAATTGATGCATTTTTGGAGCATCTGGGTGATTTTTAGTGCCATCAAAAACTGACTTATACTTCTGCCTATAATTTGGGTCAAAAATCAATCAGAAGATGAATTCCACAACCTGGCATGATGGAAAGAGCATAGGATTTGGAGCTCCTTGGAAGAGGTCCTTGTTATTTTTTAGTAATTCTGCTGGCACTTGACAACGACAAAGGTAACCTATCTGTACCTTAAAAAGAAAATGCATTATGTGCTTCAGATTTCTTTTTCCTCCTAGGCACACAGAGAAACTACATTTCCCTGCAGTGAGATGAGGCCGTGGGCCTGACTTCTGACCAATTGAATGTGGACAGAAGTGACAGGGGCCAATCACTTCCAAAATGGTCCTACCTAGAATTTTCCAGAAGACTCTGAAGGCTCTCTCTTCCTTGTCTGCACACCTAATACGAAAGATCATCTGCAGGACTCAGAGTCATATGTGGGAGCCATTAGATAGAAGGAACCGGAGTCTCTGAATCTCCACTGGGAAGTCCACCTGTCAAATATCCAGTCAGATTGTGATGTGGAAATAGATACCTGTGTTGAAATAGTGAGTCTCTGAGTTCGTTTGTCATGGTAGGTAGCACACCCTGCCTAGTAGAGCCAGTGGCTTAAGTTCTTGGAGCTTCAGTTTCCTCATCTGTGTTATACTTCAAAGGGTCCTCAAACTTATCCAAATATAGAACACTAGGGGCCCGGTGCATGGAATTCATGCATTGGGGGTGGGTGGTCCCTCAATCCAACCTGCCCTCTCTCACATACTGGGAGCCCTCAGGGGATGTCCAACTGATGGCTCACCCCCAGCCTGCCCAAGGCTGAAAGCCTCTGGCTGAGGCTTTCAGCTTTGGGCAGGGGACCTTGGCCAGGGGACCCCAGCCAGTGATCACCCTGCAATCGGGCCAATCAAAGGCTGGCTCCGCCCCAGCTTCGGCCTGCCCAAGGCTCAAAAAAGGCTCTGGCCAAGGCTTTTTCCAGTCTTGGGCAGCAGCCATCTTGGTTTGGTGTTAATTTGCATATCTCCCCTGATTGGCTGGTGGGCGTGGCTGGTGGGTGTAGCGAATGTGTGGTCAATTTGCATATTACTCTTTTATTAGATAGGATGTCTACAAATACTATGTTCTTGGTTGACTCATATTGCTTTTTATCCCACGTTCCCATTCAGACAGTCAGGACTGGGCCATTGAACACCTCCAGGGGCACTACCCTGTTCTGTGCACCGAATGCATGTGCAGGGCACAAGAGGAGCCACGCCCACTGGAATAAAAAGCACATTTCCTTCCAAAGTGTCCATAGCAAAGGAACTCCGTATCCTTGTTAATAAAAAGACTAAAGCCGCAAGGATTTTGGAGGTACAATAAAATGTGGCTTTTCTAGCATGACTTTATAACCTCCCTGTACCATAAAAAGAAGATTTAATCTGCTCTTCAAAACTGTGTGCATCTTTTTGTCTTCTCCTCGGATAAAAATGACAGCCTTGCGGTCTCTCAGCTGGTGTAAAGTAGGCGAAAGGAACCTCCTGATCAATATTCAGCCTTGGCACTTCATGCACATTTTATGTTGATTGGGACTTAAACCCCTACCGGCAGCTCTCGCCGCCAAAATCCCATTTTCTCTTCAGATGCCTGAGGTTGGAATTGAGTGTGTACCAACTGGAACTGATTGCTTGAAACTTGAACAGTTCAGAGTTTAATTTCTCTAATTTGGGTAAATACTATCTCCCACCAGGCTGTCTGTGTTTTCAAGTGTTCAGAGTCACATAGGAGCCAATGGTTCAGGCCAGGCCTTGGGGAGGCACCACCGAGGGGCTGTGATATTCCAGGGCTGGGGGGCGGGGGGGCTGCGGTGATCCCTTGGAGAGATGTGACCCCCAGGAATGAGTTGGTAGAGGGAAGTGGAAAGGAATGTTTTGTTGGGAGATGGTTCCCGCATCCATTTATCTTCCATTGGTATGAAGATCAGACCAGAGAGGGAGAAAAACGGCAACATTATGAGGTTCTGACATCTGGAAGCTGTGAGCTGTGCAGCCTTTACACTAATTTAACACGGATCCTCACGTTACATTGCTGTTTCACAGCCATCCGTGTGTCATTCAAAGAGATGCATTGTATGAAGAGAATATTGGCAATGCGGACCCTCCTCGCTGGAGCATGAGGTAGCAATCAATGAAACACTTGTGCACAGGCTGGCTGCTTAGCGGCTATTCTTAGCGAGCCTCCCTGAAGGGCAGAATGGAGAGAGAACTGGAAACCCAGCTACCCCAATGATTTTCACTCACAAGATGAAGAAACGGCGATTCTGAGATGGGAAGTGACGAGGCCAGGACGAAGAGAAGTGAATAGAAGCCACAAAGTCTACCCAGCGCAAGATGCATCCCACACCACCACCCTCTCTCTCTCTTTTCTTTTAATATATATTTTATTGATTTTTTTTTTTACAGAGAGGAAGGGAGAGGGATAGAAAGTCAGAAACATCGATGAGAGAGAAACATCGATCAGCTGCCTCCTGCACAACCCCCACTGGGGATGTGCCCACAGCCAAGGTACATGCCCTTGACCGGAATCGAACCTGGTTCCCTTCAGTCCGCAGGCCGACGCTCTATCCACTGAGACCAACCGGTTTGGGCCACCCTGTCTCTCTTTATGAACTCTCCTTTCGTTGCTGCATCGCCCTTTGTACCTGGACCAGACAGAGAATGCTAGCAAGTGCAGAGGGTCATCTCAGGGCATCAGGCTCATTCATATTTCTTATCCGATCAGGTGAATGCCCAGCAGAAAGTGGTTGTACCTCTTGGCACTCAACACTGGAAAGCATACAACACAGGACCACCGTTTTAAGTTTTTAAAACAATATTTCCGATCCTTAAACTATGTTTGTTGGGGTTTTTTTTTTCTTTCTTCTTCTAAATGTTTAACTGACTGGTGACCAGGGGGTGCGGGCTGAAGAATCAGCTGCTGACTAACCAAACATCTGTGGCTAAGCTCCAACCTCTCGGGGCCATTGTCTCACCTGTCAAATGAGGAGAAGTAGCTGCGAGTCTAGCTAAGGCCCTGTGAGCTGTAAGACCTCACGGTTAGAGCGATTAGACCTTACACCAATCCCATGACATGCTTTTCTAAGGTAAATATGCTGAGGTGTCCCAGCCCTGGGCTAGGGCAGGAGGAAGAGTGAAGGCAGCAAGACCTACTTATTGGAGTAAGCCCCAGTCCAGAGGGAACGAGACAACAGGCTTGTAGAGGGAAGTGATACATGATTCCGCGTCTGGGAGATGGCTTTGGAGCAATTTCCTTGGGTCTGGACTGTCTAAGAGCCAAGCCAGACAGATTCTAATAAGAATTCAAAAGCAGAAATTAACTCCACGGAGGATTTATGACCTGCGAGGCCCTATTTTAAGCACAACACATGGAAAAGCTCACTTAAGCTTCATAATTGTCTGAGATACCTATTATCCTCAGTAGCCATGGGAAGAAACAATGCCAGCTAACGAATAAAACACTAGCTCCAGGTCACACAGCTGGTTGAGCCGGAATCAAATTCAGAGAACATAGCTCTGGAGTTTAAGCTTTGAATTTCTCTGCAAAGTTCTGATGACAAGGAAGGGACGAGGAAGAGACCTAAAGCAGTCCTACCACAGGTAACGGCGACAGCTACTGTGCATTAGGCACCTCCTGTGTGCCAGACACTGTGTTCCATGTTTTACCTCAATTACCTCATTTATTCCACCTGATCATCTCTTCAACAAACCTTTGTGGAGGGCCCACAATGCAGCAGCCACTTATGCAGGGAAGTGTGAGGGGAGTTCTATAAGGATTCACATTTTACTGATGACGGAACTTCAGCTCAGAGACTTAGGTAACTCATCCAAGGCCAAGGTCGGACCCTGGAGCCCAGACCACCGCTGCAGGTAAAAGGCTTTCTGACATCATTCGGATGCTAGGAAGTCACTTAAAGCCTGGGACACATCCTACCTAATAAAAGAGTAACATACAAATGTGACCATACCTCGGCTCCTGGTTGGCTATGCTACCAGCCAATCAGGAGCAGGGGTGGGGCCAAGTGGTGCAGATTGCCAGGCCCTGGGGTGGAGATGAAATGGAGGTGGCAACGAGCACCCAGCCCCTGAGCACTGTGTGGGGAAGCGGCAGCAGGGAGCACCTGGTCCCCGGGCGCTGTGAGCGGAAGTGGCGGCGAGCGCCCAGCCCCCAGGGCCGGGTGGTCACAGGCAGCCGGGGCTGAGCTGAGCAAGGCAATAGCTGGGTACCCAAGGCCTTAGGCAAGCTGGGGATGAGCCATCAGTTGGATATCCCCTGTGGGCTCCCAGTATGTAAGAGGGGGCTGGTTGGGTTGAGGGACCACCCACCCCCAGTGCATGAATTTTCATGCACTGGGCCTCTAGTTTTTAATAAGAGTAGTTTCCAGTTTTTGAGGAGGAAGGGGAAAGAGGGAAGGGGAGCATGTGTGTGTGTGTGTGTGTGTGTGTGTGTGTGTGTGTGTGTAGAGATGAGATAAAGCCATGCCAGTGGCAAAGTGGCTAGAGGTAGTGACAGAAGAAAAATCAGCCCACGCCTGCGTCACCTGGCCATCCAACTGCAGTGTGCTGTCACTGTCACCATGTCTCTGCTGAGGTGAGAGGCAGAAAGGGTGAGGGGATGGGGTGAGTGGCAGCGCCGACAGGTGGAGTCACACCGGGGCCCAATGGAGAGGGTGGATGTCAATGAGGAGTGACTGGCAAGGTGTCGGGCTCCCAGGAAACAAAGCCCTGGGGGTCTTGGTGAGCAGCTCAGCAGGAGCCTGTCATTCTCATTAGCTTGTTGACCGCCCGGAAAGGGCTAGGGTGGGAGGCCCAGCTTCGCCTGGGCTTCTGGGAGGAAAAGGCTTTTTGTGCCACAGCAACACAGTGAGAACGGCTGCGCGCTGGAACTGGTTTCATCGATAGGGCCTTTGGGAGAAACGTCCTTTCCTTGTATTGATCTGTAGAGTTTTGCAACATTTTCGTATCCATGTTCTAGACCAGTGGTCGGCAAACTCCTGAGTCAACAGAGCCGAATATCAACAGCACAACGACTGAAATTGCTTTTGAGAGCCACATTTTTGAAACTTAAACTTCTTCTAACGCCACTTCTTCAACATAGACTCACCCAGGCCGGGGTATTTTGTGGAAGAGCCACATTCAAGGGGCCAAAGAGCCGCATGTGGCTCACAGTTTGCCGACCACGGAGCTAGACAGCCCTATGGAGAAAACTGAGGATATTTTTCTCTCAGTCAGACCAACGAGAGAATGGAAACTCGGGAAGTCTAGGTCACTTAGGCAAGCTCACAGCATCAGGTCTTGGGCCTGAGCTCAGTGGTTTCCTATTGGTTACCGTTCGTAGTTAGGAAGGTCTCCCTCCATACAGGCACGTTTTCAAAAATTCCCCCAGGACAGTTTCATGGGATATTACTTTGTGGCATATTCTTGCTTTCCTAGCACTCTTGGAAGTACCGATGACTTACTGTTACGTTCGATTACTAGATTGGACAGGAATGCTATGGAATAGCCATAGCAAGCATTAAAAGGGTTATAAGCCTGTACATATTGGAGATCCCAGGGGAACGTCCGGATGTAAAACCCTTTTGTCTCACAACCAATTAACAAAAGGGAGGATCGCAGCTTTGAAAACCTGCTGCTGTTTGCCGTGTCCCCATCTCTTCCAACTTTTCCAGAACACTGGAGCATGGTCTGAGTGTTGAGAGCAGACAGGAATATCTCCTTGGATCGGGGCTTGGGACATAAAGAGATGCTCAATAATTGCTCGTTATCTTTTCCTTTCTAAGGCAGGAAGAACTTGATGTTAACCCTTAATGAGCTGATTTGCATTTGATTTAAAAGGCCCGAGAAAGGGGGTTAATGAAATACAGAAAATTGCTACTAGTGGAACTTCAGGATGATGCTGAAAAGACCTTCCCAGCAGTTTGGTAAAAATACCCCAGGAAGTAACTACGTGACTGGTGACTTAGTCCAGATGTGAGACTGGCCTTGCGTTCTGGGCTACAAGGGGAACAGGTGAGCTGAAGGCCAGCAGAAGCAAAAGCAGATTTTGCTTGAGGATGGTTCCACAGAGGGGCAACGTTTACCTTTGATCTTGACGAATGAATAATGCCTGGGAGAGATGTGCCAGGCAGAGGGAACAGCTTGTACCCAGGCTGGCCTGCTCCCTCCTCTCAGCAAGCATCAGCAGTGCGCATCCACAGCCAATGAATCACCCCTGAGCACTCAGCGTGCAGAAACAGAGGTTCGCTCCCCACGGACTGGCCGTCTCGTATCTGGCAACTCGCTGAGCCTCTCCCAGCCTCAGTTTCTGCATTTGAGTTGTTGGGTTTCTCTTCAAAGTTTCTTGCCCCTTCGCATTTTGGAAATGGTGCTTATAAAGTGCTTAAGGAGAGTGAAATCATGTTACTTCTATCGGAATGCATCTCCAGGCATTGTTCAAAAAAAAGGAGGCGTTTGTTATCGATGCCTTGTGTGTAGAAGGCACTATGACAGTAAGATCCAAGGTAAGAAAAAAAAATTGATCCTTAATTAACTTAAAGTCTAGGTGTGGAGATAAGCCACAAACATATTAATCATAAAGGGATTTAATGAGGCCAAAGTGAGGTAGGCTAATGTAGAAGATCAATTTCCAAATGAATTAAGCTGACAATTATGACTATGGGAAGAATGTATTCTGTAAAAGATGGAAACACTTAAATAAGAGCTTAAATATTTAATAAAGGTATGTCCACTCTAAGAATCAAAGCAGACGCTGATGAAGAATAGAGACCATTACTATTAAGATGTTAGATTCCCCTCTTACCAGGAATAAATGGGGGAGAGGCAAAGCCTACAGTCTGGAGTCAATGCAAAGGAAAACTGTATTCAGCATTAATTTCCCTTAAAAATCAATTGGGAATTTTGGGCACTGGTGCATCTACAAGTCTCCATGCAGGCATATCAAACAAAACCAGTTTTTCTTATTGTTAAAGAGATCTGAGTAATGGAATACGGTGCTTAGATTTGTAACAAAAAAAATACAAATCATAAGACATCAGAAGCATACCAAGAGGCAGATGATGGACCAGTGGCCTTTAAGACTTGAGATTAACCAAGAAAAGAGCAGACTCTAAATTGCAGCTATGCTCACCATAGAATATGCTTGTGGAGTTGTCAGAATGGTATGACTTGTCGTTTTCAAATGATCCACCTCATTCTGTCTTTTTAAATAGATGCTGAGTGAATATTGTTGTATTGATGGAAGTTACATGGGATAGAGAAGGTAATTCCAATTGGGACTTCCATTGGGACTTATATGAGGAAGTCTCAATGAAGTGTTATAGAAAGAATACTACTTTGAGTTCTAAAATAGGGGTATAAGTCTCACCCTGGACAAGTAAATTATTCTGACATATTGCCTAACCACTTTTGACTCCTCAGCCCCAACTTAACGGAGTATGATGAGATGCCATCAGGTAGATTTCATCCCTACTACTCAGTGATTCCTGCATATTATCAGAAAGGTTTCTAGCAAGCAAGTCTTTGGTTTGTGTGCTATATTTGACCAGTAATTATAATGGAAAATATATATGGTCAATTCTCTTCCTCCCATGAATAGCAAGGGCTCTAAACTCCACGGCTTCAAACACACTATCATTGACCAAGAAATTCTCGAGCTCTGAAGGACAGATGTCAGATAACTGGCTCCCATAAGCAAGCCAAAGTGCAGCTATCCTAAGAGCACTGGTACATTGCAGACTTTGATAGGCAACAACCCCCTCAAGTCCTAGCACTCAATAAATGCTCATTAGCAGCTCACAGCCTGATGGTCTGGTCCACAGGCGTGAGAAAGCTACTCTTCTAACTTCCTTAAACCTGGCAAAACATTTAAAAAACAGTAAACAAATGTAATTCCTAAATAGGAAACAAAACAAAGGAGGAGGAACATGGCAAATCTAAATTTCCCTTCAATGTGGGTAAATGAGGTGGCCCTGACCATGGCGATGATGAACCTTGTTTCTGCCGTTTCTGTTTTTGGCTGCCACCCGCTGAGGAGCTGAAGCAGAGATAACTAAGGAAGGATGAAGACAGGAAGGAGGATTTGAATGGCTTTAGATAAAGGGTCTGTCAGGGCCCCATCTCTGTAGCGTAGACACCACAATGGGTGTTTCTGGTCAGCCCAGACATGCGGTCGTTTAGTGATGCCGACCCAGTGACCTCTTCACAGCTGGAATCCTCACCGAGTTGCTTCTGTTTGTAGCAGGTACTATGAACTTATATGAGGAAGTCCCAAATGCTGTCCCTTCCCACTCTTCTGTCCATATGCTTGTATTTAATCCTAACAATACATGTAAATCGGGTACTATTATCTCTGTAAGATGAGAACATGTGGGCTTAGAGAAGGGAAATTTATTTGTAATCCATCCTCTTTTTCTCTTCTTGGTACCATGATCTCCTAGGACTACCTGTTTTGACCCTCATCTTTTGAATCAGTGACTTTCCCATTCTGTCTAGATTTCACCAAAGCTAGGAATGAAGTCCTAGACCGCCCGGAGCTTAGATTCCAGCAAGAAAAGCTTAACTACCAACCAGGCAACTGGCCAAAGGACATTGCTAAGAGAACGCCCCTCCTTCCTATGCACTTTTATTTGAGTTTTCACAAGGATCTGCCTGTGCCTGGGTCGTGAAAATGGAATGTTGTAAATGAGACACTTTCATTCCAGGCCAGGAGAAAGGTGTACTAAAGATCAAACACACACACACACACACACACACACACACCCCTCAGGTGCATAGAGAACAAAGGAGAAAAACTCCCTTCCATGCCAAAGAGGAAAGACAGTGTACAGAAGAGGTAACTTTCAAATCTAGAAAGGGAAAAAAAATAACTCAAGCTTGAGACCATGAAGATCGACAGTCTGGGTATAAACCAGGATTGAAATGGGAAAGACAATGTAGGAGACTTCAAAGGCAAGGAGTAGAGATTCATAAAATGTAACAGAATATTCAGCTCTCTAGTAATTCAGTGGTGTTACTTGGCCACTCATTCATGTAACAGTCATTTGCTGAATAATCTACTACAGGTAATGCACTGTGCACCCAGCACTGCGCTGTCTAGCATTGTTTCATCACAAAAAAAAGACAACCAAGTAACTCTGCATTTTCATAATTGAATCAAGGTCACTATGACAATTTTGGTCACTGGTATTCTGATTGATGGAAATGAGCCCTACTGAAGCTACTTGGATCCAAGGTTGAGTGCCTGATAATTGTCTAACCTCATTACTGTGTCTCTCTGTTTACGCACCTTTTGCTGAACATTGTGATATACTACCCAGATGGCCCTTCCACAGTCACAGACTATTAGGTCAGCTGTGGGCAGTGCGGCTGTCGGACACCCTTCTCTCATTGCCCTTTAAGAGTATCTCTGCGGAAAGGAGCTGCCTTGCCAGATAGCATGTCCCTTCATGGAGTAGCCTTCATCTGGCGACCGCTTGATGCCTGAGGATGACTGCCAATCCCTCTTGGTCCAGTTCAGGACAACTCAGAAGGGCCATCTTGTCTTCAGAATCCCCACCCCCACCCCCCAGGGTCAGCTGAGGATTCCATTGAGACTGCATTGCAACATGACATCTCCCGCTTCCCAATCCTACTTCCCTCCCTGCCCTTCCATGTGTATTGATTTCAAACACACTCTGTACGAACACATCTGCAGGCCAATTTCCATATCAGATTATTTTCGGGGGAATCAACCTGTCATACATTTTCTACTTTGGGTCACTGCCTCTGGAATTCAGCCTGTTCTTCCTTGTCCTTCTTTTCCTACTGTTGGTTTAGTCACCGAAGTGTTTTCTGTCAGATTATCTCAACGGATCTGTTCTGTTCTCTCCAGGCCTTCCTTCCTAGTGTCTCCATTATAGGCCTGTATCACCTCATTCCTTTTCAGAAATTTCTCTTACCTAGAAGGACAGCTGGCAAATCTACATTTCACACATCAAAGCTTATAAGAATCTTCCAGGGGGAGCACCTAATTTGGATATAAGCAGCTACCCAGAAAGGGCCCTCTCTAGCCCACACTTTCTCCTTAATATAATAGTGTCTGACACATAGGGGTCACTTCTATGTGTCAAATGCTTTTTGGTATTTTAAATATAGAGTCATTTAATCCACACAGTAGCCTACACTGCGGGATAATTATTTTCATCATTTTAAAGATGCAGAAACTGAGGCACACAGAAAATAACTTGCCCAGGATTATCCACTGACTACACTTGGCCAAATCCAGGTATTTTTTTACATCAGAACCCGTGCTATTAACTAATATGCTAGAAGGCTTAGAGTCAGAGCCATATGATTTCTCACCTGGTCTTGACTCAACACCCGATTATAAAGTCTTCAAAAGCCATTCCACATCTTTCTTCTCTTCAAGTCCCAACAGTGTAGGCTATAGGGCTGGGTCCTGGGAGGATCTTAATAAAACCCGCTGACTGATGCCATAAATTCTGAGCTCCACCCACCTTGTTAATGCTCACTTCACAGCCTTTTCATGGCTGCACCACATTCCTCCCGCTCATTAAACTCCCCTGTGGTTAGGCCTTACCCCCTACCACCACCTCCGCTTCCTGGAGACGTGTGGGTATTAGACTAATATTTAGAAAATGAAGGTGCATCTTTTAGTTTCTCATTTACTTATTCAAATGTACCGACCAAATGCCACTCAGCTAAAAAGAGTGTAAAATAAGTCTAAGTCCCTGTCTCAAAGGAGACCTTACATCCAGATGTGAGAGAAAATCACAAGCCAAACGCAACATGTAACAAGTTTGGTAGAGAACTTCCACCATCTCCCACCCCCCACCCCCCCACCCATCAGCATCTGTACTCAGTGAGGGGCCTCGACCCTCCCTGTTACTACAGCTGATCTGGGCATGCCCCAGGCTAAGGCCAACCCTTCACCCTGTGCAGCACATCAGTTCACTCACCTACCCAAGGGAATCACTCCAGAAACCAATACTCCCTCTCTTCTACCATCAAATTTTTCTCTCTGATTATTCCCTCTAGCATATAATGTTATTCTACTTTCCAAAGTAAAAAAACAAAACAATTCATAAACACACAGACTCACATACTCTTAAAACCACCCTCCATCTCAATTATCCTCTATTTCTCACTTCCAGTAGGTTTTTGCTCCATTGAAACCACCTCGTCAAAGTTATCAGTGAGCTCCATCTTGGCAAGTCCAAGACTCATTCTCAGTCCTCATCTAATGGGACCATTAAGATGCTTCTTACAAGGTCAGAAGGCAGAGGACTGTATGGTTGTTGCAGCTGCTGGAGTATTTCCTTGAAAGAACTGAAAGCTGCTTCCTTGGAGTTGGTACCAACTGGTCCCGGTTCTGACTTTTGGAACATTGCTGAACCAACCTACTGCCTCCTCCAAAGGCAGACTTTCCACTTCTATGTCCCTACATTGGCATCCCTGCTACCTAAATATCACAGGTACGTATGCTTCTGGAAATTAATAGCATCATCTCTAATCTGAAACCGAGGAGGGAAAGACTGATTAAAAACTATTTATTTATTAACTTATTCAAATAACAGATGTTTCTTGAGTGTGTCAGGCACAATTCTAGGCACTGGGGATACTGCCATGAACAAACAAGACAGACATACTATTCTTCCTGCCTTCAGAGAGCTCACAAAATAAATTCTATTGAAAAGTGATAACACTTTAGGTTGCTCTGGTGTTTTATAAATATTAATTTTACGTTTAGTGGAGTAATGTAGTGAATTACAATCTAACACAACTTTTCATCTTCAAAACACCTTTTCCCTGCCTTCCCTAATTTCCAAGCCAGAAGCTGAAGAAAGATAAAATAATCCAGAAGGAACAAGTAGATTTTTTAAAAATATGATTCTATTAATTTGAGACAGAGAGAAAGAGAGAGAGAGAGAGAGAGAGAGAGAGAGAGAGAGAGAGAGAGAAGAAGAAGAAGAAGAAGAAGAAGAAGAAGAAGAAGAAGAAGAAGAAGAAGAAGAGAGAAGAGAAGAGAAGAGAAGAGAAGAGAAGAGAAGAGAAGAGAAGAGAAGAGAAGAGAAGAGAAGAGAAGAGAAGAGAAAGAAGAGAAAGATAGCCATCAATTGGCTGCCTTCTACACACCACCTATTAGGGATCTAGCCTGAAACCTGGGCATGCACCCTGACCAGGAATCAAACTGGATACCTCTTTGTGTATGGGATGATGCTCAACCAACTAAGCCACATTAGCCAGGGAATGTCAAGTAGATTTTTTTAGTCCATAGCAAAAACAATAGTCACGAAAAATGAACCATAGCCAAGCACTTGGGAAATTTCCCAGAATGTTTTAAATAATAAGGGAAAACTCTTAGGAACTGGGAACACAGAATTGATGTAAGAAATCAAAAATGGGAAGGACCACAGTAGCAGTTAGAGAAATTCTAACCCCATCCACTGATCTGTCATCTAAGTCTGCAAAATAGTTTTGCATTATTTCTGCAGGGCTCAGAGAGTAACTATGAAAGGTCTTCACCTATTCCTTGATGAAACATCGGGATCTTTGACGCCAATACGCCATAGAGTTTCAGAACTGCCAACAAGCTGTATTCATGGAACATGTGTTCCTGAATGCACAATACTTCTTCCTCTCCCTCCACTCTTCCTCTTGTTTGATTATTATTGCTTAAGGCCCTGGAGCAATTACAAACTATACTTAAGGAAACAGTCCACTTTGGATTTGAATTCTAGTTGATTACAGCCTAGCTCTGTGACCTTTAGCAGGTGACTTGTTTGCTGTGCGTGAATTTCCCCATCTGTGGTAAGCGCACACACTTCAGAAAGCTGTGGGGGATACTGGATAATGTCTGAATTTGTAGGGCTTAGTTCACTGCCTACAATATAGTAGTCAATCATTTTTATGTATTGTCAGAAGTTGCAGCTTTATCTTGTTTATGGCATATTTTTAGGTTAGTCCAATGAGATCTGATTATCATTCACAGCTCTAAGAGAACTGATGGGCACACTTTAAACAGCCAAGGACTGAGCTGAAATAGCTCACTTTCCTCTGGATAGGTAATTGCTTCTGCTTGGTTTTCTACTCATTTACTTGCCTTTGCGTTGTTACTGTGAAAGCCCACACAGGACATCTGAGAAAAGTCCATCCCATGCCAAAGCCTCCAAACTGATTTCCCTGCCTCCTGTCTTGTCCCTATCTCACAACTCTGTGTAGCCACATGGTGGCCCCTCTGTAATGAGACCGAGTCATGCCACCATATGAAATCCTTCAATAGCTTGCCACTGCATCCTCCAGACCAGTGGTCGGCAAACACATTAGTCAACAGAGCCAAATATCAACAGTACAACGATGGAAATTTCTTTTGAGAGCCAAAAATCGACTTCTGCGCATGGGCCACAAAGTTTCAATCGCACTGTACATCATACGCCCCTGCACGTGATATTTTGTGGAAGAGCCACACTAAAGGGGCCAAAGAGCTGCATGTGGCACACGAGCTGCAGTTTGCCGACCGCTGCTCCAGGCAAAGGTCTTGGCACCTTAGTAAGGATCCAGCCTTCCCTTACCTGACCCCAGTTACCTTCCCAGTTTCAGGTGACTGTAATCCTGCTCTCCAATCTGTGCTTATCTTCCCTTTAATAGAAATGCTGATTTCTATCCTTATACCCTTGTTCATGTTGTTCTTCCCACCAGGAAAGCCCTTCCTCCATTTTATGCCTGGCTAATTCATTCATTTTTTAAGACCACAGTTAAGTGGCATCTCCTACATAAACCTTTAATGATCCCCCTGAGTTGAGCTATGCTCCTCCCTCTTATGAATCCCTTTAACTCACACTCACATGTCAAATCCCACAAAAATTTACCGAATTATAATTTTTACAATATTGGAAGCTGCTGGAACATGTCTTATTTTAAAGACATGTCCAGTGTCTAATGTGATACTTTACACATAAGTAGTTATCCTATATAATAAAAGGTTAATATGCAAATTGTCACCTCGACCAGGAGTTTGACCCTGGGTAGGGCTGGCCCACCAACCAACCACAGTACCTCCCTGTGGCCAGACCCCAATCATGCATAAATTCATCCACCAGGCCTCTAGTTCAATAATAATTTTAAAAGATCTAGTAGATGCATCAGATAACCTAGTATTTGGTTCCACCTCTCCATTAGTTAGTCACAATATTTTAGTTAAATTACTGAAATTATTTGAGGTTGTTTTCTCCTGTTTTAAATGGGAATATTTCCCTTAACTCCCCACCGCGTCTCTGCTCTTCTTAAGAGTTACTGTGGAAAAGGTAAAACAAATAAAATACTCCATGTTATTTTAAATAATTACAAGATGATAGGCAAACACAAAATATTGCTAGAGCAAATATTTAATTTGGTTGAAACGATTTTAGATCACTGTAAAAATATGTCACAGATGTAACTTAATCCTCATTCTTTTTAACTAGAATTAGGAGTAACAGTAACAACAAAATCAATCACAGAACTTGAAGCTTCTCAGTTTGCAAAACTCAAATAAATGAGCTAAAACCTTGGAAGGTTCTTAATAATTATCCATCCCTGTTTTTATAGAGAAGGATTTGGTGATTCAAAGATAAAGCGTTACTCCATTGGATATAAATAATGGGGCATCTAGATTCCCTGTTTCTCCCTACTATAAACCAAGCTACATGTAAATGAGGTATCTATTAACACATGAGTGAACAAAATACAATATGCAATAACTTTTATGATTTGGGTTTTTAAAATTCTGCAGTCCTTTGTCATGCCACAATCTAAATCAAACAATTTATAAATGATACACAAATGCTCTATTAGGAACTGATATATTGACATAAGGTTTCAAGGATGCTTCTCAGAAGGCATAATGTTTGGGACAAATTTACCTTCCATAACAAATCACAGTCACATCTTGTAGAGCTACTGGGAGGGACTGAAAACAGAGCGTGTTTTTTCATGTGACAACTGCCTTTACCATGGATCTCAGTCCCTACCCACTACTCAGCCTCCCCAACATCTCACAGGGCAGCCAGTTTTCCTCACTATGAGCAGTCCTGTGCTGATCCGGGTCCCTGGTGCCTTCTGAAACAGAAACTTCCCAATGAAGGAGTTGATTCAGCTTGTGCAAGGAGCTAGGGAGCTGAGGGCGAACATCTGCTCTTGGTTAAAACTTTCTGGCTCCTACGAGCCATTTGCGTGCTGAGCCCCTGTGGAAGCCAAAAGGATTTCTGACCACTCATTAACCAGATTGTGGTTGGCAAGACTCAATCATTTCTTTCACCCAAGTGCAAGGTATTATTCTAGGTGCCAAGAATAAAGAGAGAATAAGACAAACAAGGTTCTGGCTTATGTCTGGCGTGTTTGTATTGACTTACTTGTTTATCGGCACTGGGGCTGAATTTAGAGATCTGAATTTTGATTCCAGTTCTGCTGTTAACTATTGAAAGCCTGTGTGACTCTCGGCTTCAGTTTACACATCTACAGAATAATGACTGTTATCTCCGTTTACAGGGTATCAGTGGAGATGACATAAGATTCTTGGTGTTCCAGTTTTCTGAAACACATAAACAACACTCTTTCATAACAAAGCACTCAACAATCTAGGAATAGAAGAGACCTTTCTTTCTCAATCTGATAAAGGGCATCTATCAAAAACCCACAGCTCACATGATACTTAATAGTGAAAGACTGGATGCTTTCCCCTAAGATAAAGAAGAAATTATTGTTCACTTTTGTCACTCCCCTTGACCACTGTACTGTCGGTTCAAGCCAGGGCCATAAGGGTAAATAATAAAAGAAATCCAAATCCATTAGAAGATAACATGATGTTTTATATCAAAAATCCAAAAGAGCCAAAACCGGTTTGGCTGAGTGCAGACCGAAGGGTCCCAGGCTCCATTCCGGTCAAGGGCATGTACCTTGACTGCGGGCACATCCCCAGTGGAGGGTGTGCAAGAGGCAGCTGATCGGTGTTTCTCTCTCTTCGGTGTTTCTGACTTTCCACCCCTCTGCCTTCCTCTCTGTAAAAAAAATCAATAAAATATATTTTTTTAATTCTACATAAACTACAAAAAGCAGTAGTCTAGGAACAAACCCTTACATTTATGGTCAATTTATTTTCAACAAGAGTCAAAACAATTTAATGACATAACAATAGTCTTTTGAAAAATGATGAAGAGAAAGATGAATATCCATGTGCAAAGGAATGAACTTGGACTTCTACCTCACACCATGATAAACAACAATGAACTTAACGTGGGCCATAGACCTAAATATAGCAACTAAGACATAGGAATAAAGATTTATTACCATGGATTAAGCAAAAAAAAAATTTGGACATAATCAAAATTTAAAAATATTTGTACTTCAAAAGATATCATCAAGAAAGTGAAAAGATAAGCCAAAGATTGAGAAAAAAATACTTGAGGATCATATATCTGACAAGTAACTTATATTCCAAATACAACTCAAGAATAGAAAGGCAACCCAATTAAAAGTGGGCAAGATATATGAATAGACATTTCCCCCAAACATATATGCAAATGGCCAATAAGCACATGGGGATATATCCCAACATCATTAATTAGTAGGAAATGAAAATTAAAACCACAGTGAGATGCCAACCCCTTCACACCTATTAGGATGCCTATAGTAAGATTGATATTAATAAATATTGATTAAAAAGATGGAGAATTTGGACACTGCATAGATCGCTGCTGAAAAATGTGAAACGGTGCAGTCTGCAAGCAACCCACTCAATGGGTTGTATTTCTTGATGCTGAATTTAAATCTCATGATACGTCATCTTTAAAGACTTGACTATTTAGCCCTGGCCAGTGTTGCTCAGTGGTTTGTAGCATTGTCCTGTGCACTGAAAGCTTGCAGGTTCCATTTCCAGTCAGAGCGCATACCCAGGTTGCAGGTACAATCCCTGGTCAGGGCACATACAGGAGGAAACCAATGATGTTTCTCTCTCACATTGATGTTTCTCTATCACCCTCTCCCTTCCTCACTCTGAAACCAATAACAACAGATCCTTGGATGAGAATTTTTTATAAAAAGGATTTGACTATTTTGCATTTAATTAGCTAATACTTACTAGCTCCTCCTTCAGGCCACCAGGCATTAGGGGTGTAGTTGTGAATTAAGTAGACAAAGGTCCTGCTCTTATGGAGTTTTCATTGTTGTGGGGTAAAGGAGAGACATGGATATAAATAACTGAACAAAGTAATGGGTGGTAAAGGCTATGGGAAAAATAAAGTGAGTGAATAGAGGATGCTAAAGATGGCTGCTGTTTTTTACAGTGGTCAGCACAGGACTCTCAGATAAGGACACATTTGGGCTAAACTCAAATTTTGCCACTAATTCACTGTGTGGCCTTTGGAAAAACCTCCTCTCTAAAATTCAGGGTTTGGGGGTACATAAAATAATTAAATTCTAGGTTCTCTTCTAGCTATAATATACTATCACGGAAGCAAGGAAACTAACCGTTACTCAAGGACAAGTGAAATATGAGTAAATAGTGTAGCTTTATAAGATGTAGGAAAACTGCTGATCAGCTTCCTGGTGTGTAATAAAATCTCCTCCATTCAATGTCAGAGTACCTCAAGGTCAGAGTTTCTCTCTCCTCTATTTCTTCCTCACCTAGAACAGTCCTCTCTACAGCTCATACTCAACAGATGCTTCTGTTTTGGTGATTTTTTTGTCATTTCTTGCAAGGGTTTCAAGCTGAGGAATATGGAGCAATCACAATGTGGCTAAATTTCACTGTGAATGAACATGGTTTAGGAGGGTCTTTGGTACAGTCCAGTAGCTCTCAAATCTGGCTACATATTTAAATCATCTGGGAAGACTTTAAAAACCCCAATGTCCAGGATGTGCCCCAGAAGATTAATCAGAATCTCTCAAAGTTTATTTTATTCTAGAGATCCGGTGCATGAAATTTGTGTATGGGGGAAGGGAGGGTGTCCCTCAGCCCAGCCTGCACCCTCTCCAATCTGGGGGCAGTCAGACATCCTTCTCACAACCCAGGACTGCTGGCTCCCAACAGCTTACCTGCCTGGCTGCCTGATTGCCTCTAACTACCCTCCCCTGCTGGCCTGGTCACCCCTAACTACCTTCTCCTACTGGCCAATTGTCCCTAACTGCCCTCCCCTGCCAGCCCAAACGCCCCTAACTGCCTTCTCCTGCCAACCTGATGACTCCTAACTGTCCTTCCCTGCAGGTCTGGTCTCTCCCAACTGCCCTCCCCTGCTGGCCTGATAAACCACAACTGCCCTCCCCTGCTGGCCATCTTGTGGCAGCCATCTTGTGTCCACATGGGGGCGGTCATCTTTGACCACATGGGGATGGCCCTCTTGTGTGTTGGAGAGATGGTCAATTTGCATATTACCTATTTAATATATAGGATTCCTTAGGTTATTATAATAGGCAGCTACAGCTGAGAACCTTGGTTTAAGGGGGGAAAGCTTGGTTTTGACAGTACGCATGTTTCAGCTTGCCATCAGATTTCAGCACTCACTGGATATGGACACTTGAGGAAAGGTTTTCAAGTAATTCTCCATTTCCTTATTTGTAGAATTGAAAATGTATTTAACAACAACATAAATGCATAAGTGAGTAGGCAATCCATAACTGATATCTTTTCACTAAGATTTAAATTCTTATCTACTGAAGAGCTAGCTTTACAGGATTCAGCACCAGCTCGATGCAGATAAATGTATAAGCCGTGCCCTTAGGAGTTCATAATTTTTATACAAAGCCCCCAAATGGAAAGACTTGGAGAAGATAGAAAGGACATGTAAACAGATGCCACCAGCCATCTATCAAAAAGAAAATCCATCATGATAGCCTGAACGTGGCCAGAATTCTCAAAGACCGATGTCTTGGTTATCTCTTGCTGCATTACAAATTATCCCAAAACATAATGGCTTGAAGCAACAGTGTTTATTATCTCAGCCTGTAAGCCAGGAATCTGGGACAGATTAGCTGGGTTCTCTGGCTCTGGGTGTCTCACGTGGCTGCGGTCACCCCAACAGGGGAGGACTTGCTTCTTAGCTCATTCACGGGGTTATTGGCAGGACTCACCTTCTCAAGGCTCTTGGGCTGAGGCCTCAGTTCCTTGCAATTTGTTGGTCAGAAACCACCCTTGGTTCCTTTCCAGGTGCCTCTCCATAGAACATCTTACAACATGGCAGGGAGTAAGCAAGAGGGCAAAAGAGAGGGCCAGGGAATGAGAAAGCACTGCCAAAGTGGGCATCATAGCCTTTCGGAACCTAATCATGGAAGCGACAGCCATCACTTCTGCCAGATTTTATTCATTGGCAGTAAATCCTGAGATCCAGCCCATACTCAAACAGGGAGGATTACCCAAACACATGAACCAGGAGGTAGGGGGTCATTTAGGGTCATAAAAGCAACTGCCTACCAGAGTAGATGCCTAGATGTTTTGTTTCTTTAAATCATATCTTGAAGGAGAGACTAGCAACCAAAGTGCATTACTTCATTCTCATTTACATTTCCAAGAACAAAACCCCATCCTCTGCGATGATTGTTCTAGGGACTTCCATTTATTGTGCCCCTACGGTGTGCGTTACAGAGTTCGTAGGGTAATTTTGAAATAAATAAAACAGCGGCTGCCTTCTAAAAGCTCCCTAGCAAACAAAGAAAATAAACAAGATAGCACATTTTATTATAGAGAAGCCACGTGCTATGGTATTATGAGTAAAGAAATTCATGACTATTTGGGGATGAAATAAAATTATATGAAGGACTTTGAAAAATGTGTCATTGAGCCGAAACCAGTTTGGCTCAGTGGATAGAGTGTCGGACTGCGCACTGAAAGGTCCCGGGTTCAATTCCTGTCAAGGGCATGTACCTTGGCTGCGGGCACATCCCCAATAGGGGGTGTGCAAGAGGCAGCTGATCGATGTTTCTCTCTCATCGATGTTTCTGACTTTCTATCCCTCTCCCTTCCTCTCTGTAAAAAAAATCAATAAAATATGTATTTTTTTAAAATAAGAAAAACGTGTCGTTGAGAAGGGCAACGGGGCTGGGGGCTGAGAACCAGACACTAACCTGATAAAAACGCATGTTCAGGACGATCAGCATGGCAGCAGGGTAAAAAGAGATGGGAGTGAAGGCACCTGGGGCGGTGATGGGGAGGTGATGGGAAGCAGTTAGAAAACCTTTGGCATTTTACAGCCAGTAGGTAAAGGGGTCTCTCCATAGGCAGGGAGGTGGCAGTGGAAAGAACAGTGAAGGTCTCAGTGGTCCTTGTGAACGCAGCACCAAAGGGATTTAGGAAGACCTTTGAGAAAACTTTAGACAAGAAAAATGGAGAATATGTTTTTTGTTTGGGTTATTTTGAATCACCAAATATCCCAAATTTTCATACCCAACTGACTAGTTTCACAGCAACACAACGGGAGCATTGGAAAGATAAAGTAAGATAAAGAATGCATTGTTTGATTCACTCATCCCTTTAGCATGGTTCTCTTAGGAGAAACAAGCTCCTTGCTTGCCAGGGAAAATCCGAGTTGACCTGCTCAAGTGGATTGTGCAAGCTGCTGTTTGGAGAGATAACAAGCACAGGGCATAGCTTCCAAGCCACCCGGAAGGGTGAGGAAAAAGTCAGAAATCACATCGAGGTCTGCTTGATCCATTCCACTACTACTTTGGGGGCTTTGAATCTTTGAGGTCCTTTCTTGTCACACTGAGCAGATTATATTACACCCCAGAGACAAGGAGTAGCTGAGGGAACTGTATTTTTTCTCTCTCTCCTCTTTGTGTTTCATTTTGTGAGGGCTTTATTTTGAGTTGGCTACAAATTCAGAGCTCCCATTAATGGGTTTAACATAGCATGTCTAATGAATAAGAATTAACACAAAGACTGCAGGAGAAAGGAATGTCTATTTTCATCCAAGGGCGTTTGAAGAAGCCAGGCTGGAATTAGGGCTGGCTCTCAGGAAAGAGCATATGTCTTTACTGTACTGCAAAGTCACCGTGCAGAGAGGAAAAGAATATTTGGCTGGTGATTCAAAAACCAGCCCCAGGAAATATCTCTGGTGGAGAAAGCAGAAAGGGGAGAGGGGAGGGGAAGAGTGGAATAACTGAGTAATTTAATTCTAGAAAGAGTAGAGCTGGTGCTGAACACAGGGTTTCCCCAATGTCCACTGCTCAGGCAACCTGGGGACCTGAGCATAGACCACGGAATGTCCCAAGAAAGATACCTGCCTCTTAATAACCCCACACTAACAGGAGATCAACATTTGCTCAATCTAGCCAGAAAGTTTTCCTGTCAATCTCTATTCTCTATGTCTTGTTGGTGACTTTATTCAGGCTCAACTTCTTTCCCTTTCTGCCTTATGTTTTCCCCAGAAGATGAATCTTGGGATTTAAAGTCAAACAGTTTACTTCAGAAGCGATTCCCAACAAGCATTGGTAGGAAGGGCAGGTGTAAGAGAGGGGAGGGTGTATTAATGAGCAGGTTGCTGCGCTAGGCTATTGTGGGCTGAGTCACACTGAGGACTTCTGGGAGATAATGTAGACTAAACTTCAGAGTTATTCCACTCAAGGGGCAAGGAAGCTAAAATATTTTAGCTTCTGTTCACGGTCTGTGTAGGGTTACTCTTGGGGGATGCTAGCTTCTCAGTTCTGCTGGCCAGTTTCTGTTCATGATCTGTGTAGGGTTACTCTTGGGGGATGCTAGCTTCTCAGTTCTGCTGGCCAGCATCTTGCAGAAGCGAAGTGCCGAGAGGGTAACTCATGGGAAGGGAGTTCCACGTACCTGGCGCTGGAAACTCTCTGCACACATGGGAATGCTGGGTAATGAGGAGTATGGGAGAGCACCTACAGCTTCAGCTACACCTGGCCTGAAGGCCCGCCTCATCTGGCAAGGCCTCACCTGTTCCTCTCTGATTATAGACTTATTAAGCACGTACCATACTACAGCCATTGGGATAAAACATGAAACAAGGCAGACATGTTCCTTACCCTTACGGTTCCTACAGTCAAGGAGGGAAGACATATAATTAAGCCGGCAATTGAAACCAACATTTATATTATAAAAATTTTCAAACATACAGACAAGTTGGAGAATTTTATAATGACTATCCAATGAGCCATCATTCAATTGGATAGCAGTTGCTAGCATTTTGTCATTTTTTTTTTGTCTCATCTTGTTTTGTGGCTTTTGCTAAATTATTCCAAGGTAAATCATAGACATTATAACATGGACCTGATGTTCTTTAGTGTGTCTCTCTCTAAACCCAAAGAGAACATTTCCCGGTGTAACACAACACTACTACACCTGACAACACCAAATCAACAATGTCCGGTATCGAATACACCCGTGTTTCACATCAATTGACATGTAATTCAATGAACTCAGAGACTGTACAGCCTGGTCCTCGGTGAAGGCCAATACTCTGATTGGATGTCCTGCAACTCACGGCTTGACTGTAGCATGATGGGGAGGTAATTCGTCTGAAACGGGAGTCAGAAGACCTGGTTTTAAGATCTGCCACTCATGTGATGACTCATCAATACTGTCAGAGATCAAACTGGCTTAAGCAAAGGATGAAACTTACTGGCTCATGTAACCCAAAAGTCCAGTAACAACCAGAGTAATAATATTAATATTAGCACACAGTCATGTAGCACTTACTATACGTCAAGCCCTGCTCTAAACACATACACACATACACACACACAGAATCACTCACTTTTCATAGTAACTGTGTGAGGTAGGTTTCCATTCTTTAGATTCTTTTACAGATGAGGTGACCGAGACATACACAGAGGGAGTGACTTGCTCAAGGAGGGCACAAAGCTTGCTAGTGGCAGAGCTGATACATAAACGAGGGCAGTCTGGCCCCATGGCTGGATGTGTAGACTCACCCCGGATCTACAGGACTGAATCCCCCTCTCACCCTGTGCTCTCCGGCTGATTCGCTGGCTCTGTTTTTCAGCAGAGCTTTTTGTCACAGCTGAAGCACAGCTCTCGTTCACTCTCTCTATTTTTTCACTGCCAATCACCCTGGCAGGAACCACGCCTCTGTTCCCAACCATACCCAATGCCAAGGTTTCCAGTTGCTGTGCACTGTCTCTGAGGAGCCTGAGTTGAATAAGGACCCATCCCTCAACAAATCACTCTGGCTATGAGTGAGGTCAGCCTTCACTCCCGCAGCTGGGACTGTGGTCAGCTCCTCCTCAATGGCTGAACAGGGGGCAGCAGGGCCCCCGCAAAGGCAGCCAGGGGGCTCTCCCTGCAAGAATGAGATCTGAAAGCCCAGGGATAAACTTGCTCAGAAGCAGCTCTGGCCCCGGCGAGAGTCTCCTGCACAAACACTACGTTTTTTCAGCTGCAAAGCAGAGGCAGGGGGACACCGTGATGGCTAGAGAAGCCTTTTCACTCTCCTCTAAATGTTAACCAGCTTACGGAGTGAGGGCTGGGAGATGACAAGGCATCGGCTCAAAAGGCAGCGAGAGCTCGTGGAGGAGCGTGGGTTACAGCCTGGGATTCATCACGCCCAGGCCAGTGCCCGTTCCTTTCTGTTTCAACAGTCACTGCAATGTGGAGGCCCCCCCAAAAAAACTCTGCAAGAGAGAGAGAGACAGACAGACAGACAGACAATAGCTGGCCTCGGTCCTTGGCTGGGAGGATCTGTGGCTTCGCAAAGGAGGAAAGGATTAGGATAATGCCATTGACCTCATCTGGGAAGAGAAATATTAGAGCGACATTGTTAAGCAAGCCCCCCAAACCTACAAAAACCGTTTTTCAGAGGCTCCTCCAAGATTAACCTGAGCTCCCAGAGGAACGCAAGGCCGATCCTGCCAGGTAACACTAGTCTGATGTCATCAAAGTAGCTGATGGCTGCGGCCGGCTTTACCTGGCAGGGCATCAAAGCTGCTGCCAAGCAAGGGAGAGAACGTCCACCCCAGCTGGGAGCGCCTGGAGCTGCACAAACTCGTGCCGCTCTGCACCCCTCAGTCACTTTGAAGTAAACCTTCCTTCCCAGGTCATCAGCTCAGGGACCCCCTCTCAACTTGGCCTTAAGCTGTAAGCCTTAAAGGCACCGAAGCAAACGGATGTGTCAGTTTCACCCCAGCTGGGCGGCCTGTGTAAGAGAGAGAATGGGAATGTGGAGGCAGAGGGATCCTTGAGCTCCATGTGCTGCTTGGACTCTTGTTATTTAAGGAACAGAAACTCAATGGAGCCACAAGAGAACAGCCGGGTGTGTTCTCTGTTTCTAGCTACTCTATTCGCCCATGGTTGGCCAATGTCTTGTTATATTAGCGCAGGAAGCCAGTTTGATCGGTGCTTGAAATCAACCATCCATGTTTTATTAGATAGAGGCTGCTATTGAGAGCTGCCCGCCCTCTCTAACACAAACCGTTGGCCAAACCTGTACCAAGCGCGGTCAAGAGCAGCGGTCGCCCATCTTTAGGACCTCATGGGCCATTAGCATCTGGGGACCACCGGTTGGCGACCGCTGGTCTAAAAGTTCTGTCTAAAGAGCAATATCGTGGACAGGGAAGTTCAGGTGGCACGAGATGTGCGAAGAGGTCAGACCTCATGACAGCTTGGCCTGGTACAGCGGCTCTTTGGCCACCGCAAGCCCAGAACAGATCTCCAGGACTTTCCTCTTATGGCCACTTCAGGAAAACGAACACAAACGTGTAGACAAACGTGATCCTGTGAAAGGCTAAGTTTGTAAACATCTGGTCACACTGTGCTGCAGAAGTTCTCCTTTTGCGCTTCCAGATCAGTAATGTTTTCGTGTAAAAATGTTTGTTCTCCCCTCCCTATTCCTTACAGCTGGGGTCGGCGAACTCATTAGTCAACAGAGCCAAACATCAACAGTACAACGATTGAAAATTCTTTTGAGAGGCGAAACCGACTTCGGCACATGGGCCATGAGGTGTCAATCGCACTGTACGTGCATGCCCGCACGTGATATTTTGTGGAAGAGCCACACTCAAGAGGCCAAAGAGCCGTATGTGGCTTGCGAGCCGCTGTTTGCCGACCACTGCCTTACACAAAACATTGGAAAGCGGAGGTTTACCAGTTCCACACCCCACATGCAATCAGCCATGCTGCCCTTTATCCCTCTCCGAAACGCAACATCATTCGGTAGGAAGGGAGAGAGAGAGATGTAACATTTATTAAGCACCTACTTAGTTCCAGCAACTGTGCCATTAGATGAGATATTTTCTGTCTCCATATATTCCAACAATAATCACAAGGTAGGTCTTATTATCCTTGTTAGATAGACAAGAAAATGTAGTCTCAAAAGGATAAGCAAGTTTTCCATGTGGCTCACCATCCGTGTGCCATCTGTACGCTCTGAACTCCTTTCACCTCCCTGCAGGGCCTTACACAGCATGAGGAAAATGATTATCGGGTTCAACCACGCCATCAACACCAGCCCCTCCTGATCGTCTATATAACAGGGTTCTGTCATCAAATAAGTTGGCTAGTTCTGCCTATAATATTTCTCCCATAAAATTCAGAATATTATTTGCATATCAAAAAATCGAAAACGTCTTAATAATCCAGTTTAGTGTGCATGTCCTCAATAATCCAGTTGGGTTTCATCTGGCCGCTATTTCCTCAGTTAACTGGCTTGCAGGATGCTTTTCTCAGATACCATCCATTAGTGTCTCGTGAACACAGCACTCCACGAAGACGCTCTGGGGAACCCAACACGGAATCGTGTTGACTTCCCCTCAGTTTATGAATGACAGCCCTGCCTAGGAAATGAAATTGTCATTCACAAGGGACAAGGCTGACTGAGAAGAGAGGAACGGTTTGTGTTAGTACTCACAGCTGATGACTGATGGAGCTGGGGTCAGAGGTCACAGCTCCTGGATGCTAATGGTTATGTTAATGAAGCCTTGGCCTAAGACAGCCATACATCTTTGCCCCGTTTTCCTGTTCTCTTACCCCGGAGTGTCATTCATGAGTCTCTCTTCATAGCAAAGTCTTCCCGCCCACCAAAGGGAATGTTCTCTGACACTGAATTGGATGCAAAGAAAACATCAGCCTGGTGCAAATCTCGGGGCCCTATTTTTGACAGGTGCACGGGTAGAGGAAGAGAAGGCAATATAACGGTACAGGGGACAACTGATCCTTGGCCTCCATGTGGGGGACACAGGAGGAGGAGTGGCCAGATAATGAGCCAGGCTCGCCTCTCCTCCAGGAGGCAGTGACCACTGAACCCCATCGAATAGTGACCGAAGGGCATTGCCAGCCTGACTTCATCATCACTTTCACTTTTTCAGCATCACCCCAAAAGTCCCGTTTTTCCAAAACGACATCATCGATTGTTCAATGTTGGTTCACATCTCCCCAAAATACCATGGAAGGCAAGTAAAGCATACAGGCCAGAGGATTCCACACATGGGTCTCCAGTTTGCTCCCACTCCCTTTCCTTCCACCTCAGGTCATTCTAACTCAAACCCCGTGATGTTACATTTTGGGGAGAACATTCAGGGAAATGCCTGGAATTAGAAAGAACGGTTGTTAGCGTGATAAGAGGCAACTGGCTGGAATTCGGTGCCTTTCATTCCCACATATAAGTCAGAAAGTGGGCCCTAGATTGTTTAAAGGCTTAAGTAGCTTATCTCCCTATTTAAATTAGCCAGCACACCAAGGCAAGGCCACAAAACGCGCTGCCCATCGGGCCGGTTTATTTATCTCTTTCTTTCTTTTTGAGAGCAGGACAGGATGCGAGGCCTACATTTACTTCCCTTCCGTCTAGCACCACCGGTGACATTGTTTATACTTTCCCCTGTGCAGCGCTCCCAGACGCACTTTAAAGGAAAGCGATAAGAGGAGAGGAAAAGGGAAGTCCCTTCCAGGGAAGGAGCACATCAGGGTCTGCTTCCCAGGCTGTGGGCCATGCTCCTCAGCTGCCCCTCTGTTTATTGCTGGGTTTTTGTTTCTGTGTTTTACACAGCAATCCCCCGCACTCCCCATCTGGAGCGTGCTCCCTCGGAAGTGCAGGCGTGCCATAAATCTCTCCTCTCCGGGGTCTTGGCATCAATGAGGTGAAGAGGTCAGCAGTGCCCGGGCCTGCAGCTTCCAGCCCGCCCGGCTATCGGCCGGGGGGGGAAGGAAGCCGGAGTGCCAGGATATGGGATATGGGCAGGTTAGAAATAGTTATGGGATGCTCAGAGACAATGCCCAGCTCCCCTAGAAGGCCAGTCTCCTTTGGACTTTCCCAAGTTCAGATAGAGGAACTGGTGGGGCAGGGGCCGCAGGAGGGCAGTGAGTCTATTTTCAGAACTGGTCTGCTGCACCCGGCCTCTCGCTTCCAGCCTGGGAGGAAGGCCTGGGTAGCTCACACACACTCTGAAGTTGGGGAGATGTGGGTGAGGATCCTGGGTAACTCACACACACTCTGAAGTTAGGGAGATGTGGGTGAGGATCCTGGGTAACTCACACACACTCTGAAGTTAGGGAGATGTGAGTTAGGATCCTGGGTAACTCACACACACTCTGAAGTTAGGGAGATGTGGGTGAGGATCCTGGGTAACTCACACACACTCTGAAGTTAGGGAGATGTGGGTGAGGATCCTGGGTAACTCACACACACTCTGAAGTTGGGGAGATGTGGGTGAGGATCCTGGGTAACTCACACACGCTCTGAAGTTGGGGAGATGTGGGTGAGGATCCTGGGTAACTCACACACACTCTGAAGTTAGGGAGATGTGAGTGAGGATCCTGGGTAACTCACACACACTCTGAAGTTGGGGAGATGTGGGTGAGGATCCTGGGTAACTCACACACACTCTGAAGTTAGGGAGATGTGAGTGAGGATCCTGGGTAACTCACACACACTCTGAAGTTAGGGAGATGTGAGTTAGGATCCTGGGTAACTCACACACACTCTGAAGTTAGGGAGATGTGAGTTATGATCCTGGGTAACTCACACACACTCTGAAGTTAGGGAGATGTGGGTGAGGATCCTGGGTAACTCACACACACTCTGAAGTTGGGGAGATGTGAGTTAGGATCCTGGGTAACTCACACACACTCTGAAGTTGGGGAGATGTGGGTGAGGATCCTGGGTAACTCACACACACTCTGAAGTTGGGGAGATGTGAGTGAGGATCCTGGGTAACTCACACACACTCTGAAGTTGGGGAGATGTGGGTGAGGATCCTGGGTAACTCACACACACTCTGAAGTTAGGGAGATGTGGGTGAGGATCCTGGGTAACTCACACACGCTCTGAAGTTAGGGAGATGTGAGTTAGGATCTTGGATCCTCCAGCTGTCAGCTTCACCACTTGGAGAAACTTTATTTCTTCGTCTTGTATTTATTATTTCTCTCACATGCAAAATCATCTGATGAATATTTGCCAAATGTATTTTTGCAAAATTGAATACTGTAAGAGCCTGGCCGGTGTGCTCAGTGGTTGAGCATCAGCCCATGAACCAGGAGGTCATGGTTTGATTCTGTCTGGGGTCAGAGGTCAGAGCTCTGGGCACATACCCAGATTGCAGGCTCAATCCCCAGTAGGGGGAATGCAAGAGGCAGCCAATTGATGCTTCTCTCTCATCCATGCATCTATCTCTCTATCCCTCTTCCCTTCTATTCTCTAAAAATCAATTAAAATACATGTTTTAAAATACCATAGTGAATATGAAGTGGAAAGTACACTGCCTTATTACAAATACTCAGTGAACTTAGATTTCTTTCTTTTTTTTCTCTGAGTGCAAAAAGAATGAGTCTTAGAGACAACTGCCTGGATAGTACATTTTTTGAGAGGTACTAGGCAATATACCTAGTATCTTTAACTCCAGCTTTCCATCATTAAAGATTCGATACTTGGTCAAATTTTGTATCAGAAAAGCTTAGGACTACAAAGGTCACCAAACAGCATCTACTGTAAAGGTTATATCTTGCCCCAACCCTTGCTTGTCCCGGTCTCCTTCCAACTGACCTGTAAATGATAAGGGAAGTCGTCATATTACCCCCATTTTCCAGATGAGAAAAGCGAGGCTCAGAGAGCCTAAAGAAGTTGCCCAAGGTCACATAGTTATTAAACGGTTGATGTAGGCATAGCAACTCCATCAGTTTAGATCCAGAGTTTGAAAACACAACCGCCATGCAGTCCAAGAAGAAGTAGGATCTTCCTTTATTTTACCTGGAGGCATGTGGGGACACCACTTCGGCTATGTGTGAGGGTGTCTTGTGATAGCTTCCTCAGTGATCCCTTAGGCCAGTGGTCGGCAAACTCACTCGTCAGCAGGGCGAAATATCAACAGTACCACGATTGAAAATGAGAGCCACATTTTTTAAACTTAATCTTCTTCTAACGCCACTTCTTCCAAATAGACTCACCCAGGGAGTGGTATTTTGTGGAAGAGCCACACACTCAAGGGGCCAAAGAGCCGCATGTGGTTCAGGAGCCGCAGTTTGCGGACCACGGCCCCAGGTGAAAATGCCCATCCAGTGGCTTCACCTTCTGTCCGAGATCCCAAGGGTTGGATACCTTTCCAGTGTCTCCAAGAATTGAACCTCTGAGCCCCGCCTGTTGCCTGGGACACTGGTGTTCCTATCCCGCTTCCCCATCAGCCTTCTCAGCCTTTAGTATTTCTTTGCACATCTGTGGGATGATGCGTACTTTCCTCTCCTGTGATCCCGCCTACACATGAGCTCTCCCGTGACACCTCTCTGGCAGACTTCCACCACTCCTGGCACAATTAATTAGCATACAGGACAGAAGAACTCGAGAACCAGGCAGACCCAGATTCGGAACCTGACCCGGCCAGCTGCTGGCTGCGCAATGTTAGGCAAGAGGCTTGAACTCTGCCTGCCCCCGTGTCCCCACCTGTGAAACTCTGTCCTCAACCTCAGTGGATTCTAACGCAGTGGCTGATCAATATACAGTGAGTGCTACCCGCCTGGATGGCAACATCACTACATGAAAGAAAGCAGGCGGCCCCAAAAGCGTATGATTTCCTTTACATAAAAGTCTAGAAAGGACAGGTCAGTCTGTAACGAAAGAAAGCATCTTGTTTGTGGCCTAGTGATGGGACGGGGAGAGAGTTGTGAGGGAGGCATGACCTGGGTCCTGAGAAAGCTCTGAGTGGGGACGGAAGGTGATTTGACTCTGGGTGGTAGACGCACAATGCAACACACATATCTATGTATCATAGAAATGTACGCTTGAATCCTATGTGATCCTATTAACCCACTTCACCCAATAAGTTTAATTTAAAAAAGAAGCGATAGCTGAAACCTGTTTGGCTCAGTGGATAGAGCGTCGGCCTGGGAACTGAAAGGTCCCAGGTTCGATTCCGGTCAAGGGCATGTAGCTTGGTTGCGGGCACATCCCCAGTAGGTGGTGTGTAGGAGGCAGCGGATCGATGTTTCTTTCTCATCGATGTTTCTGACTTTCTATCCCTCTCCCTTCCTCTCTGTGAAAAATCAATAAAATATATAAAAAGAAGAAGTGATAGCCCTGGCTGGTGTTTCCAGATGGTTAGAGCATGTGGCCCACCCATCAAAGCATCTCCAGTTTGATTCCCAGTCAAGGGCATGTACCTGGGTTGTAGGTTCAATCCATGGTCCCAGCCGGTGTACATCTGTTAGCAACCAATTGATAGGCCTCTCTCACATCCCTGTTCCTCTCTCTCTTTCTCCCTCTTTCTCTCTCCTCCCTCCCTCTCCTTCTGAGTCCACTCTCTCTAAAAAGCAATGGGGGAAAAAAAACACCATCGGGTGAGGATTAACTACAACAATAAAAGAAAGGATAGAAAGGGAACTGGTATATTTTAAGGAGAGGAAGCAGATCACATCACTTTCCAGGAACAACTAATGCGACGCTTTAAGTGAATTCTGAGGAAGGCAAATGTAGATAAGAGTACTGCATGTTTTTCTCACTAAACTTGTTCTAGTGACTTCAAAAACAAAAGAAAACCTTGGCGGTGATGGATATGTTCATTATCCTGATTTCTGTGATGATTTCACAGGTATACACGCATGTTAAAACTTACAAAATTGTCTAATTCAACCGCACACAATTACATGTACAGTATACACTGAGTGGCCAGATTATTATGACCTCTGAACGCATAATAATCTGGCCACTCAGTGTATATCTTATGTAATAAAAGGCTATTATGCACACTGTCCCCTTGACCAGGAGTTTGACCGTCAGGCAGGCAGGCCAACTGCCCACGTCCCCTTCCCCTGGCCAGGCTGGCCAGACTCCACCCATGCACGAATTCATGCACCGGCACTCTAACATACATATATACATATATATACACATTTATACACATATATATGCACGCACACACACGCACACACTCACACACTGAGTGGCTAGATTACTACGCATTCAGAGATCACAGTAATCTGGCCACTCAGTGTATAAAGTTAATGCTATCATTAAATGGCAAAGCTAATATTTTAACCGAGTCTGACCCCAAAATCCATGGGCTTCTTCTCCCTGCTTCTCTCTTCTTTTGGCCTCATCTGAGCCAGACCCCGCGGGGTGAGGGAAGAGCCGGCGGGTGGGAGGGAGAGTGAAGCTGCGGAGAAGGCTCTGGCCTGGGAATTCACAGAACCAGGGCACGTGGCAGGGCCGGGAGCAGAAAACGGGAGCCCTCACGGCTTGCTTATCGTTGCGTTCCCAACACCTCCAAAGCTTCTTTGGGCGGTTGAGGTTTCAGCTCCCATCATCCCTTCTGGGCTAGAGGGGCGGGAGGGGGCCCCGAGATACCCAGCACCCAGCAGCAGCATCACCCCCTCGTTCCTGGCCTCCTTGGTGCGGGCACTGTTGAAGATGCCACTGTTCTCCTCACCGCCCTGAGCACATCTCAACGCGTCCCCTTTCTTTCCAGCCCCACAAATTCCCTCTCTGCCCGGCCCTGCCGAGCTCGCCGCGGCTTTTCGGGGCGCAGAACCCTGCCAGGCACCCAGGCGGCGCCCGCTGGGTCATTGGGTGTGGAGGGAAGGAGCCGATGAGGTCATGCCTTTCTATTTTAGGTGGTGCGTGTGTTCGGTGCGGGGCTTAGTCTCCCTGACTACCACTTGCCAATAACCTTTCCCTTCGTTTCTAATCCCCATGTCTGTTGGTGAGGAAATCAGATCCAGATGTTTCTGAGTCACCCGCCCCGGAGTCCCCAGAACTGGGTGTTGTAAGAGCTGGGTGGCAGCTTTTCCGTTAGCCAACCGGTGTCCGGAGAGGGAAACAGCCGCCCCCGGGGATAACGGACGAAGGAGAGTGCGGAGAGGAGGTGGTGGGTGCTCTGGGCATCGGTAACCTCTGCCGTTGGCTTTCTCTGTGGGGACGAGCAGACCTCCCGGGGCTCACTGCACTCCGAACCCACATGATCTCCCCTGGGGCGTGAAACCCACCTGCGTCTCCCACCCTCACCTAACGCCAGGCCGGCTGCCGGCTGCCGCCTCCCGCCCTCAGGACAGACTGGGTTTGATCCGTGACTTGGGGCAGAAGTCTGGTGCCGATGTTAAGGCATGGTTGTCGCCAAAGCCGGTGTGGCTCAGTGGACAGAGCGTCAGCCGGAGGACTGAAAGGTCCCGGGGTCGATTCCAGTCAAGGGCATGTACCTTGGTTGCGGGCACATCCCCAGTGGGGGGTGTGCAGGAGGCAGCTGATCGATGTTTCTCTCTCATCGATGTTTCTGATTCTCTATCCCTCTCCCTTATTCTCTGTAAAAAATCAATAAAATATATATGTATGTGTGTATATATATATATGTGTGTGTGTGTGTATGTGTGTGTATATATACACACACACATATATATATGTGTGTATATATATATATATATATAGAGAGAGAGAGAGAGAGAGAGAGAGAGAGAGAGAGAGAGAGAGAGTTGTCACCCAGTAACAAATCTTTCAAGGCAGGATCTAGAACAGTGAGCTGATTTTTTACCAACTCAGTTTATTTGTTTTTGTTTTTGGTGTGTGGGTATGTGTGTGTGTAGATTTGAGGAATGAATTGGGGTTTCAAACAAGACGGATTTGTGTTTCAATTTCCTGAATTATTGTTCCACTTGGGCATCCCACAAGTTCTCTGTTTGTTTTTCAAAAGTGAGTTAACATGGTATAGAGTTGTTATGATGATGAAATGAGATATTTTTGTAATGGGCGTGTCAAAATACCCAATACATATTAGAAATAGAGAGCCCTAGCCGGTTTGGCTCAGCGGATAGCGTGTCGGCCTGCGGACTGAAGGGTCTCGGGTTCAATTCCGGTCAAGGGCATGTACCTTGGTTGCAGGCACATCCCCAGTGGGAGGTGTGCAGGAGGCAGCTGGTCGATGTTTCTCACTCTCTATCCCTCTCCCTTCCTCTCTGTAAAAATTCAATAAAATATATATTTTCAAAAAAGAATAAAGGAGAAAAAAATAAAAGACAAAAAATAAAATGATAGTAGAGGAAGGGAGATGGATGGAAGGGAGGAAGGGAGGGAGGGAGGGAGGGAGGGAGGGAGGGAGGGAGGAATAATAGGCCGTGGTATGCTGCTTAATGCTTAATATTTAAAAACTAGTTCTGGGGGGGGGGGGGGATTTCAACCAGTCCTGGATTTATAGTATTTGCCAATCTCCATGTACAAATATTCCTACCATGCCAATTACAAACTTTCAATGTGAGGTCAACTGGCTCACAAACTTTCTAAAAATATAGCTGTTCTTCAGGCTGGCACAGGGCGGCCGCTGCACACGGAGAATCAGCCACGGTTGTGAGAAAGCCAACACTGGTTGGTCAGCTCATGAGCTAGCAGATTCAAACCATGGGAGATGCAAAACAATTCAAACCAAGTCCAGAAATATTAATGTCCATCTTTTTTTTAAGAATGTTGTACTGGAAGCTGAGCTATGAGATGAGCTTTAAGCCTGAATCTGTTTGTTTTACTCTTTGGGTCTGGGATCTGGGGATCCCAGGACTTCTATGCAAACGCTAGAGACAAAAAAAATAGTGTTTTCTGAGGAAGTCAGGCCAGGGCCCCGTTGCAGACTCTAATGATCTGCTTTTAAAACACCTTCTAGCCTTAGCTGTTTTTGCTCAGTGGTTTGAGCGTCGGCCTGGGGACTGAAGGGTCCCAGCTTTGATTCTAGTCAAGGGCACATGTCTGGGTTGTGGGCTTCACCCCCAGTAGGGGGCGTGCAGGAGGCAGCTGATCAATGATTCTCTCATTGATGTTTCCCTCTCTCACTCTCCCTTCCTCTCGGAAATCAATAAAAATATATATATTAAAAATAAATAAATAATAATAAACCACCTTCTGAGCTGCCAAGAATGAATTCCACTCCAAGGATATGCAAATGCAGTCTTACTAGAAGATTGCATTTTGGCCTTTATCATCCATTTAATGTCTTGGTGTTTAATTTGCTTATTTTATAACTAGCTCTTTAGCAAAACATGGAGGGAAAGAGGAATGAGACATGGAGGGTTCACGGAGAGTTCTAAAGAGTGAAAATTTATCGCAGCTCCTGTGCCCCTGGAGGGAAACTTGGCTTGAGTGAAGAGTGGCTGGGGTGAGTCCTGAGTCTTGGCTTGGGAAGTAATGACAACACTGTGGTAATGACCTTGATCTGTTTGAGAACAGATCCCATAGACTCCCTGGGTTTTTACATCCTTTTAACTAAGCAAAAAGAAACCTGCATCCTTGCTGTTGGTGTGATGGTGGGCCAACCACTTACCCATTCTAACTCTGGAGAAGTCACCTATGAAAAGTGAGCAACAAATCCGCCAATTCTTGTGAGTTTCCAATGAGGTGATTGATGTCCACCTTTGGAATGAGGAGAGGTCTTAGCTCAATGACTGTTCAATGTTTTTCTAGATTTCTTTCTTGTTGATAATTTTTCTCCGTAAGGAGTAAATGGAAAGACACAGATGCATGGAGACAGTAAGGCAGGTAAAGGCTGTGTGTGTGTGTGTGTGTGTGTGTGTGTGTGTTAGTGAGTTGCAATACGGAATCTGATTTCTACTCAGTAGGCTGAAAAATGATTTTTTTTAAACCACTACATGCTTTATTTCATTCCTTAAACTGCGGGAGACAGGCGAGGTTAGGAAACTCCTGACTCCTCCCTTAACTCCTGAGCCCGTTTGCTTAACTGCTGAGCCTGCTTCAGATGGTGAGTTTGTCCTTTTCTCTTTTTAACTGATTTTTTAGAGAGAAAGAGGGAAGGAGAGAGAAACATGTGTTGCTCTACTTATTTATGGATGTGTTTGGTTGATTCTTGTTTGTGCCCTACCCAGGACTATCAGGACAACATTCTAACCGCCTGAGCTACCCGGCCAGGGCCAGGTACCGAGTCTTGAATGAAGCTCTGCTCAACTCTCCAGCAGACACCAGTCCCCTCCGCTACTTCCAACCGCTGCTCTCTCCTCTCACCCAGGTCCTGTGCTGCCTTGCAACACAGTGCACCTGCTGGGCCTGGGAGCGTGGTTTGCGTCTCTGCAGGAACACGGCCACCTCTGAAACACCTCGGGTGGTAGACAGTTGTAAGAAAATGCACGACTGTCCGGAACCCGAGGCAACCCCGAGATCTGGCCCTCAGGAAGAAGAGAGACAGTTACACATCCAGGCTCTGGAAGGTGGAAACACCTGCAGGAGCAGGAAAGTCACTGGGGCCCCAGGCACCCTACACACACACACACACACACACCTGGGCACCCTTCACACAGACAGACAGACAGACAGACACACACACACACACACACACACACCTGGGCACCCTTCACACACACACACACACACACACACACACACACACACACCTGGGCACCCTTCACACAGACACACACACACACACACACACACACATACCTGGGCACCCTTCACACACACACACACACACACACACACACACACACACACCTGGGCAGCCACACCCAGCTCCATGGACACTAGTGCTGCTCCTGGAACGGGGTTGGCTGGGGGGGCTCTGGGCCCAAGCACCCCTCATTCTGAGTCTTCCACCTTCCATGTCCCAAGTTTCCTTCTCCACTGACTGCTCACACACAAAAATCTGACTGTCAGGGTGGCCACCTGTCGTCTGCAGGCCAACTGACTGTCCCAGGGTTAAGTGTCCACTCCAAAGAAACCCACCTTGGCCAGGGTGCTGGTTTACCCTTGACGCTAGCGAGGCTGGCGACGTGAGGGGCCGTGTTTGTGGGGGAACTCTCACAGAGGTGCCCCGCCTGGCAGGATCTGAAGCCAGAGATACCCACTGCCCCATCTCATCTCCATCACCTCGGAATTCCTATCCGCTCTCCTGGACATGCCTGCGCCCCCAACGGCAGCTAAGAGGTAGTGCAGGAACACCTTTAAAATCCAATTGTGCTGATTTCTCAGCAGATGGGTTCCTGCATCTCATTCATTCTGTGTCTGCTTTAAGAAGGGGGTATTGGTGCATGTGACATGTGTGTGTGTGCACGCAGCACAGATAAGCATGGAACGCAGAAGGAAGATATCACAATCCCTCACAGAAAATAACATGGCAAGCAATGGGTCTGACGCAGTTCAAACATAAATTTTAATAAGGTGCCTTAGGGCTGCTGGTCTAGAGAAAACTAGAAAAAGACATAGCATCTCTCCCCCGAATCATACTAATCCGCTCCATTTTCCCTAAAATCCCCATCAGGATGCTGGCCCCATAACAGGATTCAGCACACTTTTTTTTTTTTTTCCAGAGAGGAAGGGAGAGGGAATAGAGAGGTAGAAACATCGATGAGAGAGAAACATCCATCAGCTGCCTCCTGCACACACCCCACTGGGGATGTGCCCGCAACCAGGGTACATGCCCTTGACCGGAATGGAACCTGGGACCCTTCAGTCTGCAGGCCGACACTCTATCCACTGAGCCAAACCGGTTTCAGCTCTTTCTCTTTCTTTCTTTCTTTCTTTCTTTCTTTCTTTCTTTCTTTCTTTTTTAAATATATTTTATTGATTTCCTTCAGAGAAGAAGGGAGAGGGACAGAAACATTGATGAGAGAGAAACATCGATCAGCTGCCTCCTGCATACCCCCCACTGGGGATGTGCCCACAACCAAGGCACATGCCCTTGACCAGAATGGAACCCGGGACCTTTCAGTTCACAGGCCGATGCTCTATCCACTGAGCCACACCGGTTTTGGCCTCAGCACAACGCTTCTAAGTCTCTAAAATCTCCAAATATGCGAAAGCGCTGGCAAAGGAATGCAAGTGCTCTGTCTCCGCTGCTGCTCCTGCTCGCCTTGGCCATGGCCTTGACTTCCTGGATGTAGCTCTCACCCTTTCCTACCTGCAAGCGTCCGGATGCCGCCAAGACAAAACAGGACACCCGGTTAAAGGGAGTTTCACAGCAGCGTCAGAAACAGACGAGGGGCAGGGTGCCCTGGGAGAGCTCGCTGCTCATGTGCAATGCCAACTCACCCGAGTCCCGGATTGGAACTGGCAACCCCCAAACAGACCGCCAGCCCCAGGGCTCTGAGTCTGCCCCGAGGGCACTGCGCCCCTCGGTCTGGGCGCTGGCCACACGGGGACCGGCCTGCAGGGCCCCTGCTCTCGTGCAAGGAGCCTTCTATCAGAGCGAGCAGGGAGACCCCTGGGCGGGGCCCTGACACATCGCAGGGGCTCCAGACCGCCTTCCTGCCCCTTTCCCCCCTCCCCAACTCCCATCCCCGTGCAGAAATGCCGCTTCTGTCCAGCGTCTGGTTTCTGTTTTTCTCTCCCACATCCTCTGGCGGGGCCCTCTGACAGAGACAAATCTCCCCTGCCGTCTGAAAGGACTCTTCTGTGTGCGGCTGCGCTGAAAGCGTCTTGACCTGGGGCCTGGGAGACGGGGAGTGATCCGGACGCAGCCCCCCGCATGCCCAGGGGCTTCTGGCCAGGCGTCCCAGTGTTCCCAGGCCCCGGCTTCCTCGTTGAGGAAAGAACAGCGTGGGGGGGGGGGGTGAAGTCAGAAAAGCCACCTTCACCGATGTCGGGAGGAAAGGCACCAGGTGTGTGCCTGGCTCACTGACCCAAGCCTGGTAGAGCAGAATGAAGAGTTCCTCGCCAATGTTAGGGTGCATTTGATTCTCGCAACAAACATATATATGGGTTTTGTTTGTTTTGAAAGAAAAAAAGGATCACCCCGAATGGTTTGGCTCAGTGGATAGAGCATTGGCCTGTGGACTCAAGGGTCCCAGGTTTGATTCTGGTCAAGGGCATGTACCTTGATTGTGGGCACATACCAGTGGGGTGTGTGCAAGAGACAGCTGATGGATGTTTCTCTCTCATCAATGTTTCTAACTCTCTATCCCTCTCCCTTCCTCTCTGTAAAAAATCAATTATATTATATCCTATCTAATAAAAGAGTAATATGCAAATTTGACCATACCTTCGCTATACCCACAAACCATGCTCACAGCCACGCCCATCAGCCAATCAGGAGCATGGGAGCGTATCTGAGGTAGCCTGGACCTAGGGGGGTGTGTCCAAGGCGGCTTGGGCCTGGGCGGGCAGGGTCAAGGCCTGAGCCAGCCAGGGACCAGCTGGCTGGGGCCAAGGCCTGGCTGGAGGGGGGGGGGGGGCATGGGGATGGGATGGAGCCAGCCATCTGCCCCATTGCAGGGCAATGGCTGGGTGCCCAATGCCTAAAGCCTCAGCCAGAGGACTCAGATTGGGGGCAGGTTGGGCTGAGGAATCACACACCCCCAGTGAACAAATTTCGTGCACCGGGCCCCTAGTGTGTGAGTGTGTGTGTGTGAGTGTGCACACACTCACACACACATACACATACATATATGATTATTATGTGATTCATGTAAGTAGCGGGTCTTCAGAGTGTACACAATGTCTTAAGTCACAAACTAAAATCTCTGCACCCGCGGACACACACATTTCCACTCAGAGTGAGTTTGCCCTTCCTGTTTCTCCTGTAAACATCGGTTCCTTCTGGCAGGGTGGAAGTGAAATTCTCTGATCTTTGGAGATGGTTTCATTTTGGTTGCAGTCTAGGTTCTGACACTTAGGAACTATGGGTAGGTGTTCCATTTCTCTGAACCCCCGTCTCCAAATCGATCAAATGAATAGAATTATATCTATTTTTGCAACGGTATCATAAAACAGAAACACAGGATACAAAATGCTTGGCACAGATACGTGCTCAACAAACCACAGCTATAATTATGAATATGTTCTTATCATTGCATACTTCAAAATATCCTCTTCCTCTAAATAAAAAAAAAAAACAACTGGTTAGCTTTGATGCAGGTAAGAAATCAGAGATCTCTGGCACCCATGAATTAGCAAATACTTTTGTACAGAAAAGAACTGCCTCGTAAAAGATGAAAATTCAAAAGTATTGCCCTTAATAATGTTTCTCAAATGTCTTTTGAGATGCTAATGTTTAATCATAACGAAAACTTAATTGGACAGTACCATGGTCATGCTACATGGCTTATCTATGGAAATTAGCCCAGTGAGGCAGGTACAGGTATTAGTCCCATTTTTAGGAGAAGAAAACTAAGATACGGAGAGAGCTTATGTAGCTACTCCAATGTCACACAGCCCAAATGGCCAACCTGTGCACAAGCCTGTGCACGTTGCCACAATCATCCTCACTGGTCATTAAAGACAATTCCAGAATGTGATATATGATATGCTGGAATCCATTGCCTTACATAGGTACACACACACACACACTACACACAATTGGGAATTGCTCTATCATAAATCTGAACAGAAGCTCAGTGACGTGCCACTGGTAGACAGCACAGCTGAGCCTGTGTCCAAATGGTTTGTATCGTCAGCTTTGAAATGCGTGTCAGCTTAATTGTACCATTGAGCCGAAGAGCCTTCAGACACCATGAGTGATGTCACGGATGACTGTCAGTGGTCCGTCAACAGCACTGGACAGCCACTGTCCAAGAAGAACAATCAGACCTCGAGTTTAGCTGACAGAACTTCCTCACTTCACAGCAAAGAGAACTGGGGAGCCACATAATTGACCACCTTCCTGCACCCCACACAGACGCCAAATGATAGGCACACACCCAACTTGATGGCAGAGCCGAGAGTTGAACTTAGAACCTCACATCATAGAGAGGAATCACAAGAACCCTCAGCCCAGTAGTGATGTACTTCGCCTCACAAAATGAGCACAAGTCAGGTTTATTTGAGGTCTCTTTTTTAGTAAAGAGAAACTAGCTGTCCTCTCATTCCTATACTTCATCACTCCAACTTGAGACAAGGGGATCAAAAACTGGGTAGTTCTCTGCCCTATACTGGGGTCACCTCTGCCCACAGGCACTTCAGGATAGCTGTGTGTAGCACTATGCGAAGCAGGGGAACCAAGGATATTTAAGAATGTTCACAGCAGCTCCCAGCCACCATGACTCAGTGGTTGAGCACTGAGCAATGAGCCAACAGGTCACGGTTCATTCCTGGTCAGGGCGCATGCCCGGGTTGCAGGCTCGATCCCCAGTGTTGGGGGTGCAGGAGACAGCCGATCAATGTTCTGTCTCATCATTGATGTTTCTCTCTCTCTCCCTCTCCCTTCCTCCCTGAAATCAATAAAAATATAATTTTAAGAAGGCTATTCCCAGCACAGTTGTTTCCTGTCCAATCTCTAGCCATTTCGTTTAGACTTGGGCTCATGAAGGCATCCTGCTTACTGTAGCCAGCATCCTCAAAGACCCCGCTCAGGGGTTTGGTAAATAGAAGATGGCCAACAGGTTTAGGATGAAGGAGTGAAGTGAAGAGGAGCTCAAATTTAAGAATGGTCATCTGTTGACGAGCCTAACCACATTCACTAGACTCCCCTCCTAAGCTCTCTGGAGTGCTGCCTTCACATCACCCTCAGGGCGCTGTGTCAGTCCACGTGTATCCAAACAGCTCTTAAACCAGCATATGATCTCCTTGACGGCAGACACTGTGTTCCCACCGATAAGCCCAGCCTAATGCCTGACACATTCTAGGAGCTCATTACATGTTCATTGAGTGAAACTGAATCTGTAATCTGTAATCTGTAATCTGTTCACCCGGGATGACTCGAGGAGACTTTCAATCCCAGCGACCCATGATGTGAGTGCTACAAAGAAGGGTTCTACAATGTCTTCACTGGCTTCTGCACCTTGTTTAATAAGCCATCAGTCACGCGTGCAGTCCCTGGGGAGAGGGAGCCCCGGGAAAACGCATGCATCTTCAACACACCATTCCTTGGAATACCGAGCTTGGAAATAGATGCTTCCTTCGCTGTATTCAAGAATGGTGCTGTACCCAGATACTGGCAAGGGGATTTGCAACATTGTTCATCTTACATTTATTTTATTTCACTTATTTCAGTTTGTTTTTACTTGATTACAAAAACAGGTAAACACTGTCATTCTTGAATCCAAACCAAATATATCTCAAGTTTTACTAAGTAAAGGCCAAACAGAATATATCCCTACATCAAAGGACTAAAAAATATTATATCCTTACGTCCTTGAGAGTTTAATCAATAAGAACTGTACTTCCTACAGATTATGGTAGGATGACATGAGAACAACTCAGGATCTAAACTTTTTTGCTCTGTGGGAAAGTCAGAAAGCACTGGCAGTTTACCATGAAATGCTAGAGGGAGTCAAGATGCCCGGAAAACTAAATCACTGCCAGAGCTAAACATGTTATGTTATTTACAAGTGGGACTTGTCAGGTTGACTAAACCAGTGGTCGGCAAACTCATTAGTCCACAGAGCCAAATATCAACAGGACAACGATTGAAATTTCTTTTGAGAGCCACATTTTTTAAACTTAAACTTCTTCTAACGCCACTTCTTCAAAATAGACTTGCCCAGGCTGTGGTAGTTTGTGGAAGAGTCACACTCAAGGGGCCAAAGAGCTGCATGTGGCTCGCAAGCCGCAGTTTGCTGACCATGGGGCTAAATCAATTATTCACCACTTGTTCAACTTGGCTTTGAATCAATCTCCATCGTCCTTCGCAGCCGATTCCCAGCTTACTTCGAAACTATACACTTAGTAATGAGGACTGAATGCCAAACAGTAAACCGAGGACAGCTGCAAAATCTACAAGTTCTGCCCCTCCGCTGGCTTCACTCCTCTGCATCGTCTGCTTGCCCAGCAGCCACCAGTTTGTCTGATTTTCACATGTTCGCCATGGACAGAGGTGCTAGCCCGTCATCCAAACAGCATGAGCTATGCTACATCTTTGCTTTATGGTTTTGAACCTGGGATTCCAGCGGGTACCTATCACTTTGAGGGGCCAATGAGGACTTAACCAAAGCACAACTAATCCTATCTAATAAAAGAGTGATACGCAAATTGACCATACCTCTGCTACGCCCACCAACCAATCAGAGCAAGTATGCAAATTAAACCAATCAATATGGCAGTTAATTTGCATATTTGGTGTAGAAGGCAGCCAAGCACTGCAAAAGGGAGCAAAGCTTAGGAGAAGTAAGCAAGTGGGGTTAGGGAGAAGGGAGGGAACCAGGCAGGCTGCAGAGAAGGAAGGGAAGCAGACTGAGCCAGCAGATGGGAGGGAGCGATGCAGCAGAGAAGGGTGGGAGTGAGTCAGAGGAGATGGGAGGGAGGGAGGCAGCAGAGAAGGGAGTGAGGCAGAGGAGATGGGAGGAAGCAAGGCAGCAGAAAAGGGAGTGAGGCAGCAGAGACAGGAAGGAACGAGGCAGTGGAGAAGGGAGGGATCTTTACTCAGGCCACAGGAAACCCTATTCTTGCAGGAATCTTCCTGCAACGGGTCTCTAGTAACAGTAATAATAGCTATGACAAACCTTGTGTTTATGCCCCCAATTATGTGACAGCATCTATGCAAAGCACTTGACGGTCGTTATTTCATGGAGTCCTGACAACACTCTCTGAAGACATTATTTCTACCACTTTGCGGTTGAGGAAGCTGAGACTTGAGATGCTAAGAAGCTTGTCCCAGGTCAGAGGATTAGTATTTGCAGAGCCAGGATTCTAGCCCCCCAGAGGTGTTGATAAATGGTTATTTTGATCCCATCTCTCTCTTCGCTTAATCTCCCCTCTTGACTATGGGTCAATCAGGGCATTTTCTCTCTCCTGCTACCATTGCCGAGAGCTCTGACTTCAGCAACATCTCTCCCCCAAAGCCCTTTTGGGGCCACCCTTTATTAACAACATGATCCATTTATCAGAATATTTCTGAACTCTGCCCTTGGGATCAATAATCTTCTTGGCAATCAACTACAGCAAAGTCTCTGCGGGGAGCCCAGAGGAAGAAAATTAGAACTAAGAGGGAGCACCTGCATAATTAAAAAGGACACGTGTCCCCCACCCCCCACCCCTCCTACAAGGTGAAAAGAAAGAGCAAAAGAGACAAAGAAATTGATGGGAAATTCAATCCCAAAGACCCAATCTTGGACCAAAAGAATTGTCTTGTCGCTCTGAACCTTGAACTGAGTCACTGTAATTGCTGGAACTTGCTAGAGTGCTCGATGGGTGTTTGGTACGGTCCAGGGCTGGCCCAGGGGACTGGGGTTTCGGAAGGGAAGAGGGTTGGTGGCTTTGATCAGGGACAGGCACCTGTCACAGTGGTATTAGAACAACAGGTGTGGACCGTCCAAAGGATGCGGCTCTTGTCTCCCACACTTGCTGTATACAGAAGTGTACACAGAAGCGTCCCTATGTGTCCACTGATGGCTTTAAAAGCAGGCTCGCCCTAACTGGTTTAGCTCAGTAGATAGAGCACCGTCCTGCAGACCCAAGGGTCCCAGGTTCGATTCTGGTAATGGGAATGTACCTTGGTTGTGGGCACATCCCCAGTAGCGGGTGTGCAGGAGGCAGCTGATGGATGTTTCTCTCTCATCGACGTTTTTCTCTCTCTATTCTTCTCCCATCCTCTCTGTAAAAATCAATAAAATATATTTTTTAAAAATAAAAATAAATAAAAGCAGACTCAATGCAGAACGTTTCTGAAGTACAGACCCTGGGAGCCAAATTCCCTGGGTTCAAATTGGGGCTCCTCTGCCCACTGGCCCTGAGGCATAGGGAAAGCTGCCTGGGCTCTTTAAGCCTCCACTTTTCCGTCTCCAAATACTGACAAACTTGCATAAACACAAACAAAGCAATGAGCCAGAGTATAAACTGCATCAGCTCTGCTCACCGCCCAGAGACGGCGGGACCACGGCTGATGTACGACTGTGTCCTCATTCTTATGAGGAGCGACTGTATTTGTGAAATGCAGTTAGGAATTACGTTCACAATGAGAGGGGCTTCCCTACTGGGGTCTCCGAGCTATTTTAGAAAATTATCAAACCTTAGGAGGGGGTTGAGGGAACGCCCCTTTGACAGCCAGTTGGTCAGATTTCGGGTGACAGTGTAGACTTGTGATGGGCATGTCGAGTGAGAGCAGTTGCTGTGGGACTGAGCCCTTAACCTGTGGGGCCTGCACTAACTCCAGGCAGAGAGTGGCGAGTTGAATAAGCCATAGGACACCCAGCTGATGTTCGGAGATGGAAAATTAGTTGCTGGTGTGAGGAAAAATCCCACATATTGGGTGTCAGAAGTATCGAAGGAAGGAAGGAAGGAAGGAAGGAAGGAAGGAAGGAAGGAAGGAAGGAAGGAAGGAAGGAAGGGAGGGAGGGAGGGAGGGAGGGAGGGAGGGAGGGAAGGAAAGTATTTCCTTTAGCACCTTGATTAATTGTTCCATATACTAAGATTATGTGTAACATTTTATTTGATTTTGGGGAACCTATTGGTTTAGACAGATTAAGAGAAGGACTATTTCACTCCCAGAGTGACTTAGGTTTGGACAAGATCCCACTACATGGGACGGGAGCAGAGCACAGAAGGCAGACCAGCCCACCGCTGGCTCCCGTTTGCAGGGCTGTGCTCAGACCCCAACGTGCGCCGTTCACATGTTTGCTCCTCCCACCCGTTGCTGAGTTAACAGGTGGTTCTGGCGAGGTCTGCTGATACCCCTTCGGAGGTTCATGAGGTCACAGATGGGTTGTAAGGAAGTAGCCCGGATGCTCGGCTCCCTGGCTCAGGTGGAGTGATACTGAGTTGGTGGGCTTAGGGGAACCGGGAGGGAGGAAATACAGAAAGCTTGGCATTGTTCCCTCAGGCCCGAGGCTTCCTCAGCTGACTCCTCTGGGGAACAAAACACAGGGAAAAAATACAGAACGCCCGCCTGTGCCTTATGCTGATGATAACCTGGCCTTTGGGGCGGCCTAGAAGTCAGCGACTAAGTTGTGAGACTTGATCAAAGAAGACCAGTGCCTTTTATTATCCCGGGACATTTCTGAAAGCCAGTCTTTTAAACAAGATTTTAAAATGTTAACTTACAGGAACCTGAATGAAAGACTGCCTGGGAAACAGCATGGCAGTGCTTCAAAGAAATTAAACATGTCATTACCACCAAGAAATTCCACTTCTGGATATATGTCCCCCAAAGAATCACCAGCAGGGTCTTGAAACAGATAGTAGCACATCCCTAATCATAACGATACTATTCACAGTGGCCCAAAGGTGAATGAAATCCAGGGATGCAAAAGTCGGCTGTGGCGTTTACATGCTTATAGAATACTAGTCAGCCCCAAAAAGGAGAGAGAGACATTCTGACGCCTGCACCCGCATGCTACACCCTGAAGGCAGTGCCACCTGCTCCCGCATGCCATACCCTGAAGGCAGGGTACGCGGTGAAACAAGCCAACACACATGAACGGATCCCGTACGGTTTCATCACAGGAGAGCTCCCCATGGCAGCCCAAGGCAGAGGCAGAAAGGAGAAGGCATGTGGTCGCCAGGGGCTGGGCAGGCAGGGCGGGACGGACCGCTGGTGTCTCCGGGGACAGAGAAAGACCTGAGACGGACGGCAGTCACGGTGACACGCCATCGGGAATGTACTCAATGCCACCGAGCTCTGCAGAATGTGAAAACAAAACCATTTAAAGCGGTTTAAATGATACATGTTAGGTTGTGCGTATATTATTTAACACAGTTTTACTGATGTCAGAGAGTAAAGGAGAGGGAGAGAGAGAGAAACATCAGTGATGAGAGAGAACCACTGATCGGCGGCCTCCTGCACACCCCACACCAGGGATGGAGCCTGCAGCCCCGGCCTGGGCCCTGACCGGGAATCGAACCCTGCCCTCCAGGTTCCCAGGTCGATGCTCTGGGCCATGTTCTGTCTATTTTGCCACAGTGAGAAAGCACTGATGCCAGGCAGTGGTTTGAGATGTATCCAACCAAGAGGAAAGACTCCAAGGCCTACGCCCTGTGTCCCTTGGCCTCTCCTTCCCTCCGACACCCCCCACCAGGGCACAGTAAACAGGATGCTCGTTCTGGCGGGGACCGGGTTTCTGGGGAAGGATACCTGGGTTTAATCTCTTCAGGAAAAATCGCATAACTCCGAGGTATTATTAGCATCTCGGGTGAGTTATTTTAAAGAGACAGCGCCTTCCTCAGCTGCCACCTGGAGGGAAGAATGGCTCAGGCCCCAGGAATGGTCACTGCCGGGCACACCGGAGACCGGGCCCTTCCTGGCCCTCTGTGCACAGCAGCGCTCCCCGCACATTGTTTCAGGGACATCCTTCTCTTTGTGCGGGAAGCTGGGGAGAGAAGCTGGGGCCCCTCCTACCGAGGTGGTGGAAGGGGGCCCCCCCGTGAGTGCACAGCGGGCAACGGAGGAATGTGCTGGGACTGATTCTGGAATTGTCTGCTCCATTCTAAGTATTTTCCGATTCATTAAAAAAAATCATTCATTGAGCGTTCATTATGTACTTGGCTCTTCACAAGGCACAGGGGATAAAATGATGACTAAAATCAACTTTCTGCTTTCATGGTGCTTACATTCTAATAGGGGGACAGGGAATATACAGAGAAGTACACACAGCAAGTGGAGATGGGGGGGAGAGGAAAAGGAGAGGAGCAAAGGAAGAGGGGGAGAGAGAGAGATGGGGGGGGTGCTCATTGGTCTAAGGCAGCGGTTCTCAACCTTTCTAATGCCATGACCCTTTAATACAGTTCCTCATGTGGTGGTGACCCCCCAGCATTAAAATTATTTTTGTTGCTACTTCATCACTGTAATGTTGCTGTTAATGAACCATAATGTAAATATCTGTGTTTTCTGATGGTCTTGGGTGACCCATAGGTTGAGAGCCACTAGCAGGGTCCCCTAAGACCATTGGAAAACACAGACATTTACATTACGATTCATTAACAGTAGCAACATTACAGTGATGAAGTAGCAACAAAAATAATTTTATGGTTGGGGGTCTCCACCAAATGAGGAACTGTATTAAAGGGTCGGGGCTTTAGAAAGGTTGATGACCACTGGTCTAAGGCAAGCTGGGAGACTTTTTACTTTTTTAATATATTTTTATTGATTTCAGAGAGGAAGGGAGAGGCAGAGAGAGAGACACACATCAATGATGAGGGAGAATCACTGATCGGCTACCTCCTGTACGCCCCCCACTGGGGATCAAGCCCAAACCCAAGCATGTGACTTGACCGGGAATTGAACCGTGACCTCCTGGTTCCTAGGTCGATGCTCAACCACTGAGCCATGCCAACTGGGCATGGGAAGACTTCTTAAATCAGATGCTATTTGGACAGAGACCCAAAAGGCAGGCTGGGAGCTCTGCATACGGACAGGTGAGTGAAAGGTGAGCTGGGCAATGGCACTGGCAAGCAAAATTTCCTGGGGTGGAGACATGCTTGGAAAGTTCCTGAAATTGCACGGAGGACAGTGTGGCTAGAATGGAGAAGGAGGGGGTGAGGACAGGTTGGGTTTGGGGCATGGGAGAGAGCAGTGAGGGATGTGTGTCAACCTTATAACCCGGACAATGGCAGAATGAAGCTGCCATTTACCAGGTTGTGAAGGGCTGTGGGAGGAAGATATCAACAGTTCCCTTTTCCACGTGTTAAACTCGAGAGCCAATAAGCATCCAAGGGGAGATGCCACGTACACAGGGAAGTTGGCATTCTTAGGAAAGGTTAGAACCGGATACATCCAGGGAAGTCAAAAGTGGGGGGGGGGGGAAGCTTAGAGAGCGATGGCGTTGTATGGAATCATGACAGATGAGAGAGTGACCACCCAGAGTGTGAGGTGCACCACGAACAGGACCATGGCCCAGTTACAGTCAAGACCTTGGAGCAGGGTAAGTCCTGTCAATGCCATTCCTACCTGTGGATTCTTAAACAAGTTAGTCAATCTACTTAGACCTCAATCTACTCAACTGTATCCAACTCATAACGCTGAGAACCACAATGCACAACGCCTACCAAAACCTGCAAAGGCCTCTCTTTGCTACTGAAATGAAATCCACAGTCCCTGCATGGCAGCCAAGGCGTTTGCCCCACACTTTCTTCTTTCTTCTCCCGCCTCTTCCTCATCCTTTACATTTCAGCTCGCGTGTCCCTTCCTCGCCCGGTGGATCCCTGGGTGAACTGACTTCATCACGGTGACCCTTCACAACCCCCTGCCTGTACCCCTGCACTCCAGGCGAACATCGGACTCGTGCACATGGCCATTGGCAGATGTTATGGTGACCCCTGTTCCTTTCCCTGTCAGAGAGAGAAGGGGAAGCAAACGGGTGTTTTTCAAGTTTCTATTTGACTTCAGGTGGGGAGAGTGACCACTTTCTGTATATTTCATCCATTAAACCTCCAGAAGGTTATTGAGGTAAAGGCTAGTGTCCTTCTCTGAGAGGTGGAAAGTGAGGATCAGGGACGTTCAGTGTTTTCTCCAAGGGCACAGAACGAGCAGGCGAGGGAGCTGTGCTTGTCAGCCAGATCCGGCCCTCCCTGGGGGGCCTCCCTACCTCCCAGTACCGAAAGGTGGATTCTGTGTATGCGAAACCTCTAGCCTGAATGCTGGGCCTGAGAACAGGAGCTGCTACTATCTGCCTGTAATTCCACATGGCTGTAACATCGCCCATAAAAAAGTAATTATAAAGGTGGCAGAGAAAAGCCCCATTCCCTCTGCTTCCTTTCTCTTGGCACCTTCACTGAGTAAGGTAAGGCCCTTGGGATAAATTCTTTGTATGAGCCTGTAGGTGGCGCCACGCAGAAGCGGGAGATAACAGATGACTGTTCCCACCCCACCCCACCCCCCACCCCGCAACCCCCCCCCTCCTCCACCCCTGCAACCACCAGAGGTGGGCGCCACCCCTTGGCCTTTGGGGGAAAATAAGACAGGATGTCAGACTTTTGTTACAGGTATTTAAAAAAAAAAAAAAGTGTTGCCTAAACACAAAACCAGAATAAATCAATTCACAAAAAAAAAGACCCTGTACCATTCCCACTGGCTTTGCACCCCAAAGCAGAAAGGTGATAAGACCCAGAGTCAACACGCCCACAATCTAAGCCCTTACTTTGTCACATTCCAGCTGTGTGTCCTTAAGGACAAGGGACAGTATAACCATTACTACACCTGACACAAGGGGGCTAGTGAAGGGAGAGGTGACCGGAACACTGAGCCAAAAGGCTTCCTCCTGCTCTAACCAGTTTGGCTCAGTGGATAGAGCGTCGGCCTGCGGACTGAAGGGTCCTAGGTTCAATTCCGGTCAAGGCCATGTACCTTGGTTGCGGGCACATCCCCAGGAGGGGGTGTGCAGGAGGCAGCTGATCGATGTTTCTCTCTCATCGAAGTTTCTAATTCTCTATCCCTCTCCCTTCCTCTCTGTAAAAAGTCAATAAAATATATATGTTTTTTAAATAAGGCTTCCTCGTGACATGAAAGGAGAATTTCCAAGGGGGACCCCAGCACGCCCGGGGCAATCCTGGAAGGAGGGAGCCCACAGAACTCACACCCACCCTCACACTTCTCCTTCCCCCAACTCCCTGCTCATCCTCCCCGATACCTGAGTCCCACCAGCAGCCCACCAACAGGGAAGCTCCGGGTGCCACTTCCTCAAGTCAGCCTGCTGAGGAACAGAGCAGGACAGAACAGACCATGGCTAGAGGATGGATCTCGGAGGCGAAATGGAAAATATGCCACCAGATGACAGTGGAGATCAAAGGTAAAGAGTGCAAAATATCCTTGATGTAGAACTTCCATGAAGGGCAGATAGGTGCATCTTATTTATTATTTTAATATATTTTATTGATTTTTTTACAGAGAGGAAGGGAAAGGGATAGAAAGTCAGAAACATCGATGAGAGAGAAACATCGTTCAGCTGGCCTCCTGCACACCCCCAACTGGGGATGTGCCCGCAGCCAAGGTACATGCCCTTGATGGGAATCGAACCCGGGATGGTCCGCAGGCCGATGCTCTACCCACTGAGCTAAACCAGTTTTGGCCAGATAGGTGCATTTTATATGGAGCGCAGACGAGATGGAGGCGTTAACCATGAATCTTAGGCTTCTATGTGAGGCCCTAGGGTTGATGATGATGCTGTTTACTAATAGGTGGGCAGACCTGGGGTAGAATGGAGTTTTAAGGAGAAGCTCAAAATGAATAGGCATATCCGGTGCAAGATATCTGAGAAGCGCCCAGTGGCAATGCCAGCTGGGCAGGTGGATGGGCGAGACCGTATCTCCAAAGACACAGCCAGGTTGGAGAGATAAATTCAAGGGTTGTCAGCATACACGTGCTGTTTAATTAGACAATAATGCGACGATCTAGAAAAAGATTGTCAAGAGAGAGAAGAGGACCTATTTTCAAGTTCTGATATCAGACAAGAGGAGGAAAAGCCAGCCCAAAGACGGAGCAGGTGCAGCCAGAGTGGTAGAAAGGAAGCCCAAAATGGATGAGGTCTCAGAGTGCCTTTCAGGGAGGAAGGTGGTCAATTGTGACGAGTATACTTCTGAAACGATAGCACTCAAGACTAGCTTCAGTCCAGGGAGCAGAAGCCAGATTAGAGGAAGATTTTTCATAATAAGTCTATGATCTAGGTTTCATTTTTTTAAAACAAATACCAAAAAAGAAGAAAAATGCTAAGTGAGCTAGGTAGTTCTTTCATTTCGTTTTGAATGACGGTTTTTGATCCCCAAACCCAACATCTTCCCATTCTGCTGAGTCCTTCTCCAGCTTTACGATTCATGCCACACAGGGAGAAGTGTGCGAGGCAATGTCAAGTTAGCAGCTGAGCCCCGGTTTCTGCCAGATCTGACCTTCTCTCAGCTCTGGCTCCTGAAGGCAAAAGATGAGAAAAGGCTTCCCTTCCAAAGGGGGGGGGGGGGAAATAACATAAAATAAATGGCGAGATATTAATCTTGAGACCATTTACATAGGTGTTAAGTGGCCCCGTTGGCATTAAGAGCAATGAGCTTCGAATATCACTTGTACAGCAAGCTGCTTAGCTCTGCAGATAACAAGTCACAGCAGGCCTTCTTGGGTTGCAAATGCAGTCACTCGGTTTGCCAATTAACTCTTTCCCACATTGCTTTTTACGTAACCAGCCGGGAAGCTCTGCTGAGGCAGCATGATCTGCTAGCAGACAGCGCTGCCTGGGAGTCGGGAGGGAGGGTGTGCTAGATACTGTGCGGTGGGAGCAACAGACCATATGAATAACTGTGGCAGAACGGCCATGCGGAAGGCAGGGCCCTTGGAGACCCTCTGTTTTCTGAAATAGATGGCCACGTTTCCTGAGCTTAGGATGGGTCAGTGTCATGGGCAAGACATTGTTCTTTCACCTCGAGAAATGTCAATTTGTCCAAGTTGCTCTGAGCTTGCTGTGGTCTTTCCAAGTACGCTTCCAATGGTTCTTAGCCTAGACTGGATTTCTCCAGGGGGGGCTTTGTGTCCTAGAGAGGATTAGCTCATCCACCGGAACAGTGGCTTCCAGCAGTCGGCACATAAGGATCTCACGGATGTTCTTTGCTTGCTTGACCTTCTAGCTACACTGGTCATAATCGACCATCTTGCTTTCAGAAAACACGGTTTCTTTTATCTTCATGACACCACTAACTCCTACCTCAGTGATTTTCCTCCCTCGGTTTCTCCTGTTGAGTCCTCTCCTTTCCCTCAACCTATAAATGTTGAGTCATCCTGGGGCCTTTCTGAAACTATCTTTCCTTTTCCATTTCCTTTCTCTCTATGGAAGGAAAAATAAAATTGATCATCTAGCCCTGGATGGTTTGGCTCGGTGGAGAGAGCGTCAGCCTCTGTGGCCTGAAGGGTCTCGGGTTCGATTCTGGTCAAGGGCATCATGTACCTTGGTTGTGGGCACATCTCCAATGGGCGGTGTGCAGAAGGCAGTTGATCGATGTTTCTTTCTCACTGATGTTTCTCACTCTCTATCCCTTCCTCTCTGTAAAAAATCAATAAAGTATTTTTTCATTGATCATCTACAACAGGAGCACCTCAAGAGATTTAAGTGGAGAACCAGACAGTAAGAGCTAAAGGACGACAGAAACGTTTCTGGGTGACCACCTCCTCTACAGGGCAGCGAGCCTCTAATCTCTCCAGAGACTGTCTCACAAACGCAGCGGTCAACTTGTCATTTCTGCTTGGCTTCAACAAGGCACCTCAGTTATAACAGGCAAAACAGAATTCTTGGGCTTATTCTTATAAAGCTTTTTCCTCTCCCCAAGTCTAGTAAACAGCTCTTTTGTTCATAAAAGTCAGGCATTATGTTCAGTTTCTCTTTCCTTTTCCCTCATATCCAATTCGGCAGCGAGTCTCATGGACTCCGCTCCCACCTTGGATGAAGTGACCAAGATATCACTGCTAGATACTGTGCTACATCTCAACTGGCCTTCCTTCTTTTTTCTTTTTTTTAATATATTTTATTGGTTTTTTACAGAGAGGAAGAGAGAGGGATAGAAAGTCAGAAACATCGCTGAGAGAGAAACATCGATCAGCTGCCTCTTGCACGCCCCCTACTGGGGATGTGCCCGCAGCCAAGGTACATGCCCTTGACCGGAATCGAACCCGGGACCTTTCAGTCCAAAGACCGACGCTCTACCACTGAGCCAAACCGGTTTCAGCTGGCCTTCCTTCTTATTTATTTTTTTTAAATATATTTTATTGATTTTTTACAGAACAGAAGGGAGAGGGATAGAAAGTCAGAAACATCGATGAGAGAGAAACATCCATCAGCTGCCTCTTGCACGCCCCCTACTGGGGATGTGCCCGCAGCCAAGGTACATGCCCTTGACGGGAATCGAACCCAGGACCTTTCAGTCCGCAGTCCGACGCTCTATCCACTGAGCCAAACCGGTTTCGGCTGGCCTTCCTTCTTATTACTGGCTTTTTAGAAATGATTCCCCACTCTTGGAATAAAATACATGCTCCTAACTTTGATGTACAAGATTCTCCCTGTGTTGGCCCTTTCCTCTCTTCTCTCCTCTCCCCTCCTCTCCCTTGCTCTGCTCTAGTCTCGCTGACCTTCTCTGGGCTTTGCAGCACCCTCTTCCTACCTTGCGAGCTCTGATCCTTACTGGCTAGCTTCTTCTTGACATTCACCCAGAGGCCTGACTACATGACAACTCCTGAGCGAACCTTTCTCCCCTGGGCTTCCTCATCGGAACCACAGAACACAGCAAATGATTTCGGTAACTCCCCCATCCACTAACTTTTCCTAAAGACTGTACAGGGTTAGTATTATTCTAAATGCATAGAAGAGAAGCGAGTTCATCCTACCCAAGGATATGCTGGGCTTAATTCTCTAGGGAACCCCTATCGGGAAGGCAAAATATGATCTTGCAGCACCTGTTTCTCTTCTTCTTCTTCTAAAAGTGCTTATTACACGCTGGTATTTTCCCTCATTTATTTACTTATTTATTGTCTCTCTCTCCTCCTAGAAGGTAAACTCCTTAACAGCAGTGACTGTGTCCACTGTCTTTGCTCAGACATCATACACATTCAATATTTGTTGGGGGCAAATAATGGAGGGTAGTCCTGTGTGTTCCCCAGTGTCTCACCGGATGCCTGACACAAAGCAGGTTTACTGCCTAAATAAGTGAGAGAGAAAAAGGGGTCCAGGTTGAGCTAGGATCAGCCTTGCCTAGGGACCTTTAGCTTGTCACTAAGCCTGTGTATATGTCGGACTTTCCCAGTGGTACAGTGAATATCCATTAAGGTTTAGACCCACTTTAACATCATCAGGAATGGCTCACTTACACCTAGAAACATCATCTGGATTTTCAGTCCCCCAGAAGCCGTCCCTGAAACAAGGATTCCAGCGCCAACTGATTGATTTGACAAAGACAAGAATGCTGGTGAGGAGTGGGAAAAGAAAGACAGCCACCAGCGTGGGCAACTGAGCCGAGTCCCAGTGAGCAAACCGGGAGCCAAGTCAGAGCACGTGCCTTGGATTGGCGCCACCAGAGGGCAGGGAGCTGGGGTAGCTACACTCCTGTCGATCTTTGCTCAAGGGCTGTTCCCGGGGCCTATGCATGTCCTGGCTCTTCAGGCTGGCTCCAGGGCGGTGAGTCCAGCTCTGGCAGAAAGGCTGAGGGGCAGGAACGGCAGCTGGCAGTCGGGCTGCTCTGCATGGCAGGGGTGAGGGCAATGGGATGTGGCCTGGCACAGGGAGGGCAGCGTCCAGAAGCATCTGCTCCAATCTTACTCTGGGCCAGCAGGAGCCCGGTGGCTAGGACAGTGCTTACATTTAGCAGCTGCTCGCTCTAGTGCACGAACCCTTGGAATTGCTGTGTAAACTGTGGATAATTTCATACTCTGTGGGGAGAGGATGCTAAACTTTAACCCAGCATCCAAAGGGATCTGGGACCCCTAAAGAGATGAGTCACTGATATATAACTCTACAACTCAAGGCTTGTCTCTTTCCTACTCGTCCATTCAAAAATATCGCCCTGACCGGTGTGGCTCAGTGGGTAGAGCGTCATACCTGCGGACTGGAGGGTCCCGGGTTCGATTCCAGTCAAGAGCATGTACCTTGGCTGCTGGCACATCCCCAGTTGGGGGTGTGCAGGAGGCATCTGATCAATGTTTCTCTCTCATCAGTGTTTCTAACTATCTCTCTCCCCTCCTCTCTGTAAAAAAATCAATAAAATACATTTTTTAAAAAAATGTTGTGGATTGGACCAGAGAGGAAGCAGGAAGGCTGCACCCCCGACAGCCTCGCAGCCGTCTCCGGGGCAGGCCGAGGACTCTCCCCACCCGTGAGGGCCGGGGTTCGAGCCAGCTCTCCAAGGGGACACCCCTTCTTCCATGGGAAATGGAGAGCTCTAGCTCTGCCCTCTCAGGCTGTTGGGAGGATTCAATGGCAAACAGAGGTAACAAGTTCAAGCATCAGACAAGGCCCTGAGTCCACATTCTTACTCTGCCTTTAAAACCTAGAATCCATGGACCCCCGACTACACCTTGGGCTGCTTTAAGCACCAGAGACGTGGAGTCCTGGCGTGAGCCACATCTGGACGGGCGTGGGTTCCGGCCTCTGGGCTGGTTCCGGGAGCCCCTGGCCAGCAGGACACCCGGAGGCTGCACACACCGGAGAGGCCACGGGGACAGGGTTGTCCAGGTGCTTCGAGGGCCCTGTGGTGTGACAAACTCGGCTGGGGGGGTCAGGGATGAGGAGGCGCTTCCGGGGCATCTCCACATCTGTCCCGGGTGCGGGAGGCGGGGCCCCGCAGAAACTGGTCCCCTGGCATTCGGCCACTGGATGCCAAGCCAACATGCTCCACTGAATGTGTTTTCATCTCAAGGACATTACCTTTCTTAAAAAAAAAAAAAAAAAGAAAGAAAGAAAAAAGAAAAAAAAGGGGGAGAGGCTGGTACATTTGTGCACTGTCTGCATGTTGGGCAAAAGGCCACATAGAAAAAGTAAAGGGAATCATGGTCTCCTGGCTGCGGGGACTAGAAGTATTTCCAAACAATTGTTTAGAACAGCGGTCGGCAAACTCATGAGTCATCAGACCCAAATATCAACAGGACAACGATGGACATGTCTTTGGAGAGCCACATTTTTTAAACCGAAACTTCTTCTAACGCCGCTTCTTCAAAATGGACTCGCCCAGGCCGCGGTATTTTGTGGAAGAGCCACACTCAAGGGGCCAAAGAGCCGCATGTGGCTCGCGAGCCGCAGTTTCCCGAACGCTGGCTTAGAAGGGTCTGGGCTTGAATTACTAGACGCCCCGGCGCGTATCCCGACCTACATATGACACAGGAGGCAGGAGAGCAGACTGCCCTGATGCACTGTGCCCGCCCGAAACCAGCTCCAGGTGGGGAAGACTAACAGCGTGTGTGCGTGTGT